>JAHREE010000245.1:9064697-9097375 GCA_033628505.1 Tringa tobata
GAGAGCGAATGTGTGTGTGTTGTAGGCAGCGATAAAGCCGGAGCATCAGGCTGGATCTGCGCAGCTGTACACGCAATGGAAGCCTTGGACAAGGGCAACGGGAAGCTGCTGGTGTCACCGGTGATGTCACGGGCATTTTGGGGGCGTGAGGAAGCGATCTGAAGTCTTGCCTTTATGGCATGCATTAGAAAATCTGTAACTCTTGAGGCTTTTCTGCTTCTGTGGCATTGTGTGTCACAGAACCTCTAGATTATACTTAATTTGTGTAAATCGAGTGCTGTTTCACAAATGAGGGATTTTTGCACTCCTGTGTCTTATCAGTATTTGGAGATGTAGCATCAGGAGATTAACCATCCCAGTCAAGCTGTCTTTATTTCACGTCTGTTTTCCAACCACTGATAATGGCCAGTGTCAGGCAATGAGATGAGTACCGTACATCCAAACAATAGAATTCATTAATATTTTGTGAATATTTTGTTTGGCTTTTGTACAGTTTCAGGAAGCAATGGCAAAGTCCTGCAACCTGCTTTCCAGATAGACCCTCCTTCCAGGCAGCCCAAAGTTGTAGGGGAAAATGGACTGTGTTCAGTCTGGGGCCCCTCACAACAAGAAAGACATTGAGGTTCTGGAGTGAGTCCAGAGAAGGGCAACGAAGCTGGTGAGGGGTCTGGAGAACAAGCCTTATGAGGAGCAGCTGAGGGAGCTGGGGGTGTTCAGCCTGGAGAAAAGGAGGCTGAGGGGAGACCTTCTCGCTCTCTACAACCACCTGAAAGGAGGGTGTAGCGAGGTGGGGGTCAGTCTCTTCTCCTAAGTAACAAGCAATAGGACAAGAGGAAATGGCCTCAAGTTATGTCAGGGGAGGTTTAGATTCGATATTAAAAAAAAAAAAAATTATTCACCAAAAGGGTTATCAAACATCAGAACAGACTGCCGAGGGAAATAATAGAATCTGCACCCTCTCAGCTGGGGGGGTTGTGTCTTTGACAGTCCCCCAACAAAGTCCCAAAAATTATTAGTATGGGAACAGTCCTACAGACCACTACTACACCTACTTATTCCAGTGCAAAGCAGCTTGTGATAAAACGGAGGACCCGTTTCAAACCTCTTAATGTACAAGTGCATTAACAGGTCACAAACATCCCCACCAAACCTATAGGTTTGGGTATTTGTTTTGTATTTATATTTTACCAAAGATTAAAATGCTGTAGCCTAGCTGCAGAGCGGGCGGGTTCGTTGCTGCTTTGGTTTGGTTTGGGTTTGTATACAGCCTGCATTAGATTTTTGTCATTTTCCCCCCATGCTAAAACTGCATTCTCGGTTAGGCAAAATGTAAATCACATTATTTTTAAAAATATTTTTCATTATAATCTTGAGTAAAACACGTTGAAACTATTAAGCATTCCAATAACGCTAAAGCTTTTCCTCTGTAAAACTGTGTAAAAAAAAAAAATTGAATCCAAACTTTAAGGTGTCCAAATTACTTTCTATTTCATAAATACCTTCCTTTTGTTTTGAGATTACACTTGTGAAATATTCTGTTACCTCTCAGGAAATTCACATTTTCCTTTCCAAAGCCCACAGACTGTAGTTTCATTCTTTTCTTGGCCGAGGTGGGTGCCCATAGCATTTCCTTGGCAGTTCCCTTCCACCCTGGAGGGCAGGCTCCTTCTGGGGGCACATCCCAACTGCCCTTGGTCACGGGAGGGGTCACATCAACAGCCTTCTTCAAGGTTCTAGTTGAACACCCTTGAAACACCTATGCACACCCCAGTCTGTCCCTGTTGACCTGTTTTTTTAATCTGTCTAGTGCTGGCCAGACTAGGAAGAGTTTTCCAATCAGAGTAAAAAGACCTTTAATTTTGTCTTTAATTTTCTACCTCCTCTAGAGTTTCTTATTTGATGATATTTGACTATATAGTTTTGTAATCTTATAGTCTTAAAAGTTCTGTTTACTGTCTAATACATACAAGGAATTCCATCGTTTTTTAATTATTTCCAAGTTTGATATTCTCCCCTGGCTTCTTTTGGGATAGCCATTTATGTAGGGTTCTAAGCTACACTCACTTTTTGACTCTATGCCTTCCCACTTCATAATTAATCCCGTGTCTCTGAGCCCACTGACCGCACACACACACACAAACACACCCCCTTACCATCAATCATTTCTTCACGTCTTGAGGTCCCAGATGGTTTGTTTTGCTTTGTCTTGGAGTGGTATTTTTCCTTGGTGGTGGTGGTGGTTTGGTTTTTCTTCCCATCAACTACCGGTAAATGAATGTTATTAATGTCAGATCAAATACGTTCCTCTCTCTTTCTAAATTGGATTGCACATGACAATAGGCTCGTGGAAATTTCATCTTGTTTCATTTCTTTTTCGTGGTACAGTCCTTTATCGCATTAGCACCTCCCAATATACAGGGAATGAATTACAGGTTAATTAGCTATTTTTGTTGCGACAGTTTCGTTGCCTGTATCTGGATTTTGGCATTGCCTAATAAGTGGTATGAATTTCCTCCTTTCGTTCTCCAGGATTAGACTTCTAGGGTTTTCTCAGGTGTCAATTTGCTTTCCTTGAACTTGACAGGTAGACAGCCCCTGAGAAGGGCAAGTGTCCAGAAATAAAGTGATTTTGTGATATTTTTTACATCCTTTTGCAAAAATGGCTGCCCAGAGTTACTTGCTGGCTCTGCACCCTACTACTTACATAAACGGCCTAATTTAAAAAATAATAATTATTATTGTTGAGTATCTAACATCTCCCACTAAATGGAATGAACTTAAATTCTCAGATCAAACAGAATTACATAAAAACTCCAAGGCAATGAATCTAAGCAGAAATCTAAGATATACCTATTAATTAACATCTCTATATTGAGTTCTGTTATTTTCACTTCATGCAAAATCCTACTTAGTGAATAGATTTAAATACTTATACCTCCAACAGTGGTATGTTAATGCAAACTATGGCTAAATAACAGTCACCAAAATATGCATGTCTGTCCCAAGTGAATTATAAGACGCTGGAGCTTCAGCCTTTGTCTGTATCCTTTTGCAATGGTTCATAATTGCACTCAGTACATTGAGATTTGTTAAATAAAATTGAAATTATTTCCATTTATAAGAAATAATAAGTGTTTCAATTTGCTTCTTTTTTAATTATTTATTTATTAGGACTGTCTTTAATGGGTAATTTTTCAATTATATTCCAAGCTCTGCTTCAGATTTGAAAAAATACTTTTAATCAGGAATACAACTTGCCTGGCACGCTATAGCAAAAGAGGCAGATGCACCAATAAGAGTATACGTAATGGTGAAAAATAAACTATAGGATGTTTTCCCTATATACCTGTTTGATTAAACATTTGTTGAATTATGTTTATTTAGCCTGTTGGATTTGTTTATACATTTTTTTTCATAGAAAATGGCTAAATTTTCAGTAGGAAAAATAAGAACAGAGATTTTAATAAATTGCATTGTTCAAATGTAATCTTACGGGCAAAGTCCTCTAAGGTATTTAATAAAGTAGGCCAGAGAACTCTCCTTTGTGGATAAAACTCTGTTGCAAGTTCCAAGTTGTTGGTGAGATAGATCTATTACATTATTAGCTCTGGGGTAAGGTTTCCCAGTGCTGCTAAAATATGCTCAATTTAAATTCTATATTATATCATCCCGTCTGAATAATTTTATATCTATATTTTACTTTTAAATGCTTAGCTGAGTCATGTATTTTAAAGAATTATAAACATCTTTAAAAAAAAAAAAGAATATACATCTTTATGTTACCTTTCTTTTTTTATTACATTTAACTAGAATAAGAGGAGGATGAAGGCCAAGGTTAAAACCGGAGGTTGCGCTATATTTACATTTTGTTCAATACTGGCACTTAAGAACAGAGGCCAAGCATTTAAAAACAGGCTGAAGGGGATGAAGAGATTTAGAGGGGAATGCCTGGCTGTCTCAGAAACTACCAGGTGAGTCATAGCGCTGCCACTGCAGCCAGCTCTGGGCAGGGAAATCGGTACGATTTAGCTCAGGGAAGGGAGGCGGCAAAACAGAGAGGCAGAGCAGGGCTGTATTTCTATTGTGTGTTGAGAAGTCCTCCCCGCTCCGAGCTGCATCTACAGAGCCTCCCGGGACCTCTGCAGATCAATGGAGGCACCAGCGTGCAGGTTTCTGTGGCAGTGCTAGGACTGTCAAGGGCAGGACTGGGCAGTAGCTCAGGACGCTGCCTCCAAGTCATTGATCCACACCTCTTCTGTGCCACAGGGTAGGGATAAGGCAAATCGTTCTGTATTTCCCTCTTCCCCTACTCATGCAGACAACTTAACACTAGCCCGTACTCTGAGAACCCACATGGTAAGAGATTTATGTTACTTATCCCCAAAAAGGCAACAGGGGAAGGCACATAGAGTAGTTGTGCCAAAGAGCCCTAAATTTAAGGCAATCTCATAAATTCATAGGGTGGGGTTTAGGCAATTTTAAAAAGTGAAATGTTTTTCTTTGCTTTTCAATAACAATGGATTTGATGTTGATGGAAGCGATGCTGGTTCTGACAGAGGAAGCTTTCTTCCTTCAATACTTTCAATGTGAAGTATTCCCACAGAGACCATTTTCTTCAGGTAAAACTCCATTCTGGGTAAACTAAGCAAACCATGGTATTTCTCGTAAGAAAAGGCTATATATAAATTTAGCATCCTGGCCAAAGCTGAGCTTAGGTAAGAATATTGCTTCCTTATCCAAGCTAACTCTCACTCCCAAAGAATACACTTCATCTCTTGTTGTTCTGTACTAAATTATCCCAGATTGGTGCCCAAAGATGGCTAGATTTTTGCTTAAAAAAACCCACAAGGCTAACAGCTAAAACTCATGTTCAGATTGGGCCAGGTAAAATGGCATCTGAAAAAAAAAAAAAACCAGAACAAAACCAACCTCCTCAAAATCCCACCCAAATCTCAACAGCTTATTTTAAACCTCAGCAGCTTGTTAAACAGCTGCCTACATCCAGGCTCTTGACTCATGATAAATGGGAGTTCCTGCAGGATTGCAACTAAACCTGAAGTCCAAAATGACCCCTGCTTTCTAAGACTACATCAAATGGAATAAAGGGCATCTTATACTTCAGTAAAAATGATATAAGTTCTCTCTGTGCCTCATACTTCATGTTGTTATCACATAATAATTTTTCACTTCCTGGGGCTGCTAGTGGCTAATTCTAATTTTTTTTCCATCTCTTTTTCTTTTTTCCCTTTGTTTCAAGGGGCTCATTCCCCACAGGCAGTGCCAGTATTGAGTCAAAGTGTCATTCAAGCCCACAAAGTCACACATTTTCAGCTGGGAGGTGGGTCTGATTATCTAATTACCTTTTGACACTTCACTCGGTCTCCTTTGGCACCTGGGCACAATAAGTCAGGCATTTCAATATCTGCTCATCCTCAATTTAGACCTGTTTTCAAAATACAAAAGAACCTTAAGTGATCTGTCCACAGCATTGAAATACCAACCTTAGTGGATACTTTGAAAACTCAAAGGCTTTACAAGATGAATAGCAAACTGTGGATGACAGCTCCTGTGGAGCCATTATTGAATTGCAGCAGTGATGACTGCATTGCTTTGGATTTAGATAAAAGACTCCATACAAGACAAATGGTAGGAGGACATCAAACAAGACTGTGTCCATGCAGTGACAGAAGCAATCCAATTGAAGAAGCTGGTGATTTCCCCAAGGTAAGTTACTATTTCTTCTTGAGTAATTTATATTAAGGAACTAAAGATTGTATATTCATCTTCTATTTACACTTTTCTCTAAAAATACTGCTTCTAGTTGTCAAATATAACACTTGCTTAAACTACTTGCCAGAAAGGAAATACCAGTATCGGAACTTGTTGATTATTTTGCATCTGTGTTTTATTTATCCACAATATCACTGTGTCTAAAGGTTATAGACTGAGAGTTACAATCAATACTGATCAGATAAAGAGATTAGTCAGCAAATCAATAACATACGTACCAACAGGAAGCACTGTGCACTCAAGACAACAACGAATACAAAGGGTACAGATAAACATCGTCACCTTTATTTAGATGAAAGCTGATTCTAGAGCACTTCCACTATCTCATTAATAATGCACAAACCTTTTGGAGTCTTAGTTTGCTATACAAGCATAATGTAGATCTTGAATAAGTTTCAAGATATGACATAAAATAGATTTGTACAAAACCATTGGATGTGGGGTTTACTGACAGCTGTACCGTGGAAAGGATACAGAATGTTTATTTGACTTCTTGCAGAAGGTCTACATTAGCATTTGAGTCTTCCTGTCATTCTCACTTACCGTGCCTTTCTGGTTTACAATAGTCAACAGACCTCGGTCACTCAGACCAGCTGGCTTCCTAACAAGCTGGAGAGGGAGATATACCCTGTAATCACACATCATGTGCTCCAGCTGGGAATGGCTGTTGAGCCCACAGGGCTGGACTACAGCTTTTCATGAGCAGAACCACCTGAAGTGCATATAATGCTGTCAATAGATCTCTGTTACACACTGGTCCACTCTGCAGGTCTACTTTTGTTTGTCCATCGTAATTGATAAAGAGATTAAACATATACATACGTGTGCATAGAAGCATATAAAATTTCTGCTAATTCAGATTTTTTTCTGTCTACCCTCCTTGTATCCTATTTTGTACCACTTCACAACTTGCTATGCTGCCTTCTATTTTGTCTCAGGTCTGGTTGCCATCCTCATATTTTCCGCTCTTCCCCAACATGTCTTAGCACATTTTTCTGTCTGCCTGTCTTTCTCTTCTCCCCTTCTAACATCTTTTCTTTCCCAGGTCCTTTATGTTAAACCTAGAGTAGGCTAAACTGATATTAAAACAAATAACCTTTCAAATAATATATCCCTCTTTTTCTAATCCTTCTATTTCCCCCTCCCACAAAATCTGCCTGACAGACAGACCATGGTCAGCTGTCACGAAAAATTTTACCTGGGATGCCACCTTGCCAGGAGGCACGGTTCAAAATCCCTCCTCGTGATGCAGCGTTTGCTGTTCTTGATGAAACTTTAATCTAAATGCCCAGGGATATGATTCCCCAAAACCATTCCCAGTTTCAAACGACATTAGAGCAGAAGGAGCCTGTCATCCCCTTATACTGAGAAAAGGACTCCCAAATCCAAAGAGTTTTAGGAAAAAACCCCGAGCAGCAAATTTTTTGCATAATCAAGAAACAGATCCCCTCCACCCCACCTTCAAATGCTTGACTAATTTAATGTGTGCATGTGAGTCTCTGAACTCCTTGCAATGATCTTGGTCCCGGGAGGAATTATCCGCATCTGCTCCTTTCCTTTCAGGATACTATGAGCAATATACTGGAGAATCTAAAAGCTAAGTTTGTTCTGAGCAGCTTCATTGAAAAGAACAGGTTTCAATAAGCTAAACTTAAAAATAGCTTCAATAGTGTCTAATCTGTGATTCCTGCTTGGCACTGATAATTAGGACTAAAAAAAAAAAAAAGAAAACTAACACGATTGATCTTGGTGAAAACAGTTTTGTTTTCTTCTCTTGAAGCTACCCTCAGAATTCTACTTTGCAGGATTACTTGCAGTATTTTTCCATCTTTGTTTTCACTTTTTAGCATTGGTGAGTTTGTTCAAGACCCAAGTAACGAGCGAGTGCAATTGCCAGCCAAGAGATAAGATGCAAATGAAATTATTCTCACTTTCTCTTTTTCACTGAGGTCCTAATGGGAGCAAGGCTACCTTTCTCATTACAGAGTTTTTACTTTTAATTAGCTCTTTCCTCTTGCCGACACGGGCAGTACTTTGCCCCTGGTTGGGAGGGTGGAGCGCTCGGCACCTTCACGGCTCTTCCCTTGGTGAACCAGTTGGAGAACAAGGAGCTGAACCAGCTCCCTCTCTGAAGGTGTAGCATCAGTATGTACGGCTACCTCAACTTCATCTGTATTTATATGGCTGCTCAGCATCTCAGGAAAGACGACCACAACAGCAAACTTTCTGCCCTGTAGTCAAAAAACAGAGACCTTCAGGCTCCAGCTGTTTCCTCCCCTGTAGGTAATTATATGTGCAGAACATGAGCTGTGGGGAACCGCATGGTTTTCCTTAACATCCATACGTGTCCTGCTCCTTGAAGATGAGCAAGTGTAAAGAGAGTAAAAGCAGTTACCCTCTGAATCTTTTTTCAAATAATCATTTGGAAAGCAAGAATTTGTTTTATTTCCTACTGCAGAGGAATCCACCTCTTTGCCCTCCCCTTTTTATTGCTCATTCTGTTGGCAAAATTACTTCTCCTCCTAAAATAAATTTCTGATGTGCGTTTTGCCTTTTGGATTTTTCCTTCCAGCGGAGTCTTACCTGATGGAGTTCTTCTGACCCAAAGAACTGAATAGAAGCTCCCCGATGATGATATGCTGCAATTCCTATGCAGCTTCCTCTCAGGAAAAAAAAAAAATAATAAAATACAACCAAAACAAAAAGAACCACAAAACCCCAAGCACAAAAACATCCCCCGTACTCCAAAATTTAAAAAAAAAAAAAGGAGAAGAAACAAACCACCTCAAAGCCAGTGTCAAACGCAGGTCTCAAAGGTATGTAGGTATGTGTTGATTCCACAGTACAAAGTCACTTTAAATTCCCTCATCCCTGGTTTTCACTCCCCAAGAGGAATCAAACCAAACAGAGAACAGCTTACATTGTCAAGACCTGGGAGCTTGTTGTAAGAATAACTAGTTCTTGACATTTGAAATTACTCTGGTTCAAACATTTTGTGATCTTTCTTATTAGCCCTGTGTCTTGAGAAATAAAAATATGATAATCAGAAAGTACATAATTGGGTTCAGGGTATTCTGTGGTCACCCTGCCTGGCTCTGGAGATAAAGGCACTTTGAAAGATTACGCACGGATATCTGGAATTTATTCTGCACAGTCTGTGAAATGACAGATCTTTTTTCTTAATTATACCGGCTATCAGTCTCACACCTGTAGTTAACCATTCTGTCCGGAGGAATCTCTTCCATGTGTTTTATTGTTCCACCAGACCCGCGGCAGCAAACCAGCACGTGGATCCTGAGACGTTTATGACTGCGGAGGCAGAGGTTACCTCAAAAGCCCTCAAAGGCTGTTTTACACCACTGCGTCTCCACCGCCTCCGGGCTCGGAGGGACCATCTGCAGAAGGTGCCTCCACACTTCCCCAAGCATTATGGACTGGACGCCACTGTTTTACAAGGTGTTTGGAGAGAAATACGTATGCGTTCGCCAACCCGTCCAACATCTCTAATGAGATGTTTTCGGGAGCATTCCTGCAGCATCCTCCCATCCCACCGCCCACCCATCTTTAAACCTCCAGCAAGACCCTCGCTGCAGCAGTGAATCACGTGCAGAGGGCTTTCCACAAGCTGGGTTTATTGAGCTGTATTATAGGAAAATATAGCTCAGACAGCCCCACTGCAGCCAAAACAATCTGTCATTTTTAATTCTTCCTGTCACCTCATTAGGTATATAGCTAGAGTGACAGTAAAAAAAGCCCAAACACCAACAGCAAACCCCAGAACACAATGTTTCCACAACTCCTGCTCAGACCTTAACATAAATATCAAGGCAGCAAAAGATTCATTGACCAAACATATGTGACTCGGTGCTGTATATAACAAAGTGACATGCATAATGGTCTCAATAGACATATAAAGCAATTAAAAATAACTGTGCTTCAAAGCATTGTACAATAACATAAAAGGTCATCCCTATAAACATGAAAAAGACAACTGTATTTTTTTCCTACAAACAGGCACAGAAATACTCAGTTAGAGTTTCCATACTCTAAAGGTAATCTTTAAAAATCTCTGAAAATATGCCACGTCCCCTGTCCTTCTCCCTCAGATTGTGTTTTTTCATCAACGGTTAATATTTTAAGTGAACACAATAACAAACATTATCAAGGCCAACTATGTGTCAGGAGACAATACTGTACTAAATGCAAAAAAATTACCCCATGCATACACATGATAGTGAAGGAAACCCTGGGTAACCTTCTGTGAAAATGAAAAGCCTATTTTTTTTCCTGCTAAAGCTTGCTTGTTTTGACATTAGCGCATTAAAGTTGTATTCCAATGGAAGCTGCAGAGAGTGCATTTTGAAGACTCTGATAATTTTTGCAGTAACACTCTGAGTTTGTGATAATAATGTTTATGCACAGATGTAAAGAATGTGCTGACAGATTAAAAAGGAGTCAGCCGGTGTTTGCACAGTGTTCATTTTTATTTAAGGGGAGGGGGGGGAAAAAAGAAAAAAAAAGAAAAGGAAACAAAAAAAAAGTCATACTACACCTGGCTATGAACAAACAGTTTTTATAGAAGTAGAAGTAGTGTGGTGTATTGCAGCTCCCTACCCCCCCTCTGGATTAATTCAAAAATTCAAGTTATGGGCACTTCAGAGAATCACAGGCTTTTATTTTTGCTGCAATTAGAGACTTCACTTTAATTGCCTGTCCTACTAATGGTAAAACAAATCTTAGCCCAGACAGCAGTATTAAGTAAGGATGTGTTAAAAAAAATGTTCTTCTATTGCAGAGACAATCCTCACTATGGAGACCCTTCTTCCTTATGTATTTGGAATGCTGTAGTGCCCCCAGGGGTGTCCCGAAGGATGGTGAAGGTACAAACGTAGCAAATGCCAATAGGTATCTGCTGTTTCTTAATAGAGACTTACGGCATTTTAAAGCTAATTGACGCACTGAAACCTCTTATTTTACAGTGCCATGGCATGGGAAGAGACTACAGGTAATGTCATTTGCTCTCCAACTGATCAGAGAGACTGCTCCGATCGATACCCGCAGAAGTGTGCAGCAGCTACAGTTGGAAGAAGCGTCTGGGTTGGGGTAGGACAAAAGAAAACACTCGTGAAGAGAAAAGGAGAAGCGGCGGAATATTCAGTTGGAAGAAACATTCATTTGGAAAGCTGAATCATGCAGAAACCTGCAACTTCACAACAGACTCCACAAGTGCAATGGGGAACCTCGAGCCATACCTCCCTTTTTTGATGGATTTGCCTTTCAACCTAATCGGAGCAGGGGCAGAGAGATCAGATGTTCCTTGCTCCTTTTGAAAAGTGTCTGGGAAAACTCCACCTAATCAGGTGGTATTTATGATTTCCATTGACTTTCAATTTTCCTGGTTCATCTGTTCCCTTTCAGAACGTTTGATGCTAGTCTGTTCTAAACTGTGTGTTGAATTCACTTTAATCAGGTGTCTTTGTAACAGGCATTAGGTCATTTACTGTTTGATTTTTTCTGTGAAAATACAGGTTTTCTTAGTTTCAAAAGTGTCCTTTGAAGAAACCTGTCATATTCCAGAGAGGAAAAAAAAAAAAAAAAAAAAAAGAAAAAAAAAAGGGGGGGAGAGAAGAGGATCAGGGAGGGAAGCAATGAATCTGAATTATGCACAGTTGTGTGGGGCCCTTTGTACCTATCATTTCCCACCCCCACCAAGTTCCTTTCTCCCGTGATCTGGGCTAAGTCACTGAAGCCAATTAGCATAAACAGAGCTTAATATTCAAGTAGACAACTACCTACACTGGCAAGTGCTAGCTCAACCAAATGCTCTTCCTATTTTTACAGTTCATCACTCTGGAGCCTCCTCGCACCTTTGCTGTCCTGGGATTCTTAAGACCCCTTTCTCCTGTGCCATACCTCTTCCTGCATTTGGAGACCCAACCTTAATGTCACCTTACTTCTACCCCCAAATTTCAGCTCCTTATCCAACCCCACCTTTCTGCTGGCCATTGCAGCCACCTGAAGCACCCCTCTCTTGAGCTCTATCCATAAAACCAAAAGTCCTGCTTCTCACAAGGGAATTCTAAATGCTGCATTCAATGAAAAGCCACTTAATTGAGTGGTTGGCTCAGGTAGGATGAATTTCCCTTTGGAAGGGCAAGTCTTTCTCCATTGCCTGTAGAAGGAGCCCAGGGTGAATATCGTCCTTAGCTTGTAGCCTAGCCAGCCTCAAAGAAGTGACTAAACTTAAGTCCCTGTTTATTTAGCTTTAAAGTTTAGCTTCAAGAAGTACGTTAAACTAGAAAAGTTAGCTGGTATACTTGGCAGCAAGAACTTCTCTGGAAAGTCTCTGTCAAAGAAAAATATAGTCACCTCTAATAGACATATGTCTGCTTTTTAGAGGGAGCTCTCCCATATATTCGAGATTCAGTGATAGTAGTAGGTGCTGAACACCATTGAAAAACAAGCCATAAACCATCTTGAAAATCTATTTTAATTGTTCCTAATATGCATTTTAAAGATTAATATCTCCTCACTTACATTACGAAGAGGGCTCCTCAGATGGCACTGTTTGGGACACGGGAAGAATAAATTGTGTAATGCCAACAGAAAAGGTGCTGAGGTAGCTGGTAATTGACAGAGTTAATGAAGTATGTTAAGCAGGTACAATATAGATGAAGTTGTCCCCTGCAGGGTGATTGGCCACTGGGGAAATAATGTGACAGTTGTCTTTGTGCTAAAATAATGTGGTACTCCCTCTTTGCCAGATCCTATCTGCAATGAGAGGTGAAAGAGATCTTGCAAAGGATAGCTGGGTCTTCCCACAGCAAATGCTGAGCTTGAAGCCAGCAGGTAAAGGACGGGATAAAAAGAGGGTAAGGAGTGTTAATGGCTGTCCACAAAGCAGTTAGGCTATTTCGTACAGCCCAGACACGAATTATCCACTACTGAAAAGCAATAATTTGACACTGTTTTCTATAATCTGCTCTCACACACCACAATACATTGTGGTGCTGCCTGGGCGTGAATGAGAGCAGAATTTGGCTGGCCAATTTTTCAGGAAGTTGATTATTTTTAGATATTGTTTTAATAATTTACTAACTAGCTCCCAAGCAGTACAATGGATTTAGACAGCAAAGGATGTTTTTGAGAGCAATATAGGTTTTGTATTATTATCTCAGTCTATTGTATGTGAATATTACCATCGAAACAGCAGGGAAAATATCAAATGGAAATAGAGCTCAGCCTCTCAATTATACCAAGCTGTGTGGTCAGTACTGGTTCCAAAAGAGGCGTGTAGAGTGTGGAGTAATGAAAAATCATTCATACCATCACTTTGGTGTCTAAATAGTCTACCCCAGCATTGTTCTTATTAAAAAATCTCCTTCCTTGACCGCCAGATCTCAAAATATCCTGCAGCTTTCTTGACTCTTTCAGGTGCTGACAGCGTTTTCATGTTGTGAACACATGAAAATTATACATTTTCTGAATTATTGAAGTTGTGGCTGTTGACATTTTCTTGGTTGATATTTATCTGCTCGTAATGAAATTGAGTTGGTTGCTATTGGACATTCAAGTTTTTCAGTGTGATTTTATCCTCATCAACATCTTATAAATCCAAGGCAAAAAAAAAAAAAAAAGTAAAGAGCTTTAATAATATCCTTTAAAAAATAAACAATATCCTTTAAATATAAACAAATATCCTTTAAAAAGTGTCCTTCAAATAGAGGCACCAAAGAAGATTAACCAAGAGTTGTTTTCAAGGTTCTAAAAGGTTCTTTGAGAGAGAAGCAATCCTTAGCAAACATCTGACAACATAAACTGTGAAAATATTTCCAAGCATCTCATGGCAAAAAATCGTTTAATTTTCAAAATATTGTAAGTGGGAGAGATTAAATGGAAACACTTGTTCATTGCAGGATTTTGGCTTACAATAATCATGATCTCTTTCTGCAGTCTTTCTTATGGCTGTAAGATCTGTATAGCCATTTGTTATTATGTTGTCAAGAACAACAACCTGGACATGAGAACATTTTCAACAGAGCTTCTTACTATGGGAATTTTAAAATCACTCCCTTACAATTTATTATGGACCACAGTGTAAAACATTTTTGTGCCCAAAGAAACTCAGGTGATGCCATTAAGACAGCATAAAATACCACAAAATACCAGGAGATCAAACCAAGTAGCAATTATCTAAAGCATTTTTCTGGTATCTACCCAGATTTGCCTTTTGGGAGTGCTAACTCAGTAAATAATCACTATACATAAACAAAGCATTGGCTATAACTCTCAAAAGAACTTCAAATCGTCTTCAAAGTGTTTTGCTTTGTTTGACAAAATACTCTTTGGGGATGTACTAATGGACAAAGCTAAAGATCCAAAGAAAGGGAACTTGATCCATTTGAAAGAGAGTAAGACGGCTGAAGGAAGCAAATGTAAAAATATGCTGGTACTCACTCAAAAAGTGCTGACTTCCTCCTGTAGGTCATCTCACCGGCCCACCTTGTACCACAAAACAGTGTAATTAAAAAGTGCTGATGCTCTGTGCTAGCAAGACTTTTCTCTTTTCAACCCTTGTTTAGGACCAACCGACAAGACAGAACACATTATACGTGGGGTTGTGAGTTTGTATCTTCCAGACTGCCTTAAAAATAAAAGATACCATGAAACCCCACAAAATCAGATGAACCAGAGCACTCCTAATCTATTAGTAATAATTAATAAGCCCTGCAATTATATTTTATATCTCAAGGCTTTGTACGAATATCCTCATGATACCACTGTAATTAACTTCTACAACTGACACAAGTGCAGATTACATGTGTGCGAATGAGATACCCACATGCTCAGACTGACAGTGTATCCTATACAACGTAATGTATTGAAAACTGTCCAGTATAATAAGCATTTTACAACATCTAGCTGGGAAGAGACTAGTCATCTCTCCCTCCCTTTCATCTTCATGTAAATATACTACCTTTTCTAAATCTCCATGCAAGTATTTGAAGGGCAGCAAGTCTGGGCAAGTTGTGAGGAATTAATTGGACGTACAAGCACTTTGTGCTGTGTACAACATCTCAATTAATTTCCTTATTAAGTAGGTAATGGCACTGGGCTGTTAAGTTTTGCAGGAACCTGTTAAATAGATATTTCTACTTGTTTAAAGGTTGTGGTCTAAGGTGTGGCTAAATAATGAGGACTCCAAAGTGTGCAGAAATCTAAACAGAGTAGCAGGGGAGGTTAGATGGGTTCCTCCACTGCCCTTCCTCCTGGTTCAGATACTTTCACCTATTTCACAGTATTTCAATGAGAATATGTGTTTTCTCAGATTTGAAGCATGGCTGGCCACAGCAATACAGAGAAGGAGCCAACCATATTCAGACAAAAATCTGCAACTATGATATTCCATGAAATCTGGAAATCTGGGAAAGATTGGTTTTGGCTTGAGATTTCTTTGTGTGGTTTTGGGGTGCATTTTGGGTGTTGTTTTTTTTTTTTTTTTTTCTCTTTCTCTGGTTAATAACCTTTCTGCTGAGCCAAGAACAGAGCTAAGATAGCAAATGTATTTCTCAAAAGAATCAGCAGCTTCATGTTCCTCCAAAAAGGTACACTTTAGTTTGTTCTTCCAACCCAAAGCTTTCCCTTACCTCAGTAGCTTCCTTAACAACAGGGATAACTGAGCTTGAAAGGGTTTCTCTCTGAAATGTCCATGTTGTTTACTTCCTCTGCTCTTCATTTCAGCATTTTGGCCTGAATTTTCAGATCTTGGTCTGTGGAAGTCATAAATCATGAAGAACAGATACATGGAAAATGAAATAGTATAGTCCATCTACTTAGTTTTCAAGGAACTTTGAGTCTATAGCTCTCCAGTTGTCAGCTCCAAGCTTTTGTCCAATCAATATTTTATTTTTAAAGAAAGCTAGACCAAAAAAAAAAAACAAACCACTGCGATATCTGGTTTTCCCCAAAGTTTGAAAAGAATATATTCAGATCTGGAGTTCTGCTTAGGAACGGGTCTAATTTTAATTAAAGCAAACTATACAGAAAGTACAGGCTACATGTTTCAGTTTGGTTCTCCCTTGATACAGACCATCTTATAAATACAGTGGCATCTCTCTGAAAGTGAGACAGACTCTCTAACCTCTTACAGGATTCATAAAATCCAGCCCATATGTCATGTGGCTGCCACCTTACCTTCTCATGGGACAGAAAGTCCTGGCAACCACTTCAGAACTTGAAAGAGTGGCTTTTATAAGAAGGTTTATCAAATAAAAACAAAGCTTTACATTGTTTAAGGCATCATCTGAGATTCTTCTTAAAGAATAAATCCTTTCTTAGTGCTTAGCTCACAATTCTCAGCTGGATACTGGGAAACTAAGTGGAAGAAAAGGAAGAAGCACTTTCTCTTGCAGACCATAAGAAATACATTGCTCCTGCTTAAGAAATGACATTGGTTTAGTGGTTTCTGCTCACTCTCTTCATGAGGAAAAGATCAGTGAACAGGTTTGCAAAGTTATTGGGGCTGCTGCAGGAGTTTCTTCGTCTGGAACTGGAAAATGCCTTTGGGGAAGATGGAGGCTGCTTTTGAAAGGCTATTTCCAATAGGTGATCCATTAGCAGGAGGTCTGCATCCCACTATGTGATTCTGTAAGCAAGGGTGGCCCTTGGTACTGAAGCCTTCAGAGCTGCACCCGAGGCCAGGAGTGCCCTGAGATCTGTTTGAAGGACTGATGGTTACAGTTTGGCTGCTGGTTTTGCAACAGCCTGACGTACTTGTCTGTATGGGTTATGGTCATCTTACACATTTCTGCGTGTGCAATCAACACAAGGGGAGTGGAAAAAGGAAATGTCTCTGTCACATGGAAACAGAGGCAAGCATTGCAAACACGGTGCATTTCAATAAGCCATAATTACACATACAAACTCATCAACTAAACTTGGGCATGCAATTAGTAGGCTAATTATGCTGTAATTGTAACTGAATACCAAAACAGATGACCATATGCCAGCCTCCACCCCACCCAGTTGTCTCTGGGCTGTAACTCCTACGCACAGTGGTGCCTCTGCTCTGGTGTATCTCCTGCTGAAAATATGAAAGTACCAGATGGGTAAATGCCACCGGTTTATCACTTAAGCCATCAATTCTTCCAATTCTATATTTACAATCAGCTTGCCATTATAATAGCTGTGACTGAGGCCCTGTTGTGATGTGTCGTCTTGGTAGAGAGTCAGAGACAGTCCCCGGCCCAAAAGCTTACAGGCAGAGAAGATAAGATTTGGAGAACTACTGTTGTCCTTGTTCCACCTACAAGAACCTGAGCTATGGATAGATAAGAAGTATGCTGATTTCCATGGATATTGAGGTGTTCAGTTCTCTCTTACATTGATGGATTTTACAATAACAGCCACTAATGACAGCTATCATCAGGCTTGAGAAATTTTGTTGAAATGGCCACGCTGTCTATAAGCTCCCAGCATAATCAATGTGCAGAGTCATCTCCACCAGGCAATTGCACAGAGAGCACGACTGAGGAGACAGGTGCCTTGCTTGCCTTCCTGATGTCAGCTGGGAGGAATCCTGGGCTAAATTATAATCATAGAATCATGGAATGGTGATAGAATTTGGGTTGATCTTAAAGATCATGGAGTTCCAACCCCCCTGCCATGGGCAGGGACACCTCCCACCAGACCAGGTTGCTCAGAGCCCCATCCAGCCTGGCCTTGAACACCTCCAGGGATGGGGCAGCCACAGCTTCTCTGGGCAACCTGTTCCAGTGTCTCACCACCCTCACAGGAATGAATTTCTTTCTGGTATCTAATTTAAGCTCCTCTCTTTCAATTTAAAGCCATTACCTCTTGTACTGTCACTACACACTGCCTGATCAAGAGTCCCTCCCCATCTCTCCTGTAGCCCCCTTTACGTACTGGAAGAGGCTGTGAGGTCTCCCTGGATCCTTCTCTTCTCCAGGCTGAACAACCCCAACTCTCAACTCTCAAATTAGTCCTCTAAGTACTTTACTTAAGTAAAGGACTTTAAAGTAAAGATGAATAGTTTGTAGCAGAGCGAAGAAATCAACCCACATCCCTGTTTTTTTTTTCATTTTCATCAAATTAGCTCTTTGGGTTGTATGGCTTCTTTGTGTAAGTTTGCCTAGAGCCTTCTAAATGTACTGATGCCATCAGCAGTGTCTAAATATCAGTATTATGATTACTGTTAATATGCATATGTTTCAGTAAATTGCATTTAGCTAAGAATAAAAATACCTTTTATACAAGATATAGCAATTTTTAGCAATCTATTGATTTAATGTACTTAGTTCAGTGAAAAATCTGTTGGTTTAAGCTATCTGCCATTAGTTTCAATTAAAATATATTGATCTGAGTAAATGTTGGTTGGATTAAGTGTTGCCTGACTGTGAAAAAAATATTCGCTTAAGCAAAAATTGTGTGAGTATTTAGGCATGCATTTTAGGTTGGGGACTCTTCTAGCATCAGTAGAACTGTTTAGGTATCAATAAATTTATTTAAACATAAATAAAAATATCCTTTCTGAAATTAAAAAAGCTGATTATAGTAATATTGAAACTAGCATGCATATTAATTCAAGTAAAATTATTTTTGAAATAGTAAGCATTCAGGAAAGTATATTGTAACTTTAAAACACTGGAAACTCAAGCCCTCTGTGAGGGAAACCAGGCTTTCCCCTGGAAAGGCTTCCTTCTTTAACCACAAAGCTAAGATTTCCTGATATCCTCTGAAACTAATTTTTTTGAACAATAAAATAATCTTGGTAGCCTTAGATAGTAGGACAGCACAGATGCAGGCTAGGTCACGCAGCTATTTTGAAGTACCATATGTACATTATTCATGGGATTAATTTTAATTCAAAGCATCAAAAATATATACCTAGAAATAAAAAGCATGCAAGCAATAAGGCTGGCACACCGGTCCTTTATTAGTTCCATAAAGACTGGAAGCCCTTGGGACCCTGATCCGCAAGCAGCAGAGTATCCTCACCTGGTGATGAAAGATGGACTTGCCTGCCTGGCTCCCTCCTCAGCTTCCCACACTCACACCCAGAGGATAACTTCCCAGCACACCCAGCCAGGGAACAGGCAGAATCCATCCCCCCCGGTGGTTTGCTTACAGTCCCGCAGCAATTCAGCTTGAGGGTTTGAGATTAAACTAAAACTCAGGAGATCTGGCATGGCAGTTGTACCCTTATTCTTCAAAGACACGTATGCTGCCCATTTGTGCCATTTACACTCGGACTGATTATTTTAGACATGTTGTTTATTTTAATCTCATGTATTCGGTTTAAAAAAAATATATATATTAACATTATGCCTGAATAGAAAATGGTTGGGTTTTTTATCTTCATGGGTTTGTCTGGGGGAAACGTACTGCCCAGTCTCCCCCTTCTTCTGTGTGTGTCTATGTGTACAGAGGAGAAATCTTGCATTCATGGGTTTTTGTACCCACCACCCGTCCTGTATTACAATGGAACACTTTGTTTGGTACAACTGCATTGACTGTGACACTGCCTCTGTACATACACTCCATTCACAAGCACCAGGAGACTGACAATTAAATGCACCAGCCCAGCAGTAAAGCAGTTTCTGGATGGCAAAGAGGAGGAGCCAGTGCCACCAACAGCACAAAGCTGAGGAGCAGTGTTCGAGGGGATCACGGTTCAGGCAGGCACACAAGATGGGATTCTGGGAGTCCCAGAGAAACAGAAATGTTCACGTAGAACATTTAGGGACACGTTTTCAGTGCAATGTATGCGAAACATACAACCTCCACTAGTTTTAGTGGGATTCACAAAGCCACGTCCCCACATCTCCTGCTGCACATGTCCCCCTGACAGTCAAAAACACACAGCAATTAAACTATCCAGAGACAGGTGTTGAATTCTGGATTTAAAAAGCACAAAGTAATGACTGAAGTTACAAAGTGGTTCCCAAAACACGAGGAATTACTAACCCCAACCTTTGAAACTCTTGAAGGAAGAATAGGGGAAAAAAAACCCTAAAAACTGGTGCTTTCTTTTCTATAGTTTCTGAATCCCAGATTTTTAAGCTAAACTTACATCATTGCTTTCCAGGAATACCTCTAGAACTACTAGGGTTAGAATGATATTGAATTTTGTAGGTAAAGCTGAGATTTTCATTTTTCCAAGGTGTTTGACTTTAAAAAAAGGCAGTAAATCTTGAAGTCTCATGATCTTTTTGTGAATACTGACAGTGATGCATACCTGAAATATCTATCTATCCTGTTAATGACCTGGGCAGATATCAAATTTTTACATTTAGCAGCAGATAATTTCCAGGATAGAAGAAATAGATGAAGGGTCAAGATGTTGTTGGGTCTTTTTTCATATGATTCTAAGTGCAGAGAACTCTGAACACAGTAGATTCTAAGCAGCCATGGGTAATTTATTTGACTATGGCTCTACTTTCAGCGAGAACTTTACCAAGAAGCAATTTGCTTTAAGCCATTACCTGTTTCAAACCACCATTGGGTCTACCAGTTATACACAAGTAGTCTTTAGTTTTGCTGTTTCCTTTGTTTATAACAAACAAATTCAGTTACTGTTCTCATTTCCCCAATCTTTTCTATTATTAATTATAGATGTGAAAAAAAGCCCTCTTTTGCTCCATTGGTCACAGTCATGTTTTAGGCAAAGGTTCCCACAGTTTCATACGATCATGGAATCATAGAATGGTTTGGGTTGGAAGGAACCTTAAAGATCACTGAGTTCCAACCCCCCTGCCACGGGCAGGGACACCTCCCACCAGACCAGGTTGCTCAAAGCCCCATCCAGCCTGGCCTTGAACACCTCCAGGGATGGGGCAGCCACAGCTTCTCTGGGCAAACTGGTCCAGTGTCTCACCACCCTCATAGGAAAGAATTTATTTCTAGTATCTAATCTAAATCTCCCCTCTTTCAGTTTAAAACCATTACTCCTTGTCCTATCACTACATTCCCTGATGAAGAGTCCCTCCCCATTTCTCCGGTATCCCCTTTAGGGACTGGAAGGGGCTCTAAGGTCTCCCTGGAGCCTTCTCTTCTCCAGCCTGAACAACCCCAACTCTCTCAGCCTGTCTTCATAGGCGTGTTTTCAGCTGGCCGTTTCCATAAAGATGGAGTTTTACTCTCATTCATTAATGAACAACTCCTACTTACTGGCTTCTACCAAGTTTTGTTTAAATCCTACAGCAACAATAGATACACCCCAACACCATACCCTTGCGTGGCAGAAAGACAAATTCATACCTGAAAATGCGATGTGTGTGAACTTTCACTTTGGGATAGACCTCTCCCGACTGCATGTCACATAGCAATTATAACAGCCATTATCACCCAAAAGGAAAAACTATGCAAGTGTGAAAATGAGAGATGAAATCCAGGTGCATTCCTACGTAGGAAAGTATGGATCAGTGAACAAGTCTTGGGGCAAGACAGGGCATGAAAATCAGTCACAGCACTGAGCAGTCAGCATCATAGTACTTGATTATCAACTGTTAAGCAAAAGTAAGCTGTGAGCTTCATAAACAAAGAAAACCACAGATAAAAGGCTGATGCCAGGCACCCTACAATCTAACACCTTTTCTAGGGCTGGGACATTAACATAACTCTTTGTTGATTTCCTTAAGCTCTAATTTGGAAGAATCAGCACAGAGTGGAAAAGAGAAGGAAGAATCAATTCTCTTCCTTGATGTTCATGTTTGCTTTTATTTATTAATGTTCTTAAACATTGCCAGTCTTGCTAAACTGGCAGAGGGATTTACAGCACCAGAACAAATCTCTGCTGGCTTTTTAACCCAAGAATGTTAAGAGATTGCTTTTTCCCCATCCAAAGTAGGTATTTACCCAGAGTGAGTTAACACTGCAGAAACAGAAAACTATCTAACAAACAGGCATTTCTGATTTAAAATATACAGGGACCTTTCCTCCTCCACCCACCCCCCCGCCCCCCTCCATATTCATCTCAGTGGGAGTTTCTGACTGAATAATTAAAGCCAAAGTTATCTTCAGAGGTTGGAGAATTAAGTCTGCTTTTGAAGCAATGAGATAATGGGTACCCGAGAACGCGGCGAACAAAGCTGCTTACAGCATGATCCCAGTCACTTAGGGGGTAAGCCTCAGAGACCCACAAGTTCCCTTAACCAAAGCCAGCCCCAGTAACCAAAAATCCCAGCAAAACACAGATGACAGGGCAGAATACAGAAAAGCAAGAATACTTACATTATAGGATTTACTTTAATCCATATCATAAAACTAGGTCAGATGACTATCTAAGCAGGTAAGGATTAAATGAAGAACAACAACTGCAACAAATAAGAAAGAAAAGAATCTGTAAAAGATCAGGTGAAAGAGCAAGGCAAACAAAATACTAAATTAGGCCTAAGCAGCAAAACATGTGCACACAGCTGCTGGAGGTTTGATATGCACTGCTGCGTAAGTGAGCATAAACTCAAGGAAAGGCTCCCAGAAGGTAACAGAGATATTTTTAATGTGACAAATGTAACATGTTTATTTTTTTAATGTTCACGGTAATAATACTTTGATGCCATCTACACCAGTTTAAGACCAGGAATACCATATTCCCTGACAGTACTCCAAGTATTGAATGGATTATGTTTTGTCCCACAAGCTGAGGTGATGTGGAGTAGCCTAATGTCACACTTGCTGAGCCAAGGTTAGGGCACAGTAGTCCTGCAAGGTAAATCAACTGTGGGATCATCCTGCACGTGTTCAGGAAGTATATGTATTTTACCAGAAAGCTAGACATTATTCATTTGCCCACATTCTTTTATCTTTCCTAACATTTCGAATTCCAGGAAAGTTTTTCTAAAGATGAAGAGACCAGAGGGTGGGCAAACATTCATGAGAAAGGAGAAAAGTTATTTACAGTGAAGCTGAACTCAGTCAGATAAGTGACTATTCTAATAAACGTTTGACTTTTCTCCCCCACTTTCTGGAGAGAAATTCAGGCTTAAGAAATAAAGTGTCTAAATTAAGAAGCTTAATAATTTCTGCGTTTAAGCTGACTCGGTGGCTTGTGGGAGCGCTTAAGGTTTATGCTAGAAATTCCCTTGCATCCCAGGGATCAGGAGTGGAAGCTGATAAGGTAACTTGAGGCACGGGAGCAGCACGTCTCACTCCACTGCCTCTGCCTTTGGAGAACGTTAGTAGCTGGCATGAGGATGAGTCTAGCTCTCTTTCAAAAGCATAACAGAAACAAAAGCAGATAGCTACAGTATACTGCCTGTAGTTGCTACCACACACTCCCCTAAGCAGAGGAACTCATTGCCATTGCTCCAGTGGCCGATTTCTTCACCATGGTAGACTTATTGTCAGGCAAAAAAAAAAAAAAAGGAATAAAAAACTTTTGTCTTCATTAGTATCAAATAGCCTCAAATAGCAACGTACCAGTGATGGAATCACAGACCCCACACTGAGAACTGGGGAAGTCCTGAAGGTGTGGAAGAAAGGGAATAAGTACACATTTGGTCTTCCTGGCCTTCTCTGCTCACTCCCACCAAGCAGGTGCCAGTGACCATGAGGCACTAATTGCTATAAGACAATGTGGCTGTGACTGAAGTAGGGAAGGATGATCGTGCTTTTGCTGTGCAAATGCCAGCCCCAACCTGAGAACCAGCCTTACTGAAAAGACCTTTTCTAAGAGGAAAATTCAACCATCCCTGGAGGTGTTCAAGGCCAGGCTGGATGGGGCTTTGAGCAACCTGGTCTAGAGGGAGGTGTCCCTGCCCATGGCAGGAGGGTTGGAACTCAGTGATCTTTAAGGTCCCTTCCAACCCAAACCATTCTGTGATTCTATGATTCTATGATACTCAGTATGATGCTCTTTCATTTACATAATATAACAACATTGACTTGTATTATTCTTGTCATCCATTGTAACCCCTAAATCCTTTCTGAAAAGGCAAACGAACAAGAAACTCCCACAAATGTTTCCTCTCTTGTTTAGGATTTTTGCTGAAGGTGGGGAGAAGAGGAGGGGAAGGCTTCAGAAGCTCCTTGTTCCTGTTGGGCCACCCTGTCCTGCACCCACAAAGCTGTTTTCATTCAGCCCCTCTGCACACACGTGGAAGCAATATGGTAAGTGCAAAACTGCAGTGTGTGTTGTACAGCTCAGATACTCAGATATCGCATTTAACTAGAGACACTCAGGCCCATCAATTAAGGGCTAGCCAGTGTGACCAAACACCAGAAAATACTCTGCAAACGTTTGTTTCAATTCCTAGTCAAATTTGCCTGCAATCACATTCCTTCTGCCTACGCTTCTCACAAATGGGCTATTCATTAGTTTTATGCTAGGCCAGGAATATGTGCTGAAAAGGGAGCTGCTCAAAACAATTTCCAGTTCAACATAAAAAAAATAAAAGAAGAAGAAAGGAAAGGGGGAGGTGTGTGGAAATTTTGACTGTGTTCTCAGCTAGGGAAAAAAAAAAGGAGTGAGAAATAAAAATTGGTAGTGAGTTTTGAATTTGCAACTATGACAATGACAAGTCTCTAATGGGCAGAGGCAGCCAGAGAGTAGCACCGTGTGTATTCCTACGTATTCCACTGAGGTGGGGGCATCATTGCAGCTATCCAGCAAACTGGCCCCAAAAGGCATCTGAGGCCGTCCAGGATGTTCCAGGTTTAAGGCAAGGGCTTGAAGTTCTAGGGTGAACTGCAGGCATGCCAAAAAGGAAGGACAGAAATTATGTTTCTTATTGTCTTACATCCACTTCTGTCTTCAGACTGCGAGTGCTGCAGGGCAAGACTGTACATATGCACATTTCCAGATAAAAGCAGCAGAGGCAGGCAAAAATTATAGTGTGGGTGAAAGGAGATGATCAAAATGGTTGAGCAAATACAATTACGAGTCTATTTTTACCTCCAAATTACTCATAAAATGTCTGGGAAGGAGCTCTGAGCATTGTTTCAGGGGGGTTTTGTAACCAAAACTTACCGTAAGCGTTGTGAGGATGTGTCAAGAGGAAGAGATGAAGAGGAGAGGCAGGAGGAGGGTGGCAGCAGCCCAAGGGTTAAGGCAGCTGGAAAAAAAAAAACCATCCAGGAAGAGGGTAACAAAGCAAACACCTACTCAGCAGAGTGTTTAATGCCAAAGATCAAGTTATGGCATGTAGCTGGTAATAGTGCTGAGGTCAAGAGGCTGCAAACCCTTTTATGATGGTTATCTCTGTCTCTCAGCTTCCCATATTTTGACTTTACGCTCCATTTTTCTTTCACTGGCCCCCCATGGTAAGTGCCTGGTTGATGGCTATTCTGCTCAGCCTTTAAGAAAGGGTAAGACCCAGACAGCATTTCTGTGGTTTCTCTTTCCTGTGTCAGCAAATAACTCTGGGTAACAAACGCATTCAGGAAAATCAGGGTCTGTTCATGGACAATTCGCAAACATAAGAAGATTCTAAAAATTCAACGAATTACCGACTTGTTATGAATTATTATCCCCGCCTCTTCTGTGTGCAGCTCAGCAACTGTGTGTGGCCCATCAGGCCAACACACCCCCCCAAAAAAAAAACATGAGACGAGTCACTTCTGACCTTGTTCTTCCTGTGACCTTATAGCACTGGCTCGCAGCAAGAATATGCGTATACAGATATCTTGGCGTAACTTCAAGAGCGGCTCAGTAAGTAGTTCACAACTGCTGACCATCTGGCTGTTAGATCTAAGAGGGATCTATTAATGTTAGAGCTACGGCATTGCCAAGCTGCAGCAGAAACTGCACAGCAGAAGCGTGTGCAGGCCCTCTTTAAAACCCTGGGAGAAATCATTGCCATTGTTTTATCCACTCAAGTACTGCGAAGTTACCCCTGGTGCCATCACACCTAGGGGCACCATCCTGGAAGGACCTCCACTGTTTGGCAGCACGAGGACACGCAGCCCCCAAGGGCTTTAACTCTGAGTTTATGTCTCCATGATATGCTGGAAAAGACAACATTTTGTGCATCCTCATGGTCCTCCCTTGCCCTTTGAGATGATGAAAAGTAATGGAATAGATAGACAGCCGCTGTTAACAGAATGCCAAGCCTGGGTGAGAGGTAACATAAATTAAATGGGGCTCGGCATCATAGGATGGTTTTACACTGCTCTTGCTCAGCTTAAAGCCTGGTAGAATAAGTTTGCATCATCCAGCAGTTTACTGCATTGACAGAATGTACAATAAGCAAAGAACAAAGAGCAGGGAGGGGGAGATACCTGAATGTATACAGTTTATGGGTCAATTTATGCAGTGTCATGGGGGCTGATGTACAAAATCTATACTCGGACATCCCTCCATGCCTTCATTTCGTTGGTGTCACAGAAGAAATGATCCCGAGGGATTTGGCAGTAACAACATGTATCACCTTGCATGTCACTTCGGGAAGGTCTTTTCATTCAGTGGGAGCAACAAGAAATAAAAGCTATGAAAAGAACAAATGGCACTGTGTTGAAATTGTTGTTACTAATTTTACAAAACGCTAAGTCATTTTGGAAACAATAAAATGTGATAATAAATTCTGCAGTTTCCCCTGAACAATATTTTGAAAACTGTCTAAACACCCATGCTTTCTCTTATAGATTCATTTCAATGTATTTAGGATGCGTATTGACTCTCAGGCCCAAGATTAAAATGCATTTTCTAAACATTTTCTCATTTTTCCCCACTGGGCTGATTGGTCTAACTTAAAATACTGCCTCAAAGTATTTTTCCCTCTTATGTATGCTCCCAATGATCAGATCAGTCTATGAAATTTAGGGAGTTGATCTGAACTGAACCCAGTATAAAAACCTTTTGAGGTTTGCCCATCACTGCTTACAATGCTGTTTTGAAAAATAACCTCAAGGCTATTTAATTAATTGTTCATTCTTTTACTCTCCCAACCCAGGTAGATTAATACCTACGCTGCCCACAGATCAATGAGTTCTGGAGTCTCCTACAGATTAGCACATCTGTAGTTTAAAGCCATTTCGCCTTAGAAGGAAAGAAAGAATGAAAGAAAGAAAGAACAAACATATTCCCGGGAGGAACCTTTCTGGGATCAATTCATAAACAAAGGAAAACATGCTATTCTCAGCAAGGAAACAATGTATTTTTTTTTGTCTGCTGCAGTGATTAATAACATGCTATTGCAAGAGCCTATTTAAAGGGCTCCATCAATCCATTTAGGCCAAAAGCTGACCCACTTTAAATTCTTAAATTATGATGACAATTGCCCTTAAGATATATTTTTTTAAAATTTATAGAAGCAAGCGAAAGCCGTAGAGTTGCCACCAACAATTTCCTCCACAAAGAAAACTGAATATTAGTGTTAGGAGCACCAAGTGGAGGTGGTAGAAGTTTAGCAGTACAGCACTCTGAACAAAATCCCGGGGCTCTAGAGAAACCATATTAAAAATTTCCTAAATTTAGGGTAGATGGGAACTGCAAAGTACCCTGCTGCTGCTGCTCAGCCTTGAACCTTCCCTTCTCCTCATTAGCTGGAGATGAATATTTGCTGTTTTTCTACGCTGGTTGTGCAGCATAGGTATTAATCTACCTGGGTTGGGAGACTAAATATTTGCTGCACTCTGAAAAGGGCCAAATCCTTGCAAGTGGTGTTCAGTCAATAGCCCAGACAGTGCTTGTTATCTTCAATGATCAGGCCCTTGAGCTCTCCTCCAGCAAAGCCCACACGTAGCTACTCAGATGGTGAGTAATCAGATGTTAGGACTACTCAGACACACAAAGTCACATTGGGAATTTAGAGGGCAGGGGACCTTCTGAATAAATAAATGCATAAATCCTCAAATCAAAGCACAAGAAGGCTGGAAAAATAAATTTTTAAAATATCATCAAAATCTTCAGTCAAAACAGATAAAAATCTCATTTTTCTTATCTGGTGAAAAAGTACATTTTATTGAAGACAAAACCTGAATTATTAATATACAGCCAATAGCCAAACATAAGATAGAGTATATGCTAATTTCAGAGTTCAAATAGGCATTTATGATCCTAAATTTAGCCTCCCATTAAAAAAAAATATCTTGGCCAAGCTGTTTAAAAACACATCAAACTCTTTTATAGCAAAGCACAAAATGCTAGGGCAGTGGCTTCACTCTCAGACAACCAGGCAGCAAAAGGGCTAGCAAGCAATACTTCTACCCATACCATAGAATCATGGAATCATAGAACGGTTTGGGTTGGAAGGAACCTTAAAGATCACTGAGTTCCAACCCCCCTGCCATGGGCAGGGACACCTCCCACCAGACCAGGTTGCTCAAAGCCCCATCCAGCCTGGCCTTGAACACCTCCAGGGATGGGGCAGCCACAGCTTCTCTGGGCAAACTGGTCCAGTGCCTCACCACCCTCATAGGAAAGAATTTATTTCTAGTATCTAATCTAAATCTTCCCTCTTTCAATTTAAAACCATTAGCCCTTGTCCTATCACTACATTCCCTGATCAAGAGTCCCTCCCCATCTCTCCTGTAGCCCCTTTAGGTACTGGAAGGGGCTCTAAGGTCTCTCTGGATCCTTCTCTTCTCCAGGCTGATCAGCCCCAACTCTCTCAGCCTGTCCTCACAGGAGAGGTGCTCCAGCCCTCTGATGTACAGTGTGTGGTGGGAACAGTCAATTGCCCATCCCACCAGATGGGTGGGATGTTTTTTCCCAACAGCAAGGGAAAAAAAAAAAACAAAACCAAAAAAACCAACAAAACCCAAAAAACATCAAAGTTAGCAGGACTGATGGCAAGATAAAATCCTTGCTATAATATGGAATGGATAAATAATAGCGCAAATTCTTGGGGCCCAAAACCAGAGCACTGCATTAAAAACGCCCTGCAATGAAAAAGGCTGCGAGCCAATGTGTGAGGTACTACACCCCAATTCTGCATCCTGCCTGGGGGCTATAGATCTTGCTGGGACCAAGGGGGAGCAGCGAGTGAGGCTGCAAACATGGGCTGCCCCTTTCTGTGCTCCAACAGGCATCGGTCAGGTCCCTTTGCTCCTCAAGTGTCTCACATTTGTCTTTTCCACCACCTTGCAAAGACCTTTGCTCCCTTTGTCGTGGGAAACTCATGCAGTGCTGAGGGACTCGACCTCTCTTTGATGGATTTAGGGCAATTTACAGCATCTCTAGACCAGCCCCCTGTCACTTTGAAAACTGGGGAGCTTAGGCCTTTATGAGCTTAAAGGGCTCCCCAGATCTGGTCCTGCATTGCTAAAACGCACTGGGCTAGCATTATCTGCCTGTAGGACATAATGAAATTCATACTTGAATGGCAAGTACTTTAAGTGCTTTTTCGTAGTATATCACCAATGCATTTTCTCACTCTAGTTATTACTTATTTCTAAAACCTTCATTACAGCAGCAGTTAAAAAATAACTTTCTCCTTTTAAAATGTTGATTTGTTTTTCTCGCAGAGAATGCGCTGCGAAATGTCGAGGTAAGCATTAGTTAAAGGGCCACCACGCCACGCCAGCAGGAGCAATTTACTTCTTATGCATATATTCCTGCACGTTATTTTGTTCCCTTTCTCTTTGTGAATGGGAACCACTGCCCTTACAGCAGCCGAGTGCTTTCCTCCCCCCCTTCTCCAGCCCTTTCTTCACCCGCTCAACGGCAGGGGCATGGCCAGTGGAGGTAGGCATAGCAGATCTCTGCATTAATAGACACGGTTGCCCCAAATAAATGCAGCCTACAGACATCATTTCAGGCTGAAAACTCAACGTTTTTCCGTGTGTTAAAACTGTGTTAAGCTGTTTAATTGTTTTGTGATTACCAGAGCACTTACCTTGTGAGGATATTAATTATCCAGGCATAAAGAGACCAAGTTTTTTCTGTAAAGAGAGAGCCATTTTTATTTTTTTAAGTTATTCAAGTTTCTTTTACTCATTCCAGCTAAATAGATCTTGCCTGGGAAAGAGGAAAAAAATGGGTCTAAATGCAAATTAACATTACTGTTTAAATATCACAGACCATTTTCTCTGAGCCCAGTTACAATAACTAGTAATTATAAAAATTGCTTGCCTTGGGCTTCTGGCTAAGCCAATGCTAAACTTGTCCTTTTATTAGATCTGTCAGACTGAGTTAATTATCTTTATGATAATAGATGTGCCTTACCTCAAACAAAACAAATACCCTTATAATTAGCTTTTTAGTTAGAATTTTAATTTATTTATAAAGACTGTTTGTTTTGTTTCTTTTTCTGCTTTACAAAGAAGTTTGAGTTTTAAAAGGTTACTAGTCGGCTTAGTTACGTTTAAGAGAAAACAGACCCATTAGGTTGACCAAAAGGTTATGTGGTTAACGCTGTATCTCATCCATCCACTGTGAAGGCTGTTGGGCCGCGGGAACGTGCCGGTGTACATTTGTGTGAGAGACAAGAGAGAGGGAGAGAGGAAGAAACAAGGCGTGTTCTTTTATTCCAGAAAGTTCTCTCCGAGCTGACTTTTGAACAGCACATTAACCGAATTTAATAGTGAAGCGTGCTGGCAAACACTAATCCCGGCTGCATGTTTTCTTTTGAATCCTTTTTTTCTGAAGTCAGAGCTGAACTTTCCTTAGACTTCTGAAAATAGAAAGCATAGTCTGGTTTAATATATCTCTGTCTCCACAAAATCCCTTTCAATCTCTCTCTCTTTCGCTCCTATTTTTTCCGTCTTATCTTCCTCACGTATTCTCTGAACCGATCCTGCAAGCCCTCCAAGCAGAGCTCCCAGTAAGAACTGAGGGCTTGCAGAATGGGGTCTGTGCTTTATTCAGGATTTCAGATGTGTTTCTCCCACTAAATAAATATTAAAAAGTGCTTTATGCATCAGGACCATCTCTGATTTTCCAAACAGGAAAAAAATAAAGAGTTCCAAATTCGAGGTTGGTGGAAAAAAGCAGTCTACAGATTAATGAATTAAAGAACACGGTTAGGAAAAAAGCGCCTTGTGTGTTATTTTAGCTCTGTCACAGTGATAGGATCCAGATTGGGTTTGTCAGGGGAAGCCTGTTTAAATCAGAGTCATGGTGCAACTTCTCTAGATCTGAGTGTCCCCATGTGAGTAAAGCAGTCCTCTCTGAAAACATTGTCAGGGTCTCACTTCATTAATATTTCTATCAGCACTTGAGATCCAAGGATTAGATGAGGCTAACTAATACTATTTTATCATCTTATTCCCTCTTTATCATATCTTATTCCCTCTTACTGAAGGGAACAGTTGAACAGGCTTGATATGCAACAAATGTAAGGGGAATGTGGATAAAAATGTGGTAGCAATTACAGTAGGAGGAGACATTACTAATATTTACAAGTTTTTCAATTAATAAAGTAATTTCAAAAGTAAACAGCTTTGCAACCAAATGAACGCAAATGCAGCTGTTTGGTAATGAAAAAAAAATACCCATTGCTATGCACCTTGTGTAAGCATGTGAATAGAAAAAAAGACCCAGTTGAAATCAACACAGATATATCTTTCTACCCTCTATATACACAATAACATCTAAATTTACAGGCACCTCACAAGTACAGGAAATAGCACTTAACAATGAAAATGTACTATTAAATAAAAATAGTGATAACTAACATTGAAACCAACCCAATACAGACGTTTTTCTGTTTGCAATTAAAAATTTCTTCATTTATTTTTCATAAGTCAAAGCACTTTGGTGAAAACAAATATTTCTGTGGCAAATAATTAAAATTAATGTGATAGAAGGTTATATTTTCCTAACTTTCTACAGTCTAATTGACTGCTCTAAGTCACCATTAAAGAATGGATGTTTATTCTGTGTTTTTGAGAGGTGGCAGGAGAAATGGGAAGAGAAGGAGAGAGTAAATCAAAATAGGAATGCAAATGTTTTAAATGTGAGAGAGAAAGAGTGAGTGAAACATAATGTACCTCCAACATCCCCTCTTAGAAGAACAGTTTCATTGTGTGCCATATTTGCTTGCAGTTCTATGAAGGGTGTGAAGTCTTTTAATTAGGAAGACCAAGTTTATAACTTTGTGGGTCCTTCTGCAGTCTTCCAGTAGTTCCTTTGTATTTAACAGGACTGAGTCTTCACCTCTTTTCCTGGCCAGGGAGAGACAGTCAGCTTTTTGGTGGAGCCCCTGGAGCCGGGTGGTGCTGAGTGCCCGTGGTGGCCCACAGCCCTGTGGGCAACCTTTCCACACACCAAAAGTCCTAATGAACACTGATGCAGGGATCCTCCTCAAAACCGAGGATTATTTGTTTGCCAGCACGTGTTCTCCAGCTAGAAAAACATATTTAGAATGATAGATAACCTCTCCTCTCGTTCCCCAATCACACCTAAATATCGCATTTTGTTCTTGCCCATAGAGGAAAAGGACTCTGGTTTGGTGCTTCTCCAGGGGACCCTGAAAGCCCTCTGCTGCTGGAAACAGAGAGCTGATCTCCATTTTTCTTTGCCAGTCAAGGTGCAGTATCACAACAACATTTGCCAAACTAAGATGATGCTTCTTCAGTTTTCCCTCATTCCCAGCTCAGAGTCTCCTGGTCCTTTGCATCGGCCCCGGCGCTTGCCCCATCCCGTGCCGAGCCGGCTCAGGGAGCTGAACCAGCAGAAATTTTTTATTGCTGGGTTAGTTTTCTGCCAGCATCACTCTCTGACCCACCTCACCGTGGTCTCAGATGAATGTTGGTGCCAGTACAGGTGGGAATACGAGGTTAGAGGTGAGTTTTCATGGCTTTTGCTCACAGGAATGCAACCCCAGGCACTGCTGCCACGCAACTACGCACCGGCTGGGTGTTTTTCAATGATTGCTGAAATTATCCAAGCCAGTATTTTAACTTCTATTTCTTTGTCAAAGAACGTTATGGGGAAAAAGAAAAAAAAGAAGAAAAAGAAAAAGAAAAAGAAAAAGAAAAAGGAAAAG
>JAHREE010000245.1:9097407-9293213 GCA_033628505.1 Tringa tobata
AAAGGAAAAGGAAAAGGAAAAGGAAAAGGAAAAGGAAAAGGAAAAGGAAAAGGAAAAGGAAAAGGAAAAGGACCACCACAATATAATCTAGATAGATCTCAACATTCTATACCATTTTTTTCAGATGCTCTGGTTAAAATGGGAGAATCTAACAGAAGAAGATAAGGGAACTCGGGTTAAATCACACTCTTACCATTATCGTTTATGCTTGTATTAGAGCGATATGGACATATTTATGCTTTCTTGTTCAGAAGCACACAATACCAGTTCCTGCACAAGGAATTCATATTTTACATGGAGATGCAATGCTCCAGTACTATAGAAGCATACCTAAGATGTAGGTATTCTATACAAAACCCATAATATTAATAGACATTATAATATACAGCCTGTTTTTAATAGTCCTAGGGGACTCCATATAAATAGAAAAGTATGTTACAAACACTATTAAAGTAAGCATTACCTTCTCCCTCAGCAGATTTTTCTAAAATTCACATATCACATATCACAAAATTCACGATCACATATACAGATTCCAATTGGGAAAAAAAAAAAAAAGTTAATTTCTCTACAACTAATGCAAAATACTATAAATGTAGCTATCCTTAAAATCACATGACCAATTATATAAGAACAGAAATTTTCTCACCATTGAGAGGTCATCTTTAGGAAAGGTCAAAATTGTACTCGACCCTATTCTGCTCCGTTACAGCTCATACAGATCCTATGCTCTGTCACTGTCCTGCAAGGACAAATACACCACAACATCACAACATGGACAAAGCAGTGACAGACCTTAAAAAAAACAACTTTAGAGTGACACTTTCATGCTTTACTATTTTAAAGTAAACTTCAAAATGGACTGCAAAGATTTTTTGCATATTTGCTCTACAAATGATCCCCTGTGCACCACCAAAGATGGATGTTAACCAAACTGATGGGGAAAGAGCATTACTAAGGTTGCAAAGTCAGATCTTCCCAAGTTAGCAAATGCCACAGTTAAGGTTGCAACTTCAACTCAACTCTCTTGAGCGAACGCGTTACACCAGAAGTTTTAATTAGTTTCTGATCTCTTTTTCCACAGGACTACTGCTGGTTGCCCACAAAACATAAAGTTATGACAAACATTGTTACACAGGCTAAACATCATTTTTGAAACACCTCAGTGAAAGGTAGCTGGTGTGTATAAATTCTTTGTATTTGTATGTCCTGTACGTTATTGTGAAAGTTACTCTCCTCATGAGATTAATAGTGTCAATTAGGCTGTCAGGGATGAGCGAGCCTGTCATATGGGCTTTGACAGAAGGCTTGGGTTGATCAGCTTCATGCTGATATCATAGCTTAATATTTACATCTGAGTAACTAGCATTTTACAAACGCTCTTTGAATTTCTTCTGCTTACAGAACTGCATTCGTAAATATGATTTGTCTTGCAAAAAACATCATTGCATACTGTACATCAGCTAAATATGTTAGTTTACATAGGTTTCAGACGTAATTATCAAATCAATAATAAACCACCATTTTGCATTACTATATGAACAGGCAAAAACAAAGCAGTTGAGTGACTTTGTTCAGGCTTGTGGAAGACAAGCCCAGGTTTCTCGTTCCTGTATGCAGTTCCTAAGACTAGTCAAGGCTGAGTGATATTTAGTGTTTACACTGCTGGGGAAGGGAAAATATTCTACCTGTGAAGGAAAAAAGGCAGGCAGTGTCCTGTTGGTTAGACCATGTTGGGCCCAGAAGTTGGTCTAACCTCTTATGAGTAAGGGAAGGAGCCACAGATGCACCTCTTGGACACCACATCCTTCCTCTTCATCTGTCTTTTTTTTTTTCCTGGTGGACCCTCTTTCCCAAACAGCAGTCTCCCAGCTTGGGAAGGGGACAGGAACTGCTCTTCCCTCTTCCTGCAACCGAAATGGAATGAGGTGAATGTACAAGGAGGTGTGTTATTTACGGGAGCTGGCAGCACAGCTCCTGCTTTGCTCTGCAATGCAAATGCAGAGTAGAGACCAGCAGGGCCTGGAGTTTGTTTTTTTCCAATTCATAAAAGAGATCTTAAATTTTTTAAATGATAGTACAATGTGTCAAAGGCAGATTTCCTTCAGAATGTCGTACATCCCTCTCAGCAGGGCTTTTAGTTCTCAATGATTTCTGTTATATATGCCATCTGCTTTCAGTTGTGCCCTGACCAAATCTCCTCTTGGATTCTATTTCAGGGCTGTATATCTTAGACATTGCAAGGTCAGAATTCCAGGCAAGGTACTATCACTCTGCCAAAAGATAAACACCTTCTCAATTTTTATTTGGTCTGTACTCAAATTAACCTCTCATTGACTTCAAGTCAGGACTCTGGAATTTGGCCCAAAATAATAGTTCTAATAAAATGAATGAAAACCCAGTACGGATTCACAAATAGAACCACAAATGTATGCAGCGTTTTAAAACATTGAGTAAAACATATTTTATCCCAAGTACCACCTCCATGGTGACTAGCGCACAGACTGGGTTTTCCATTTTGTAGCATGAGCTTTCCCTGTTCTGTTTCTGTCTGGGTCACGTGTGCTCTCCAGTGAGACTGTAGGGAAGCTGGATGGAGGCTGAGAGCAGAACTGTCTCTGTAATCTCAGTGTAAACTTTAGTCTTTCCTTGCCTGCATCTCTCCATAGCATGAATGAGAATAGCCAATGGGCTAATCTAAATTGAAGAAGCAACAGTCATTGTCCCCCACACTGTGACTTCGAAGGACATGTCACAGGCTCGCTAAGTGAGGCAAGGAGAAGGCTAGTGGCTCCTATGTTGGCTTTTCACCACATCAAATCCTGCTGTGTCAGGGATACTAGATCACTGTTATGGGAATTAGTAACTATGTGGGAAAAGACAGGAAGGACTGTTCAGAGAAGCGTATTTTGAAAGAGGATTGGAAGAAAAACCAAAAGAGCAAATGAATAAAACATGACAGAGGCAATCAGAGAGGTAAAGGAGACAAAGGGAGCATTAAAGTGAAAATATTAAGTGAACGATAGGGAGGAAAAGATGCATGGAAAGTAAAAATGGAGATGTGGGATAAGGCAAGATTGCCAGGGGCTTTGCGTGTTCAGGTCAATAGCTTGAATTTCTTCATTTATATATTTGCATTGCAGTCATGCCAGGAGCAAAGACAGTGCGCAGAAAGGTGGCATGCGACAAAACACAGCGTTTGGAAGTGAAAGAAAGGACAGATTTGGCTGGCACCTTTAGGAAAAAACAACAGTCAGGAGAGTACCTTTCAGATAAACTGTTCTTGAATATACTGCCAGAAACGTAAGCATAGCAGAGATTGAGCTGAACTCCCTGTTTTTCACACAAAACCTCTTTCCGCTTCTCAGCTCTTAGGGTCACTAGGAAAATGGTGGAGGAGAGAGAGAAAGGCTCACTTTAATTACAGATTGACTATGTCAGCTCCATTATAACATGAAAGAACAAAAGCCAATGCTGTGAGATGGGGGGAAGAGTGTATATAAAAAGTGGAAAAGTCTGAGAAGGGGCCTCACAACCTCCACATCCCCTACTGCTCCCTTCATGTTACTGTTTTCAGTAACGAGGGCAAAGCTCCAGTGAACCAGAGGCCACAGCTGGGTATAAGAAATTGGGGAATAGCATTCTCTCTTCTCTTACTCCATATTGTGAACCATACTAAAACAGAAGGTAACCAGAAGGGGATCATTGAAAAGAACCATAGCCGCATTAAACTCACCCTTACCTTCTCAGGGTCTGGCAATGCGCGCAACCTGATGTGGGTACAAGGGACCTATCAGTGGAAGGAATGTAAAGATATTATAATACAAGATCTCCTTGTTCAATTCCCAAGCTGAAAAATTGCCTACAATGCACAAATTAGTTCAGCCCATCTTTACAGATTGAGGAAGTTTTCCAGGGGAAAAAAAGAAAAAAAAAAAAAGGAAGTCACTGGATTATAGTTATTACACAGCCAGAGGGAAAAATTGCACAGTAAAGAAGTATATTTATATCTACAGAACCATAGAGAGCAAACAAAACAAAATAAAAATAAAATACCCCTAAGCAGTCTAAATTGCATTGCAAATAAAACTTTATATTAAGAGATACATTTGCATACCAGGAAAATTAGATGTGGAACTTATAGTAACCACAGATCAAACCATTAAAAGCAAAAAGTGGCCTGTGGAAGTCTTGATAGAGTGACGACTGAAAAAATACTTGGTAAGGACTTCAAAATTTGACCTAATAATAGGATTTGCATGTTCGATTTTAAAACGAAACCCCATGGAAGTAATTTTCTCTTGGTACATACACATACTTCAGTCTAACAGTAAAGGGAGAAATGTGAACACATTAAGGATAGAATATACCATGTAAGTATCCCAGAAGGACTTAACTGAGTTTAATTTAGATTAATAGGATACTATATAAATACTTCTTGCTTGTTAAGCACTTTTTATTAAGATATAACTACTGTCTAATATTTTTCCATCATTCACACTGAAAAGCGTAGAGAGAATAACAATTTCAAAAGTAATGAAATTCCATTTTCAGAAACAACCAAGATATTCAAAGCTGGGTTTGTTTTTAAGAGTGTTGAAGCCGTATTCATCTCCTAATTTTAGCTCTTCAAAGGACAGTTTAATCTTGTCATTTAATCTAGCCTTAACTAGCTGTCTAGATTTCCTCTGCAGTCGGTGAAGTGCGATAAATGCCTCCAACAAACAGTTCATCCATTGTAAAAGAGACTAGAGTAGGTGGATTGTGTCACTCCCTGATGATGCTTATGAATGTCTCTTCATTAACATTGAAGTCACGCAGATGACAGCCTTAGACCAGACTCAAACCTTTACACAGCTGAAGTGAAGTTAGATGACCTGCAGCACACAGTGCTGTTTTCAAAATTTCCACACTACCAACTATTTCAATATTGTAGGTACGTTTGGATGGGACATTAGTTCTCTTAAACCATTTAGTTCTTTTAGATTATGTGATCCCTATTGTTTAGAAAAACTATTAAATGAGCATGAGGACTGGGACATGTTTGGCAAAGAAAACCAGGTCCTAACTTCATTGGTTTATGTTAAAAGAAAAAATTTGGAACAGATTTTCATCAATTACAGTGACCAGATATCTGTCATTATTACTCTCCAGAAAGACTACTCTCTAGCTCCTCTACCCTGACCCATAAGAAGGACCAATCACTTCCCCTTGAAGACAGAGAAAGCTACACATAGTAGGACCTAATATATATATTTCAAATATATATTTCATGTATATTTGTGAAATACCTACTATGAACTGGAGCAGCCAGGTGATGAAAGATAGAAGGCCAAACACAACTGTTCAAGTGCTGAGAGAAGTGTAAAGGAAGGATGATTGTTACTGGCAGAGAGAAATATTTATATGTGCATATAACTGCTTCCATAATTGTTATATCCGAATGTTTTTGCAAAATTAACAGGTATGTCTGCACAGCAGTATTCTGAGACAAAGAACTATTATTTGTATGGTGAAAACTGAGGTTCAGAGAGATTAAAGACTTCAGTCAGAAAAACATTCATTAGTAGGCTAGACTTTACTGTCAATGGGAACTGTAGGCTTAACACATGCTTGGAGCTTTGCTCAATCCAGACCATAATTCTCTTCTCAATTCTTCAACGTAGCTAGTAACTAAGATGGATATAAATTGCTATTTAATTGTGTACGTTTTATAGCATTTCCATAGGACCTGATTTATTATGCATATAACCCTATTGATTGAATCTTTATTTAACTCCATTAGAATGCTATTGAGAATGAATGAATTCAGAACCAGCTTACCCTTATATTTAAAATCCACACCAAGCCAGAATATTTTCGATGCTTGTAAAATGTGAGATAAAGACTTAAAAATACACTTTATAATAGACCCATAGTTACCTGTTGTCACCCTGGACAGAAAGACTAACGGAAGAAAAACAGTCCTCATGATATTTATGACACAGCAAAAAGTCAGGTAATCTTTGTGAATGTCCTTTTCCAAATCCTCTGCTCCCAAGACGTAATGTAGAAACTGCTAAAAATTTCTTCAGATGGTAGAAGCTTCCTATGCATGTGGGATAACAACCCGGTTTTGTAACCTTGTTGAGAACATATTATGTTTATTTCTTCTGGTTTTACATATCTATGAGCAAAGTATCAACCAAAGTTTGTAACAGCAGACCCTCAGTCCTGCTAGAGGAAAACATGGTCAGAACTGCTCACACCACTGTGCCTCAGTAGCCAGGCAGCAAGTTCCAGTCTTGTCAAGTCTAAAACGTTTTCAGAAGAGGATCCATACATCTGGGTGACTAGATAATTTGAAACCTCAGGCTTTATGACATTTACCTATTACTCATTTCTTTTCTGTTCTGAGCAGGAAGGTTTTAAGCAATGAAAATTCCCAAGGCAGAAGAGGATCTTCCTAAGTAGTAGCCTAGCAATAAGCATTTAATAAAAAATGACACTTTATCTGGAATATGGAAATATGGGGTCGAATTCTGAGTTCAAAAAGGGAGGTAGTGTCCATGAAGCCACTCATGAGCCCAGTGTAATCAATGTGAACAGAATGAAACCTTCATTGTTCTGTACAGTTCCAAGCACCATGACTTCTCTTTTTCCATACATCCACCAATGTTTAGGCATACCCCTATTGCTTACTGTTAAGGGCTGCTTTCATCTGAGGAGTTTTGGTGACCTCCTTCCAGTCCAACAAATGTCAGGGATTACAGTAAACAGAAGATGATGAAAGCTCTTTGAATCTTCAACATCAAAATATCGTAATCACCATTTTTCCTAAGGCTCACTCTCCTGCTCAATACATTAATGGTGTGTGCTTTAATCTTACCATTTTCAGTTTGTGACAGAGTTCAGCTAACCACAGTATCCTCAATTCAACACCACCCACCGTTTCTATCCATTTCGTACTGTCAGAAGCACATCAAGCAGCCTCTGAGTGTAATCACATCAAAATCGATTTTCATGGCTGAGAGAAAAATAATGGAAATTGCTCTAATGTAGAAAATGTATGTGTTCCTTTTGGTTAACCAAAATAGACTATATATCAGGACTGTCAAAATTAAGTTTTCTTGATTCAGTGCTCTTCCCCAGACTTGTGTACAAATTACAAGTCCTCACTACAGAAAGTCTTTAACATAATTTTCTGTTGGACTGCTTCAATGTGGTTCCCACAAAATGAACAGTCTACCCAAGTGATAGACTACAGATCATTCCCTAGACCAGATCCACAAGTAAATTACTCCGGGGGTTATAAACAGAATCCCTGAACCTACTCTGAAATGGGCAGCCAGGACTTTGTATTTGCTTGGAGCCTCGTGACTTTACCAACTCCTGCACAAAGCCTGCTGCAGGGTATGGAGGCCACACATGAAATTGTGGATCAGCTCTGTACATGTATAACCCCTCGAGGACTGTGAGAATCTCTATACGATATTGTGCAAGTGAAGCTCAACAAAACCTTCAAGAAGAACAATTTAACAAGGGTATGCTCTAAAGGAACAAGACCCTCTTAAATATAATCACTGCTTTTAATCATTTGACAGCATCGTTTGTGGATCACGTTTGTATGTAAATCTGCTGTTCTGAATATGCTGATTGTCTGCGACTACTCTAATCAATTCTGCAATAACTAGGTTCCAGGGTTAGACTTTCTTAACTCCTTTAAACAGGTTTGAAATACTGGAGTGAATCTACGTGAGCTGACCTGTAGAGAACCTGGCAGGAGCCAGAAAGAGAGAAAAGGCTCAAGTAGTTGATATTATTTCCAGGCGTTCCCTTAGAATTAAGTGCCAGAGAAGAGAACAGTAGCAGGAATGGTTAGCCACACGTATTTGGGATGCAGCAAAGGCATTTTCTGTGGAAATACACAGGATTCTTCTGAAGGTAATTACAGATGGCCATACATATTTATTAAACTTTGAAAATGAATATGGTAGTGACCTACATTCTTAAAACAGGATTAGTTCACTAATCTTGAAAAGTGCTTTTTTTGGTGCATATGGAAAAAATAGGAGTGGCAGGTTTTGATTTAGAAAGGCCTTTGTTGTTGCTTTGCTAAGGAGACACAGTCTAAATGAAGCTATGATGCCATGGGTGAAAGCTTGGGTTAAGGAACTTTATCCAGAAAGTAGTTATCAGAGGAGGTTCTGCAACAGTCTCTTCTGGGTTTTATTCTATCCAGTCATCAACAATTCAGACAATGGAATAGAGAATACTCTCATTAAATGCACAGCTGAGGCAAAGCTGGGAGAGACTGCACACACATCTAGGGGCAGAATTAGAAACTAAGACCGTTTTCACAAATTGAAGAAATAGTCTGAAAAATATATGGCACTATTTAGTAAGTGTGAAGCATTAATGACAGGTAGGAATGAGCAGCTGCATAATACAAGAATTAGAGCAGCTGAGCAGTTCAGGAACTATTCAAGAGGGCGTAGGGTGCTACAAGCTGAACATGAGCAGCAGTACCAAGCTGATATGAAAAAGGTTAGTAACATGCTAGGATGGATAAACAGAAGTTTAATAGTAAGAGATGTGGAATGGTCTTTTCTGCCTACTTGGTCCTAGTTAGGCTTAGTTAAAATAACATGTCCAGATTTGGGTGCTGTGCTTCAGTAAGAAGTGACCCCCTTGGAGAGACTTCCAGAGCAGAGCAACTAGAATGAGCAGAGCCCTAGAAAACACAATCTAACAGAAAAGATTGAAAGACTGAGTTATTAAACTTAAGAAAAACTGTCAGGAGACCTGACAAGGCTGTTGCACAGTGGAATGGAGCAATAAATTCTCCATGATATCGCACAGGCTAAGAAGAGATGATCTTAAATTACAACACCATAGACTCAAGTTACAATTTAGGAATGATTTTCTAAATATAAGGCAGAGAGGAGATGATTGAGCTTCCACTGTCAGGGATCTTTAAGAACAGACCGAACAAGAAAGGCACAGATTTAGCAGATCTCACCCGTAACCAAAGAGGTGGACCAGAGGAAGCTCTTTCCAGCTCTATTTTTATACGAGCTGATGACTGTGCACTTAAGCGTCTGTGCACAGGCACTTGGACAGGTCTAACCAATTAACTTGGTTATGATGGTGTGCAGCATCTCTTAGTGACAGAAGCACCTGAAAAAAACATCAGGGGGTGTTGTCAGTTCCTGCAGTTTTACATTGGCTCAGCTCCTGAACTCATGCGACGACAAGAAAACCTTTCTTCTCACAGAGAGGGAAAAAAAGTAAATTTCTAATCTTGCCTTTGTGAAGAAGTTGTTGAAAACCTGTCTCCAAATGGCTTGAAAAATCAAATGACAAAGAAAAAGGGACACTGTTTCTACACCATTAAATTCTCATGGTTTTGGGGGGGCCTGACTCATGGTTTTTCAATGGAGTTGGCATTAATGGTAATGGGGTAATTTGAATAGACAAATTTAGAAATTGATATTCCTGAACTTCCTATTATAGAGAAGGCAATACTGCCTGAACAGCAGGTCTATTTCAGGAAATTAAAACCTCCCCATATCCTTTCAGATGACTTGATCGTTTTCTACATTTCAGTCAATGTTACACAGGGGACATCGCACGATGCTTAGCATGGTGGCAGAAAATTCACCTAGCAGAGAATTGTGAAGGCACAGTCTATCTGCTAAAAGACTCTCCAGCTGGGAACAGACATAATGGGGGCAACAAGGAATTCATTTTTGGGCAATCTCTGTTGGGAAGCTGTTGCCTCAAATTAACAGTACTTCTCCCACAGAGGGGGTCTGGGTAGAAAGTGCACGCAGAATAGCAGCTCTCTTTTGCACCAAGCAGGCCCAGACATCTGCATTCTCAAAAGACACACAAGTTAAAACATATTATAGATGTCAAATGTGAGACTTGTTTAATGGAGTTTCTGTCTGCAGAAACAAAGACAGCACAGGACGTTGTTGAAAGAAAAAAACCAACAAAACTTCAAAATCCTTTTCTCCTGGTTAGTTGTGATCTTTACTAGAAATTTCATTTTCCCTCTTCTGCTGTCTGTCCTTGCTGAATGTTCTCCTTTCCTGGAAATAGGCGTATTCTGTCATCCCTTCCCTCCTCCTCACAGAGAGGTGAGAAAACAGTGATATGACAGATCACTGTCACAGGATGGAAAGGAAAATCATAGAAAAGACCTTTCTGATTAAGTAGTCAATCTCTTGCAGCACTTCCTTCATTGAGACCTGGAATAAATGTCATGCATGTTTTACAAAGCTCTGATCACGTTACTGTCATGGCTGAGGTATTTTAAAGTTCTATTTATGGTCCACTGGACTTGGTCAGCCTTTACCATTATCAAAGCTCTTCTATGGGATCTCCTCTTTCTAATTTCACAAACTTCCATCAGACTGATAATGAAGAGATAACACAGAGAAGTCTCAACTACTGCCTGCTTCTACCTCCCAAGACTTGGGTTTCTTTCTGTACCTTTATCTCTACATTTGAAAGGTCGTCCTGTATCATATATCTTCCCCAGGCATTACTAACCAACTTTGTTAGTCCTCTGGCTTCTTCTTCGCTAAGATGAATAAAATGAGTACTGTAATACTCTCTAAGTGGACAGCATTTTTCACATTGTGAAGAATTTTCTGTACCACTCTTTCTGAATGCTCACTCAATTTTTATCATCCTTGTGAAAACCCAAACTTCTCAGAGGACTCCAGCTGAGACAGCCTTTTCGTTTTGCTGCTCTTGCTCCAACTACTATCAATAAGGCCAGAAGCCACTGAAACTCCCCCGTCAAGCAATAGCTGTCCTGCTGCTTCCACTGCAAATTGCTTGTTTCTTGAACTTTTCAGTTCACCAAAGAAGAGCAAGAGGATCTCTGGAGGATTCAGGAATGCAAAGAAAAGGAAGGAGAGATGCTCTTCCTTTGATGGAGCGAAGAAGCCGTGTACACCCACACCGTCTCTTAGCTTAATATCTCCTTAGAAACAGCTGTGATCTGAATCTCTGACAGAGAAGGTACAGCAGTGGGAGTTTGGGCTCCACGGCTGGAGAGAGAGGAATTCTTCCTGGAAATCCTTGGAGCACACAGTGTTGTGCTCCCAGAGCTGGCTTTAACCCACTGAACGCAAATATGCCCTCAAGTTACATCTAAAAAGGAGGATTCTCCTTGCAAATGTTAAGCACAGTTATAACGATTCGTACATAAAGAGCAGAGACCACAGAGAAAAATCTATTATTGTTGCTGCAAAAAAATGTAGCAACTCATGAGAGTTTTACTTTTATTATTCATGTTGCTATTAGGAGTTTCATTATTACTAGATCCTAGCTGGCACAGATGGCTGCTGTGCTTTGAGGTCTGCTTTAGTCATGTTTTTAGCTGCTTTTTTCTGCAGATTTTATAGGGTTTGGGCTGATTTTAGCTTCCTTCATTTGGTTGATAATTGTTTTGGTTTTTGTTTTAGTTTTTACTTAATTAGCAGGAATATGTTCATGTTTATAGTGTGCTTTATTCACTCTTTTTGAACTTGTGGCAACCAGAATCAGCCATGCAATTATACCTTCTGTTGTTTGCGTGGGAGAGGCTCAGGCCAGATGCTTTGATGGTGGCAGCAGCTTTCCTGGAAGGTCAGCATCAATTTGCTGGCCCGGTTGGACTGGCATTTCTCACCTGTTGATAGCTTTCCACCTTGCAAAGCATCTTTCTCAACACCCCTTCAGTTTGCCGCTAGATTGAGGGGGAACCTCTCAGCTGAACCTTTCCATTCCCCTGAGACCTTCCACCAAATCACTGCCCCAGCACTGGTGAGGACTTCTGCTCCCTGGGCTCCTCCTCAGCTCAGCCATCATCTCCACTGCTGCTATATTTTGGTTGCCTGACAGGTTAGCCGCATGCAGTATTTTCTTGTTTCCTTGTGCCTTCCAGTTATTGCCTTAGTAATAATGACAAACACCAGGAGAAGACTACTTGCACTGCTGTGCCTGGTCAGCTCTTGTCGCTGGTGTGACTGAGCAGAACCTACTGATAAATTTTTACGGTCCGGTAGGTGGAAACTCAGGCTCAGCCATAAACAACTGTGCCTGCACTGCGGTTTGCTTTGGCTACATCATCGCAGCACGTCGCTAAGGGGTCTGGGTGCAAGTTTCAGCTTTCCTCTGAAACGGAGCACGTGAGCCAGGAGGCAAGGTGTGGTGTGCTCCCATATACCTCCTGGCCTGCAGGGTCAGCATGTGGCCCTCAAATCTAGACAGACTGACTTCTTCTAGACCTGAAACGCATTGTTCAGTCTCCATCACACAAAGCGTCCGCACACTTACATGCCATACTTTGGTTTTCAGTCATTTCCCACAGTCCTGCTTTTTAACAGCTAAACGTGTGGCCAACTAGTCAGGAGGATTCATGAAAAGCTTTGAGTACCGCCTGGGGTTACACTAACTCTTCTCTTCCTTCCTCTGAATCTCACCACCAATTTGTAGTAGGTAAAGAACAGTTTAAAAGTTTGGGAGTGAAAGTTTCATTTTACTGGGAAAAAAAAAAAAAAAAAAAGAGTTTTTCAGGTGTCTGTGTTTAAATTTAGTTTTGAAAACCTGTGGGTCTCAGCTCTCCCACCGCAGGAGGCAAGTAATTAATTACCGTTGTCTTAGTGTCATGGGATAGTTTTCAGTGTTATGACCAAAGGGAAAATATCTTGAATAGGTTGCACTAACTTACAGTAATTGGCTCCTAATCTTCTACCATAGGATTTGAGTAACTGCCTTTAAAGTCCATGGCAGTTGTTTGTATGCTATGGCAGGGGACCAGGTCCCTTAGCTTTTATCTGCTCTTCACATTAGCCTGACTGAAAGTCTATGAGCCAAAACTATAACCCCAGTTCCAGATGCCCCCATAATTTGGATCTGGCTAAGAATTTAGCAGCTCAGGCCCATCTCTAATTACAACACACAAATTATTGGATAATTTCTTCTGCTTTATCTTTGCAATTCACTGGAGCAGTTAATTTATCCAAAAGCAGGCACATCCTTTCTTATTAGAAATTCCTTTTTGGCCTTTTTAACGTGAGTTTCTTACTATTAAACACACATATGCACATGCACACACACAAAAAGTTTTGCTGATAAGGGATTATATAACTGGTACCTAAGAAAATATGAGATATTTAACAGAAACTTGGCTTTAGCCACCAGATAATTTGCCACTTCATGGAAGCAGCCTCAGTTTCTCTTCTTTTCATAACTACAGCCAAAATTTGAAGAGTAGTAGTAGAAAGAAATTAGTCCATATGCTGCCATAGGACAGAGCTGATGGGCTGGGATTAAGAACTGGAAGAGGAAAGGACTGGTGGCAACTGATTTGAATATCCACTTTGTGATGTCATGGAACACAAGTTTCTGGTTTCTGTTGTTCTAGTTTCCATTTCTTTCCTGCTCATGATGAAAATGAGGTAGTCAGCAGTTGCTAACTCTGATATTTATATTACCTTTTTTCCCCTTTTGGATCTCTTTTCATCCAGTCCAGGTATACCTCTATTCATTATTTCTAACACTCTAGCTGGAAGCCATTTCAGCCAACCCTAGCAGCGGTAGAAAGAGATGCTGAAGATACAGAGAAATTACAATCTGTACAGACTAAACAGAAAGAGGAGCAGGATGTTTGTGCTAGAGGGAAGTGCCAGGCTCTGCTTCTATGGTCACCCAGAGGCATGGTCAGGTAAAAAGTTCTGGATTCTTGCTTCTTCTCTGCATTGGCCCCATGTTCTCTTTCCTCCCACCCATACAAAAAAAGTTGGAGAAATAAAAAAACAACCAACTCCTGTTTTCACAACCCAGAAAAAGAAACTTTAAATATCATTCTGCTTTGCTTTGTATTCATCGAGCATTGCATTATTCAGTTTGAAGTGAGGAACCCCAGGGGTTTACCCTGAGACTTCCAGGGGACTAACAATGGTGCCTATAAATTTTGAAGCTGTTGATTGTGATTTTTTTTTCAAGATTTCTGCTACTAAATCAGCATCATTACTTAGGAAGTCCTGGCCTCTTGACTAAGCTGCAGAACTGTATGCCTCTCAGTTGCATAATATTTTGGAAATGCATGCTTCATTGAAGTGTCATTGATTTTCAACTAAAGTGAAAATGCCCTCATTTAATGCTTTCTTAAGAGAATTACAAAGGAGGCTGGAGAGGGTTTGGACAAAGTCATTATTAATTGTACATCACAAAATTGGGATTTATATATTTTTAATGCAGAAATTCTTTAGAGCTTCTAAATCAAAACGTTCTAAAATTACGTCTAGTTTTATAAACGGAAAGACCCTATTTTGTTCAAGACTTTTAAATTCCTTTGCTTTGTTCAACAAACCCCTGTACTTGCTGTGAGGGGATTGCTGATTGCTTTGTCAGCAAGACCAATGATATTCAATCTTTGATTTCTGATTCATTTGCTTCTTCCTTGCCTTTGATGAAGAGAATAAGCGTCTAGCTTTTTCCTCTCCTTTCAAAAAAATTTCTCTCGCCTCCCACTTCCTTAGTATGAGACGGTTTTATGTGAAACATTCTGCCTGTCTTTTGGACTATCTCTTCGCTGAGCTCAGAGCTGTATAAGTACTCTGGAGTCTTGCATTAGAGAACACAACATTTATTCGCCTTCTATTGTCGGTTCTGATGTTAGGGTCTTGGCTTTGCCTCTGACCTTGAAGCTCTCTGGCTTCCCCTTGACTGTCTCCTCAGGCCTTTGTGTTGACATTGCTCTATGAGGCAGCCAAATCTATCCCCCATTCTGGTAGGCAATAGGTAAGAAGGTCAAGTTCTGAAACTGGCTGTTCCTAAAGGATGCTGTGACATTATGGAGGTCATCTTGAAGCAGGGCCTCGCAGTTGCCATAAACTAAGCCCAGCTGACCATGGTATTGACACATAAGCTTCAGCTAGACTTACAGGATAAGGCCACAGCGTAGTTACAAGTACAGAGGTGTACCTTAAGTGTAAACAACCCGCCAAACACTGTGAAAGCACTGACAGCACCCTCAAGAGGGGTAGGTGGTGACCAAAAGCAACAGCGGTAGCCAGCCATAAAGCATGGCAGCAATTTGAACAAAGCCAACCAAGAATAGCGTGTTTTCAACTTGATCCAATGACTTTCAACAGGCAGAGAGTCTGGAGATCTCCCAGCTTGGCCCTGGGAGCAGCTGCCACATGGGCCCAGCTGCCACGCTGTGCCCATGGCTTTCCTCCCAGACAACATCAAGCACTCAAGATGCTCAAAATGCTAGAGAACCTTCCTATGAGGAAAGGCTGAAGGAGTTAGGTCCTTTCTCACTGTAGAAGCAAAGGCTCAGGAGGGATCGCATCACAGTATTCAAGCGCTTCAAGGCCAGCTAAAAAGAGACCAGAGGCTCTCTTTTCACAAGGAGCCACATAGAGAAGATCAGGGTCACCAGATGATACAAATTGCACCAGGAGAGGTTTCATCTCAACGTAAGAAGGAACAATCATTCACTGGAACAACCTCCCCAGAGTTCCTGCTGGTTTCAAGATGCAATTGGACAGGTGTTAAATAAGCTCATCAAGGCTCCCTTTCCCACAAAAGGGTGGACCAGTTGATCTTTTGAGGTCTGTTCCAACCTGGGCTATTCTGTGTTTCTATGGTTCTCACAGGGAGCAGAGAGGTGACCTAAGTTATTGATTGACTGTAAGTGTCATTGAAGTGTTTTGATGTCTGAGTCTGTGTAGTCTCCACACTGTCATTTAGTCTTAAACCGTGACCCAGGCTCCTGAAGTTATATCTTAATAACATTACAGAAAGTCGCAGCCACACCATTACACTCAGTACCACAAAAACAACTGGCAAAAGACAGTTCCTACCTGCCTGAGTATGATTTAAAATGAAACAAAGCAGATACGAAATAGGAGAAATTCTCTACCAACATACCTGTTAAAAGGTGGAGAAGGAAGGTTCTGTGCAATGAGAAAACTTACCAAAGGTTGGGCAGCATGTCTGAGGAAAAAAAAAAAAGTTAAAGCTCAAGGATGGGCAACACCCTGCCATGTTGCAATTGCTAGAGCTTGTCATATTTGGCTAAAATATGTTAAAAGCAGAGTTCACCTGATCTGAACAAAAATAATACTATACTTTAGTTAACTTGAATTACCAAATGCTAACAGTTTAGCTAGTAAAAAGATCTTTGTGCTATGAAGTCTTGACCACTGTGCTTAATTGCTTTGAAAATGCATGTGTGCTTCCTCTGAAATGCTGAGTACAGCTACGTGCTACCCACCTCAGTAGCTACTGATCTCAGTAGGAAAAAAACATGACTCATTTCAGTGGGAACACCCTGCCAGGTTTGGGTTTGCACCATGTCTGAACAATGGAGAAGAGTGAAGGCTTCCTTTTTGTCATGCACCTCACTGGACAACACAAGGAGCAAGATTTAGGCACAATTTTTGCACCAGAATTCATTAGCTGCCTCCCTAACAAAGTCTTAATTTCATTGGGTCAATATAAATGTGAAGGAATATGTACTCAGAGGTCTGCAGGTGAGGCTGAGATCACAGGTGCATCATAACCATAGTATGAGCTTTGCAAAAATCTCTGCAGTGAGAGGAAGAAAAATCGAAATATTGATTGCAAGGCTTGATCAGTTTCTGTTTTCAGAAGAAATTTCAATCTGATTTGTCATGTTATTGATTTTCTTCTTGCGCTTTGAGTAATTATTTTCAGTTATTCTTAGCTGACTACCTCACTTTGAACTAGTATCAGATATCAGATTTAGGGGGTTTTATTTAAATGTGAGAAAATGTTCAATTTAAGAAGGACTGTAAAGTCAGATCTGAAAGAGAAAGCTGATATGTGTCCTTCTGGGGAAAAAAAGAAAACAGAAGCATTTTCTGCTTCCTAATATGGCATGTAAGGTCGTTTAACAGTGTGAGAAAAGTAGAACATGTTTTATTACATTCAAAGGTGCAAGATAACTTATCAAGCCTTCAATTCATGTGCTTTACAGTGCTATTTACCTAGATATCATTTCCAAATATAGCCAGGACGTTTGTAAATACGTAATGACGTATCTTTATTGCAATAGGTATCCTTCTGTGTGATTCAGCAGAATATCGAGTAGTGCATTCAAAGTTTGCAGCTATATCAGTGACGGTTGGTAAATCTGGACAGGTGACACACTGAAATGAGATAACTTTTCCTCCTTAATATCTTCATATCCTGTTTCTAATTTTTTATTCTTTCTTCAAAAAGAGTGCATAAATAAGCTTAAATGCCTCCTGATTATTGCTCTGCTAAGAACTCCTTGATCCACAATCTTCTGAGATATCAGAAGTTGACTGAAGTTTTGAATCAAGTTCTCCAAATGCAGGTGATCATGAATTGACACTATAGGCAGTGAAATTCAATTTGAATATGGTTCTTATCTATCCCCCTCCCCTCCTGTAATACATTAACACATTTTCTGCCTTTGACAAAAGCAATAAAATCTCAGCCATGGCTTTTTGCCACACTAATGTACACCCAGAACTTGTTGACCTACCTTTACATGCAAATCTACTCAAAGTTTGTCCCAAATTACAAATGAGAAAACATGGAATAAGGTAGTGACATCCTTTCCAACCTAATATTCTGTGATTCTATGATATTCAGCTTCTTCTTGAACAGCCTGTGTTTCAGGTACCTCACAGATTATTGCAGAGCACTCTAATCTGTCTTTTCTATGTCACACAACCTTTTTCTTGGAAGAAGATCATCAGACAGAACACGTGTACAGGTCTCTTCAGAAAATTGCCATGCGTTACATTTTATGAAATATCTGAGACCATAAAATAAAGTAGCATAGTTACAAGGCCTCTGGAGTGGCATGGGGAGGAGATACACTCATAGAAGTACTTATGTATTCATATGCAGTGGTTAAAGGAAAAAAAAAGATTAAAGAAATGAAAGCTCAGTTGCTCAGCAAAGAGCCTGTAAATGATTAGAAATGTCCTCTTACAAATACTTCCAAATGTTTACACTTTGTCTAAGATCTTGGACTTTTTTATATTATAATGAAATTTGAAAACTTCAAGGCAGAGAATGTTTGGATTTCTGATTATGGAATCACAGAAGAACAAAGGTTTCAAGGGGCCTCAGGAGGCTCCATAGCCCCAACACCTGCTCATAGCAGGTCCAGCTAGATCTAGTTGCTTATGTCCATGTCTGATTGAGACTTCAACACCGAGGATGTAGAGTTCTCAACCTCTCTGGGCACATAGCTCTAGTAGTTGGTGACCTTCATTAAAAAAAGATAAATCTTTATATTTAATTGCAATTTACCTTGTTGAAGCTTGTGTCTCTTGCCTCTTGAGCCGTACCATACCTAGGAGTCTGGCTCCATCTTCTCTACGCCTGCCATACAGGTGGCTGAAGACAGCAATAAAGTTTCCCCTTCCCCTTCACTTCTTAAGGTTGAACAGACCAAGTTCCCAGTGTTTAAATCAAAAAACTTAGCTCCCTGAATAATTTGACTTTAGAACTCTTCAGGGTTATGAGGACAAAATATGATAAAGTATTATTTCAGGATGGCATGACTGGGATTTCTTAAATGATGTTACAGAAACTGATAAACATGATTGTGTTAGGAGACTTGGGAAAAAAATCTTAGATTATGCTCTTCTGATTAATTACAGAACTGGGAAAAATAGCAGTTTAAAAAAGATTTAAGATATTTGCTTGCACAAGCATTACTCAGAGCCAGCTTTATTTTTTAAGGATGCAATTTTTCTGTCAGTCTATAATGTGGTACTGTGACTGGGTAATATATCTTCAGGCTTTACAGACTCCTGGCATGACATGCTCTTTGAGACAGTAGATCTTAATAGATCCTTCTGCATTAATCCTGACTAATGACCAGATGAATAGTTAATTAAAAATGCTCCACGCAGGCTTTGACACAGTAGACCATTGCAACTTCACTGTGGTTCTTGCTTTCTAATAGATGAACAGAACTTAACTTGCATTTTTTCCATCAGATCATAATGGCTCAGAAAGTTCCATTACAGTTTACCAGATCACTGATCTATGAACCAAACAGTATTTAAATATTTCTAGATTTGATTTACTATGGTATATGATCTCCTGTGCCTTTGCTGAATCCATATAGCAAAAGAGACATTGTGTCATTTCTTTAGTCACTGATCTAGCAGATCATTAAGAATTTTTTCATTCTTAGGCATTAGGCTTTAAGGGCTTGATTTTTTTTCTAGTGTTCTGACTGCTGGTGCTCTGCACAAGGGGAAGCCCTTTGACATGGGCAATTCTTCAAGTGCAATATGTACAGCAGGAAGCCATAGGCGGCAGCCCATATCAAGTTAAAATGAGGCCTTTTCTGTCTAAATAGAATCCTGTTTTTATCTCCTGAATTATACATTCACCAGCTTCTGATGACACTGCACATTTAAAAAGTGCTGGCAGGTGTAAAAGGATGTAAAATGACTGACTTTTGAGTCATACCAGAAAAGAATGTAGCCCTCCACTCCTTATGGAGCTCTCACTAGGGTTCACTTGTGGGTACATCTTCCTGCTAATGACCCATGGAAAACAAGGAAAGAACTCCAAATGGCAAGGGTAGCATGACTGGTCTCAAACAGCTGCAGAATTCAGATTCAATCAGATCAAGATGTCAGTAATTGTAAGATTAATTTTTTGAAACAGTATTTAAGACATTTAGTCCTCAGTAGCAAAGGAATGGTCAAGGTTTCACAGAGGAATAGACCTGACTTTATTTTCCTTTAGAGATGTCCACTGTGTTTTGGGAATAAATAGTGCTCCAGTCAACAATGATTCCACCTTGCTTCATTTAGCCAAAAGCACATTTTCCTGTCTCCATCTGTGCAATTTTAGGCTACTTCGTTAAAAGACAATAGATTTTAGAAAAGGACTTTCTCTAACTTGACAAATTTCTGCGCTTAAATGCTGCACACAAACAATACATTTAAGCAAGGATCATTATTTTTACATTATAAATATTGTGTTAGAAAAAATTCATCAAGCTGATATCCTTGGAACAAAGGTCAAGCCAGTCACATTGGATCAGATTATTTGCCATGAAAATGCAAGGTGCCATTTGCCAAAACTAATGGCCAATTTCAGTGTTCAAATTTTATAACAAAAACTTAGCAAAACATTTCACCTTCAAAATTTTATATGGCTAGAAACAAATAACACATTCTCAAAGGAAACTGCAAGAAATCACAGGGAGGATAACTGAGGAAAACAGGCCCATGCTATATATAAAGTATTGCTTACATCAATTATGTGCCTTAAGTGCCAAAATTTACATCCCTTTTGGTTTAAAAATATGTTCTATATAAAACAATGGTATTTTGTGTAACATCTTTCTATAGTTTGGATGCTTCTCAGTGGAATCAAATGCACCAGTTAGATTAGGTTAGAGTTTCTTGAGAGATATTTTCTCAATTGTAAAAAATAACATTGCCAAGAGAATTACCAAACCAGTAGAAATTAGGAAGAAATGAGTCATGGTAATTAACTTTCTTCAGGATTCTTATGTGTCAGAACCTAAATGTTACTCCTTGATAGATTTAGCTAAGGTGTAATATTCTACCTACAGTTAATAGTAACAAATGCTCTATTAGTAAAGCAGAACATTTAGAAATATGATGAAGGTAATGCTCAAGAGAGCTGAACGACTGCTAGGATTGATTGTTGTACTACTTTGATGTCCAAGTTTAAGGCTACCTACACAGTCATATTCTGCTTTATTTTGCAACTCATTAAAGAAGAACAAGAGTGTCCTACCAGCAAGAAGTATTGTCTTCCTTCCAGTAATAAAAAAAAAAAAAGGCTACACTGGAAAACTACAGGGACACTGGCCAAAGAGCAATAAAGAGAGATCAGGAGAACTTCTGAAACATTAATGATGTCCTTCTGCCAAAGCTTGTAAAAATGTGCTAAAACTTTGAGCATTCATGAATATGGCAGCTTGAGATTTACCTCATCTCATCAACTCCCTGGGCTAAGTTTTCACTTACCCAATATTTTTCCCAGACGGGATCTCTGTAGGCTTATGAGATATAAGAGGCAAAGACATACATTCCTTAGCCAAGAGATAATTAAACAGAGTCATCAAGGCCAGACCTCTGACTGGGCTGTGAAATCTACTGCCAGATGTTGCAGATACATCTGTCTAAGTACTAACAGGATCCTTCTCATCACACTATCTAAACATTTCACAAATACGAATGGGTTTTCTCTCTGGGAAAGGAATATTTTTTCATTGTAATACAGTACCAGACAGAGCTGGACAAAAAACAGTAACAAAGTAGGTATTTTTTGAGTTTTGCATTTTGGTTTCTAACTTTTTCTGATTTTTTTTTTGTACACCTTAAACTCTCCAAAGCTTGAAAATCTATAGACATCTAGTCACTTCCACATAGAAGACTCTTTCCTCCATAGCTCTGTAGCTATTGAACAATAGAGCATTGACAAATGGTGAACTGTTTATTGATCATTCCCTTCAGTATATTTTTAGGTCTATGAGTTTTAGATAATGTTGTAAATAGTGCTGTGGAACTGCAGCCTAAAGACTGAAAAACTGAATGATGAATATCAGGGATCTTATATACACGCATACATATATTTGTAAGTATAAACCAAAAAATTATTAACAATAAATGTGTATTAAAAATTAAGTATGTTCGTAACTATATATATATTTATGCAATTTGAAATGTAGGTGTATGTATTTCTGATTACAGACATAAGTACCTTAGTCTTGATCAAGTTCGTAATGCTTGGGAGTTGTCCTATTTTTTTTTAATAGTTTGGGTTGGTCATTCTGAGCTTCCTGCACTGCGATGAACATGATAGGTGAGAGAGAGAAAGTTCTGCTTCTTACACTGGCTTCAGCTTTCATATATTGCTATGTGTTACCACCTTCACTGTGCAGAGGTAATGGGAAAGGCAAGATGGGGAAGTAGTATCAAATCTTATACTTCATGTTAGAAAATGATGCTCCTGACTGCAAAGATTCAAGCAGCCTTCCCTTAGACCTCACAGACTGGCACGGAAAAGCTTGGATGCACGTATGAGAGCAAAAATGGGAGACTTCCATTAGATTTGGCATTAAATAACAAATAACTGAAATACTACCTGTAAGAGATCACTAAATATAAACATCCAGGTGCTGCAACAAAATGCAAAAGCATTTGTTTAAATGTCTGCAACATTGCATTTCAGTGAATTAATACATTGTAATTAGAGATTTTAACTGAGATTGTGCCATGGGGATGTGGTAGTAAGTGGGCTGCGAGGTTCATTCCCGCTGACAGTGAAAGATGTCCAGGTCACACTAGCTGTTACTGTGAATAAAAAGATATGTGTTTTCTGTCAGCCTCTGCTTTCCATACAGGAGGTACGTTTTCATGCGATAATCCTGGGACTACAGAGTAAAATGGACTTGGGCTGGCAGGTCTGAGGTGCAGCCTGCCCTTCTCCAACGACTACCAAGGGAACCCAAATGACCGTGTAAAGTAGGGCACAAGTTGCCTTTAAAAGATAAAGAGGAGGGAGTAGGGGACCTCCCCTAACCCAGTGAAATCTGAATTACAAACCCTTTGAGGGGGAGTCAGGGTGCCCCTCTGACCCCTCAGGGAGGGCACACTGAGCTGGTGCCGGGGTCTCCCACGCCTGTGCTCCAGTCGAGGGCGTGATGGATGTGCCGACTTGAGGTGTCTCCCCGCCGACAGCCCTGGCAATTGTCAATCTCTGACGGGTCTCACCCTCCACGCTGAAAGGAAGGTCAGTTTACAGTATCTAAAGACCCAGGCTAAAGTATATTAATCCATTATGTGGTTTCCTAAGTGTCGCTTGCCAAATTGTGTGATGGCATCACATATATCACATACAGGCACCTGCTACTGATGGCGCTGGCATTTCTGCCGCTCGCTGGAGGTGGAAGCTCATGGGCTAATTAATGATGTAACTCCTGCTACACAAATACTTTTGTTTTAGCAAAATTGTCACAGCCGCATACAGTCTCAGGGTAAATCTCTCTACAAGATTCTAGATGAATTAAAGTTTATTATTAATCATTTGTTAGTTGTATGCTGCATATAACTGTACACATAATTATTATATTGTTGAAGAGCTCTGTATTTTACCACTTTATTCCTATTGGTAAAATAAGCCATTTACTTTCTTGATTCTGTCCCAAGAGTTTGGTTAGACCTTGTTGGAACTTCAGAGATTACTGAAAATAGGGGGTTTCTTTTTACATTGAGCACAAGTTTTACCTTACATTATATTTTTAGCTTTTAAGTGCATTTTTTTTAATTCACTTTAGAAGATGAATTAGGTTCTGGCCAGGAAATATCTTTACAGTTGCTAAGCAGTTCCCCAACAACTGAAAACAAAAAAACCCTGGTTTGAGTCCATTTAGCTGTCAGTAAATGTTGATGTTGTCACCAGAATAATATTGATACACTTGTGGTATTGATATATTTGAAAATTATATATTCTTTGGACCTTGGGACTTTTTTTAAATACTCTTCCCAAGGTTAGTTAAGTGTTTCCTATGATGATATATAATACAACTGATGCTAGAAAGTACTTTACCAGGTCCTTGGGGGACCTGTGAGGACTTTTAGCATCAGTGTTTTCTGACTACGCGCTGCCTCTGTGCTCTCCACTCTCTTCAAAATCAAAAGAGGGAAAACAGGCCATGCAGAGCTGCATAGGCTGGGAATTACATTGCAGCCCTGTTCATTGGACTCTTGCAGGCAGAGGTAGAGTTTTGTTGCCAATTATTAATTTAAAACTTGTAATTTGTGCCAGAGAGATTTAAGGCCTTGGCTAGTAACACATTCCCCAGCAATGCAAACACATAAAACAAAATAAATATGGTTTGAAGTATATTCAGTGCCTTAAACAGAAATGGAATACGTCCTAGTTTAGTCCTGATCTTTGATTCCCACAGCTGTCCAATTGCAAGAGGAACAGAAGATTGCCCACATATCAGACTGATAGCTGTCCTTCAGGTATTCAAGTTATTTCCCTGATGAACAAATTCACAAATTCCTAATTATTGCCAATATTTTAGAACCTATGTTTCCAGTGTTTGATCTGATCTCCATTGTGATCCAACAGCTTTGACCTGTTACAAGACAAATCACCTCCATTGGTGTGCTGAAGCAATGCACCAGAAGATTTGGATTTCTGGTAAATATCTGGTTACCCAGACAGTACCCCAAACTAGAAACTAAGCAGTATAGAATAGTTTTGAAAAAATACAGTACTCAACTTGTTCACCTCTTAACATCACCTGCCTTTTTGCACAGAGGTAACTCAGACAAGTCAGAGGTTTTTACTAATATTTGCTTCATTCAAAAAACTACAAAATGAGACTCAAAAAACCCAATGGATTAGCTAAATTAGCCTTTGCCAGGGAAACATTACTACAGAGTATTCTTCTGCATAGTCAGTAATGGGACTTCTACTATATTCCTTCAGAAATTTTCTAACAGTTTAGTGAATTTTATCATTTACACACTTTTTCTGGTTTAAGTTTCTCTTCACAGCTTCACTCTGGTACATTTAGTTGTATTGTATTCATTTCACTAATTATTTTTTTTTTATCCTTTTTATCCTTTTTTTTTTATCCTATAGTATTTCTAAAATATGCTTTAGAAATCCTTTTAAAAACAGTTTTAAGATCCTATGATTCTATCCTTTAAAATAACAGATAAGTCTCAAGCACTCAAGACTATCCCATATCTTGTATTTTCATAAGATTTTATGTATTAAACAGATCAGCTACTCACTGAGTATGTTCTATTTTCTTTTTTTAAATTGTTTCTTGTTTGCAGACAGAAGACATTAACTTCAATTCAGAGCAGCCATCAATAAAAAGTCATTATTATTATGACATTCCTTTTACCTGTGTATCCCACAGTTTATGACAAACATTATACAACCAATTCTTTCTATGCCTTCCTTACTTCACATGTAAGGCTGTAAAACGAAGCACCCCTTAGTACTTCAAGGTTCTACTTTGACTTAAAGTTGCTCAGCACCTTTGAAAATCAAGCCACATAGTTTTCAGGCTGGATATTAAAAAATACAGGTCAAAGAAAAGAAATTTCTAATTTAGTTCCATTCATCTGCTGTATTCTAACATACAAAATCAGGCAGGCATGTGCTTATAAACCATTGCCTTCAACAGAACATAAACACATTCATCAAGTATAAGTACATTTCAGACCAGAGCCTTAATTACTAAATCACATACTGCCTGACTGCATAGGTACACAGTATATTCACTGGGTACCTATGATACCAATTCACACGTTACTGCCACGTGAATAAAATTATAATATTGCTTGTTCGCAAAAATGTGAGTACTGCTTTTTTTCTTGCGTTGTGAAAGGGACCAAAAATCAATGGCCAGAAATCTCACTGCAATTGTTTCTTTTTGTTCATAACATTCATGACCCAGAAGTGCAAAAGCAGGCATTCAGAAAGAAATGGTCAGGTTTTCAAGGCTAACTATGTCAATCCTGAGTAAATTATAAGCATAAAGTCTCATCATTTCTAGCTGATGAGCAAGAGAAATTAGGGTGATCCTCGTTCTCTTTCTTTAAGCAAGCATCCCTTACCACTGTAATTTATGCCCCGTGGCTGATATTTATCACTTATTTTAAGAGATATCCCTTAATTCACTCAGTTGTAGTAGGGATAGCACAAAGGCTAAGTAAATTAATCAAAACTTTGCAGATGTTGCTTACTTTCACTGCAATGATTGAGTCTGGAGAAAAAGCTAGATTTCTTTTAACAATATGAATCAAAGCATCAAAATGACAACAATTCTCTTTCTGAATTAAATGACTATAATACAAAGCCCTGCCCTGAGCTCACAATTCCTGCAATTTCTTCCCCATTACAGAGGTCTGTCTGCAGGGGAGCAGGCTAAAAAATGCCTGCAGCCACCTCCTGCCTGGTCATTCATCAGGTCACTGGCTTATGGTTTTGGACCGTGGGCCACCCTTAGCTGCGGTGTGATGGTCATCTGCTCTGAGGAGCCGAGGCATTTATGAGAGAGTCCAGGCTTTAGAAGTGAGCTCAGGTAGCAGCAGTTATGCAGCACCTTTAAATCCAGAAGACACTAAAAGATTATTTGCAGAAACTGTATAGATATGCTATCAGCCGCTACCGAAATGGAAGAAGACAGTTTTGAGACACGTTTCCAGAAGAGCAGCAGGCATCCTGCCCAGTCAGCAGTTTGGTATCTAGAGATGATTTCGTCCCATGGATTTATCACAGGCTGGATTTATCACTGGCTATATGGGTATTTAGTGTCTACTGCCCTGCTCCGTATAGGTACAGAGCAGACAGTGAGCATGGTTTTAAGTAGCATTTAAACATTATTTATGTGTTTTTAATTGACTGAATTACAGCCCAGTACAGGGCTTACGACCATGACAGCAATCCTGGGGGAACAGTCCTTCAACAAATCAAGATACAACCTGCTAGCTGTCTCATAAAGATAGGGCAACCTGCTCCTTTATTCATTTCGTGCCTCTGAAGACATTATTAGAAAAACATTATTCCTCCCTTTTTGTAGAAGTGCACAGCAGAAGTCAAACAAGACCTGAGCTTGCTTTTTCATTCCTAAACCAACAGGAACACACAAACAAGCAAAACCTCTTAACAGGCTGGTATCATGAAGCCTTCAACTTGGCAGGAGAAGACAAACAACAGAAACCAAAGATGCCATCTTCAGAAAGCAGACAAAAAAGTTTGTCTTTTCAACATGCCTTTATACTCCTTAGTTCGTTTACTTCTCCTCTTTATTTTCCTAAGCCATACCTGACCACGTGCCCCCATCTTATTGGTTCACTTCTCTTCTGTATTAGCATCATTAAAATGATTGATTATTATTTTCATAGCCTAACCTTGCAGATGTCTTAACAAAATGTCCAGTACCAAAACAACTCTGGGACTTGGCCTTCTTATGCTCCGGTATAAGAGATAACCTTGGTTTTATACTTTATTCACTAATTAATAGGAAGTAAAATTGCCCTTTCTGGGTAAAAATCTACGTGTACTATCTTACCCATAATCCATTCACTCCTGCCATATAGCAAAACTTCTAATTAACCAGGCCTCTCAGGGGCCTGGTTAACTTCTACTTGCACAGCTATATTGCTGAAAACCTTAATATGGTCAACAACTCCCTAAAAAGAAGAGGCTTTGCACTTTCTGGAATGAGAGAAGAAATGGTTTTGCATGGATCAGTAAAGATAGCAATAATTGCCATAAGGCTTACAGTAATTTATGCAGAAGAAGTTTCTCAATTGCTCAGAGTGGACTCTCAGATGTGAGACAGCATGCAAATGGAGCAGATCATAAAAATAATTTCTAGCCTAGGTTCTAAGAATGAAACTCTTGAAACCTTCCTTTATTGCTAGGAAATGTAGGAATAGAGAAAACAATGCAATCACTAGAAAAGTAGCATTAGTGCATATTGTATTATTCATACTCTTTTACAGAGCTGGAACAAGACAAATAATACAGTTTTCCAAGATTTATGCACAGCTGTGTCATGGTAGGACAAAAGGTTCATAAATTGCCAGCAGTATATTGGTCTTCTTTCAGTTTAGGAAACAATTAAAGTCTTGGCTGAAATGGTATATATTTTTACATGGCCACTGGTGCCTTAAGCCATGGAAATAAAGAAAAGTTTCTTGAAATTGGTTACTCTGCAGCTAAAAGGTAAATAAGCCATTGTCTGTTCAATTAATTGTAAGACTACAATGAAAATACATTAGGAATATTTGCAAAAGTAAAAATTATACTGAAGTGATGTAGTTTGAACTTTGACCATTATGGTAGATGTTACTCTATGATTTTTGCAAAAAAGATTAAGTACTTGCTGACAGCTAATTGTCTAGCTCTTTAACAGTGTACCAGAGTATGGGATATACGATACTGAATACAGCATTTCAAACACTCTCAGTCATTTTCTGTCACCTTCCCACTGGCATCCAGCCTTCCAAGACACAGTTCACTTAGGTAATTTTAAATACATAGAAATACTGAAGCATATCATCCCAAGATGGCTACCTCCTACTTGGTGTCTGAAAGGATCCTAAAATGTTACTTGTATTTATCTATATGCATTAGACGTGGGACTCATCTCACCTAAGTTTAATAGTATAAAATCACAGAATCGCCTAGGTTGGAAGAGACCTTTAAGATCATCTAGTTCAACCATTTAAAAAAAAAAAAAAACCACAAAAAACCACCACACAACCACATACCACACTCACACACCACCAACCAACATTAAACCATACCCCCAAGCATCATGTCAACTCGTCTTTTGAATATCTCCAGGGATGGTGCCTCAACCACTTCCCTAGGCAGCCTATTCCAAGGCTTGATAACCCTTTCCATAAAGAAATTTTTCCTGAAATCCAACCTGAACCTCCCCTGGCACAACTTGAGAACATTTCCTCTTGTCCTATCGGCTGTGACTGGGGAGATCTACCCCAACCTCTCTACAACCTCCTTTCAGGTAGTTGTAGAGAGTGAGAAGGTCTCCCCTCAGCCTCCTTTCTCCAGGCTGAATAACCCCAGCTCCCTCAGCCTCTCCTCATAAGACTTGTGCTCCAGACCCCTCACCATCTTCGTTGCCCTTCTCTGGACTCGCTCCAGCACCTCAATGTCTTTCTTGTGGTAAGGGACCCAAAACTGGACACAGTACTCATACAAGGGCTAACCCAAACTAATTGTCTAATGCAATCATCTTAGGAGAAAGATAAATGCTTTCAGAGAAGAGTTCATCCCTAGTACATAACATGGGTTTGAAGTGGAAAGGAAAATCTGAAGGTGTACAGATTGTACTGGTGTGATATTCTAACATTTCCTCAGAGCGATCTGTGATAGAATCATAGAATGGTTAGGGTTGGAAGGGACCTCAAAGATCATCGAGTTCCAACCCCCCTGCCATGGGCAGGGACACCTCCCACTAGAGCAGATTGCTCAAAGCCCCATCCAGCCTGGCCTTGGACACCTCCAGGGATGGTTGAATTTTCTCTACAACTTCCTTGGGCAACCTGTTCCAGTGTCTCACCACCCTCATAGTAGATAGATAGATTTACAACATCTCTGAACCTTTTCCTCAGCCATGATTTCCTCAGAATCTCACTTCACTCACAGCAAGAGACTATTTTCTTTGCCCTTCCAGTACAGTATTCTGAATTCTATAAAGTCATTACCTTGCTTAGGGACCCGTACTCTTGATATGTCAACGTAGAAAGGTAGACTCCTCGTCTCAGTGGTCTGAGCTATGCTGGGTGGATTGATTGCAGGGATTCCAAACATCTCTCATGAGCACCCCACTGAGATACCCAAATGTGGTGAGAAAAGGCAGATGCCTTCAGTTCCCCAGGTTTTTATAATGGGCTGCTAATGAGGGTGAATGAGAAGAAGCTGACTGTAAAAAGAAAAAAATAAAAAAAAAAGGAGGGCTCCACTGTGTGCACCTGCCAGTGACCTGCCTACCTTTTTTATTTTTAACCTACAATTACTGAGTGACAGTAGACATCCCTCTTTCTTTTTCTCTTAGGAAAATACATTGCTGCTTCACCTGTTCCTCATCTTGTTTTACTTTACTTATCTTTAGGAATTATGTCTTGGAGGGATTTTCCATGCTATTCAGATCTTGACTGCTGAAGATCAGTGGCTTTAACATTTGCCTGTCAATGGCAGATGTTTTTGTAATCCCATGTTCCATACTCAGAGTGCTGGACGTTACAGCCTTGACATTTGGCCTAAGATTGAGGATTTGCTATTAGTATTTCCCCAGGAAACTGACACTTGACGGACAGGCTACATAATCCATGCTTGGATACGTTTCTTAGTGAATTGATCTCCATTTCAAATTGACGTGGGCAAAGACACAAATGTAGTAGATCACCATCTATTCCCCACCCACAGTGTATTTTAATAAAATGCAACACGCATCACAGCGTAAGCTATGAAGCATATAAATCTGCAACATCCAGCTTGAAACTTCCTTACAAAGTACTATGAATGCCTTCCACATTTCCCTAGTGTTTATTTACTTATGCAGGAAGCCTAGAAAAATATTTTGATGTATTGCATGCCATAATTTTTAACATTACTCAAAATGTTTCAAAAGATTTTTAGTGAAAGTTAACCCACATCAATCATGACCTTGACATGAAAAATTACTGCCAACCTTTAAATAAAAGAAGTAGAGGGAGCAAGAACTCTAATACTTCTGGCTGATGCTGAATCGTTGAAAACATTCAAAGTGTTATGCACATACTCTGTCTACAGTGGAACTATATAAAAGGAAGCCAATCATTTATTACCATGGCAAACGTAATTAAAGATCTTTTATCTTTTCAACTTATAGGATCCCAGAAAGTGCACTTTATATAGTGAGAATTATATTTAGTAACTATTGTATTAGTAACTATAGTAACTCTTTCTACTTTAGATTAACATAGATTCCAATGAATTCCCTGGGAGCTTTTCAAAGTTAGTAAAAACGTGCATTCAGGCTGTGACTTTGTAGCATATGTTGCTCCTTCCCCATTGTATTTCCCCGACCGAAGTCGTACCTGTTACCCAAACAAAACGTGATACTAGACTAAGCAGGCTGACCTGCTTTTCTAGTATTCTCCTTACGAAGGGACAACAAGGAACAACATGCCAGGACTTGGTTGTCTCATAGGATCTGAATACAGAAAACTTTCTGTTTGGTAAGCACAAACAGCATTGCCTCCAGCTTCGTGCCAAAAACGCGTTAACGCGCCTAACAAAGGTGGCATATATCCTGTGATTTCTCTGAGAAAAGTAAACTTCATCAGAAGTCTGAGAGTTAGGTCATCACGTCAAATTCCCTATATCTATGGAGACCTTTTGTCAATATGATGTCCTTGGGCACAGAATTAAATATTATTCCAAAGAGGAAATACTTCTTTTCTTTGTTATTATGGAAAATTTCAGCCTTGAAATATTTTAGCTGTACATTCCTCTAGACTGGATGCTTTATAAAACCTTGTTATTACAAATCCAGCTTATTTCAAAGCCTTGATCCGCAAAGCCTCTTTGTATACAGATTTCTGATGTTTTTTGCAACACATCTAAATCATATCATCTAATTTATTCAAAGTTCTGACTGCGCTTCTCAGTCTCTTACAGCATTTCAACAAGTTGCGCAAACTATGAAATTTTATTAAAATAGTGCATCTACCTGAGGATATAAAAACTGTTCTTCTTCTCCATCTGACTTGTTATTCTACTCTTGCAGTGGCCAGATTCACCTATAAATGTCCTATCACACTTTTAAATCATGCAGTTCTATATATCATAGGGAAATAGGGAAAGGCAATTTCCTTCTGCTCACAGTGGTAGTTTTACATGCTTAACTTGAACTCTGACTGTCAAGTGAACTAGAAGCATTTTAACTGAGCTAGTAAAAGACCTAGAAATGGCCAGTATTCTTGAAATAGCTACCCCAGGACAGGAATAAATTCTACTGATAACTTGAGAAAAATAGTTTCCAGAAAGTAGGAACAGTGATCGCAAATAAGGAAATAAATGTAACCAAGAGCAGATGCAATAATCAAGGAGTTATTTTCTGTGAGATCTCTTCTTACTGCCTGAAACATAAATGTAAATTTAGTATTTGTCAGCAGTATTTAATGAGAAGCCCCAGAAACTGAGTTTGTAACTATGAAACTTCAATACAACTAGTAAATTGAAAATGTTAAAGGAAGAAAACCTTATGAAGGAGGAGATGAGATCTGTGTCTACACACGTGTTTCTCCTTGTCTAATTTCTCACCAGCAGGTGGTTCAACTCGGTAACAGCTCATTCCCAGCATCTTAAAGGGCTGGTCAGCCTTACAGCTCTCCTTTTTCGAAGGAAAACAAATGACTGTTAGCACAGACACTAACAGTTCTCAATCACTCTTAGAGTTGATTTCCTGTGCTTTAGAGAACTTCAAAGCATCTCATGAGCTTCAGTTTTCTCATTTGTCTGCTTTTGTGGAAGATGCTGAAAGCATCTCCTCTTCTGCCTGTTTTCAGTAATTGCCTCCTAATGGCAGGGAGCACTTCAGGAGAATCTATTGGCCATGTTAGATTATGTCTGACCACTAGACTGATGCTCTGAAGACTTTAACTCATGAGATCCTGTGCCATAATTTTTCTTCCACTTCATTTACAATATTCCTATTTTTAGCACCGGCGTGAGACAGACACAATTATACCTGAAGTTCAGCAGCATAAAATAGGTGTCTGAATTTGACTCTTGAGTTATTCTAATCATCGTTTTCACAGTTTAACACCATTTACACAGTGCTATTTGGTTTTAAACACCCTGGGCTAAAAGTCACATGCTTAAAATCATGTATTTTCAAAAATAAAAAAAAAGCTATAAATGACTATATAGTCAAGTACCTGTGTTGTGTTATGTTATGTTTAACAAATATAGAGGACACATGAGATTATATTTTTAGCACCTGTATTCTCCATTAATATTTTTTTTCTGAATGATGCAAACAATAATCCAGAGTGAGCATGCACTCTCTATAGTTGTGCAAATTTGAAAAAGCTGCTGTAAATTTGAGTTTTCCTTTCCTAGCAGTATTTTAAGTTAAAACCTGTCTGTGCTTCATTGCATCTCCATTGGTTCGTGTCCTTCAACGGTGATTCCCAATCAATGCTCCATTTGACCGAGTCCACAACGTTCCAACTGCAAATAGATGGGGACCCAGAATCCTGTTTTTAATTTCATACGACTTATCAGACGAACTATTAGCATCAAGTTTGAATTGTTACAGCATTATTTGACAAATCTTAAGCACCCGTCTGAAATCTGGTCTCCTAAGTACAGGTCCACCGACCTTTGTCTGGGATTTCCTGGAGACAAGTATCTTCACATGTGCAGTGAAATCTGGTGCCATTATAAGGTAACTGTGACGTTTTGCAGACTGGTTGGATTTATTTTATTGCATATGCAAAAAGCAGCTGTCCAGAGCACATACAGTTGGTCTCTCAGAAGGCTCTCTGCAAATTTGAAGACACTTGGTAACGCTATAAGGTTGAATGTTACTACACATATACACAACGGAGCTAGGCAGGCTACTAGCTGTCGACAAATCCCAGATGTTCACTGCAGATGTGCTGGTCGGTAAGAAGCTACAGACACTTAACAGCCAGGTTCATGTTACTGAGTATGTTCAGTAGCAAACAAATTCACCGCAATGTGATATATCGTGAGTAAAACTTGTTCTGTAAAAATGAGGAATATCTTCACAAAATCACAGAATCACAGAATGCTATGGGGTTGGAAGGGACCTCTGGAGATCATCCAGTCCAACCCCCCTGCCAGAGCAGGTCCACCCAGAGCAGGTTGCACAGGAATGTGTCCAGGGGGGTTTGGAATGTCTCCAGAGACGAAGACTCCACCACCTCTCTGGGCAGCCTCTTCCAGGGCTCTGCCACCCTCAAAGTAAAGAAGTTCCTCCTCGTGTTTAGATGGAACTTCCTATGTTCAAGTTTGTGCCCATTTCCTCTTGTCCTGTCACTGGCACCACTGAACAAAGACTGGCCCCATCCTCCTGACACCCACCCTTTAAGTATTTATAGGTGTTGATCAGATCTCCCCTCACTCTTCTCCAGACTAAAAAGACCCAAGTCCCTCATCGTTTCCTCATAAGAGAGATGTTCTAAGCCCCTCATCTTTGTAGCCTTCTGTTGTACCCTCTCCAGCAGTTCCCTATCCTTCTAGAACTGGGAAGCCCAGAAGTAAATACTTTGCAGACAGGTTTTCATCTGGAAGAAGTTATGTCCCAGTCATGTGGTAATTCTGTTTAAATAACTAATAATAAATAAATAAATAAATAATAACAAAAACCCTCCACCAAAATACTGATACATTCAATCACCTCTAGCTAGTCAGGCTAATGGGGAGCTGGGACACCCTGGAGGAAAGGAAATGGCCTCACCAAGTCATGCTTAATGTAAGACTTACAGATAGCATATTTTACAAGAATGCGCATCTTAAATTTTTTTTTTTCACCAAGAGCATTTTGTACCCTTTCGGATAGGTGTAACTTTGAAGGACTTAACTGAGTCATATCTAGGACCATATCAAAAACATCCCTCAAGAGGCTAAAATGTCACTGCTTCTTTCATATACAGTTGTGGAAGAGAAAACATCACTAATATTATCCTCACAGAACCTCATGCTAAATTTTGACTTGCATATGTGTATATATGTACCGTATACCTTTATCCCATTAATGTCAATAGCATATCAGAGTTGAGACCTGCTGTGCGTATCTGAGAGGAAATTTTTGTTACTGAAGAAGATTTCCTAGTGCCTAAAAGATAAAGAATTGTTTGTGATGAGATTTGGTCATTGTTCCCAGAGCTGTATAATTAGTCTTAAATGTTTTAGTTACAATCCTGCTGTGGATTTGCATGTGTAAGTCCTGGTGATTAAAGCGGGACATGAAGAGCAGAACTAAGCTTTTGCTCTATGTGGGAAGCAATATACGAAACTCTGCCCGCTGAAATCACTGAGAGTATTTTCTTTTCTTTGTTGGGTCAGGATTTTCTCCCATGTCTGGCTAAGTACTCAATAGATTCGTTTTCAGAGACTCTATTCCCTCTCCCTTTTTCTCCTGGCTAGATAAGATAATGTATTTTCAAGAAAAAAGTTTAAAAAAAACCCTAACCCAAATAAATGCATAATTTCAATATCCTACTTCTCCCTGGTATAAAAGGAGAAAAAAAGGGTTTATGCTCCTACTGTAGTTTTGATTCTAAATCCAATGTAAATACAGAATGAAATGTAAATCCATTGGCTTTTTGTGTTGTGAATTTTACAACATTTTTAATATTGATTCAGCTACATGTTGGAAAGTGTCTTTCATTAAAAAATCCATACACAGCTGAGGAAGGGGTTGAGGTGACGTCTTTGTGTCTGCTAAAGCTTAAACCCCTCTTGTGTGCAGCCAGGTGAAACCCAGGAGAGGGCAAAGTGACGTAAACCACGTCCTTCTCTGATCTCCAAGATTTTGCGACACGCTTGTCTTTACACTTGTAACTCCTTGGCTACGTTTCAATTGAGTTCTCCCTCACTGTGTCGCTGTCTTAAGTATTTTTCACTTTTCTAATGTCAAAAGCTCTTCTGTTGAGAGGACTCAACAGGAAGTGGATGCAGGGAGTATGAGCTCTGATGAGATCCTTTAATCCACCCCTAATCCCACTCAATTAAAACTCCATTGATGACAGAAAAATCATTAAGTGCTGAAGAACAGGAAAATGAGCGAAAACAACCCTGCATGAGAAATTAGATGCGCAGCTTTGAACAGGGGTGTCCTGCTCCTTCCCCAGCACACCTCCTTTCTGTGCCACCCCTGGCAAGCCGAGCTCTTAACTCTTACAACTGAGCAGGTAAAAACGTATAATTAAGTTGGCAGCTTAAATAACGCAGCTCTCAGTGTTCAGGAAGAGCTATGCACGGAATTCTTAACATCACTCATCCCACCTCTGCTGGGGGAGCTGGAGGGACCTGGAGGCTCATACGAAGGGTCAATTCGGTGACTGTTCTATTAACACATAATGCTGTGCATCCCTCTTTTACCTATGCACTTTTGCTTACCTCTGTATTTCTGTAATCAATTTCCAGAGAGGCAGTTTGCAGAGACTAGAGGTAAAAATAAGGGGGGAAAAATAATCATTCTGTTTATAAGTAAGTTTTAATTGCATTCTTTTGTATTTTCTAACATAAAACACGTAGGGCATTTATTGTTTGATATCTTTACATTTAACATGTTCATTTTTCTTCTTTACGTCTTTTCTAATGAGGCGGGGGATAAAGGAAGCCCAGAAGGCAATATTTGATGTTACCTCCCCCCTTTGCATGTCCTTCTCTGATATCTTCAAGTGGTTTTTTAGGTCGTAGGGAAATAGGAGGCGAAACAGACGAAGTACAAAGAGCTAAGGAGCAGCAGGTCTGAATGATATTTTCCAGTGGGAAAGCTGGGAACCATATGCTGTGAATGTTGAGTACAGTTAATGTGGCTTCAAGCAGCATTAAATCCATTTACACCGCATGAGCCCCCTCTTCCCAGAGTGCACACACGGGTCATGGAGCCAAAAGCAGTACAGCAACCAGCTGGACTTTGTTGACGGTTCTGGTGGTGGCCAGAGGAAAGCCTTTGGAAAAAGGCTTTGTGAATGTCTATGCTGAGAGGCAGTCTAGCTTTCTCATGGATTCCCAGTCTTTATTCTCGTCCTTTCTTGGCCGGAAATAGCCATATTTGGCATCCCAGAAAAACTCACAGACATAAGGCGGGCATGAGGTAATTTATAGAAACCTAAGACCCAAACAATTGTAGGCTTCTTGGACTCATTTTGTTCCCCCCGTGTGATTTTACACTGGAAGGGAGTATGTAGACTTTCATCTTTCTTCATCGCTAACTTAAAAAAAGAATGGCCTGGTACTTTTCCAGGCAATCTGTGTGCACCTATAAACTGAAATGCAGCTCATAAACATTAACCATGTTGAAACAATACACTCGCTGTTTGCAATCACATTATAAACAACTTAGATGTAAGACACAATTTTCTAGACATCTGTAATGTCACTGCACAGGGAAACCCAACCTCCACACCTAAAACACAGACTAATTACCAGCACATGTATTTTTTGGCTTGCGCATAAGCTTTCGATCAATATGCATAATGTCCATACGACATTGCTTTTAATGGGTGCTTCTTCATCAAATAGTGCTGGTGTTTAACCTCTGACCACTTTTACACTCCTTTCAAGCCTCTTCTCCCTCTTTCTCTGGTAGACACTCACTGCTGTCTACTCCAAACAGCAGATTGCCAGAACTTCTTTGCTACACGCTTAAGTGCCTTGTTCAACGCCTTGTATTCTAATTCCTATTTAGTGCCCTCAGGCGTTGCAGTAGAAATAATAACTCATGGGTCCTGACCCTTCAGATACTTCCTAGTACAAGTAATACCCACTAAGGCTGGTAAGCATGTCCAAGAGCAGGCTGATGATTTGTGCAACTGGCAAACAGAGGCTCAAGAGATTCTTTAGAGGTTTCGCTTGATAAAGCGGAGAACACTGCCCAGCTTGTATTCCCTGACATTTATTTTGATATAACAAAAAAAAAAAAAGAGAAAAAAAAAAAAAGGCTTTTGAAAGATAGGCGGTTTCCAAGGACTGAAGTACCTTGCAACTTGCTCGTAGATCTCCCTCGGACGGCTCGGAGTCGTCCCGCTCGCTCCTCAGCCGCGGTGGGCTGCCGGTCGTCAGCCTCAGCTGCGAAATTACAGGATCTGCAAATCTTCCACAACCCCTCCGAGTTCTATTCATAGAAACATACTGTGATCTACGCTCCCCGGGTCTGGTGCCAGCGATAATTTTAGAGGGGACTTGGCCGGTTTTCTTCTGTGTCCTTTTTTTTTTTTTTTTTTTTGCGCTGTTTTGACACAGGTAATGTAAGGTCAGAGTCAAGACCTTGCGGAACAATTTCTCTATCACATTACACTGCAGACTTGTTGTTTTTAGCATTTACTCGGTGCTGTTGCAGAGCAGTCCACTAGCAGACACCCTCTGTCAGTTTGGGTATTGTGAATTTTAATAAAAAGACAGCTTTGCTGGGTTTTTGCAGGAGAAAAGGCTACGTAGTTTGGTTAGCCTTATGAATAATATTCTAGACTCTGACTGATTTATTTTGGTTGTGCAGTCAGAGAACACACATGGAGAACACCACACTTAAATGAGTGCCTGACATCTCAGTTCCATTATCAGCTGTATTATAGATATCCTGTTCCCCTCTCTCAGTTTTCCAATCTGTTGGACAGGGACGAAGTTCTGGACCAGTTGTATGAAGATACTGAGGTCTATGGGCAGTCAGGCTACTGCGGTCAGACTTCATCCTGTAAAAGAGCCACTTGCCTATTGGCATGAGGTTATTCTTGTTGACATGTAAAATACCCACATAGTCTACCCTTTTCAATAAATACAAATCCAAATGTTATTCTGGAGTAGGCCTAGATCTCTAAAGAGATGTGTTCATCTGTCCAATGCTACCAGGATCTGTTCACTGGTTACAGCTCCTTTACCTTGCATTCCTCTAGGAACAAATATTAGAATCAGAGAGTCGTCTAGGTTGGAAGGGACCTTAAAGATCATCTAGTCCAACCATCAACCTAACTCTGACCAAAAAAAAAAAAAAAAGGCAATAAAAATCACTAAACCATATTCCTAAGGACCATGTCAACCCATCTTTTGAACACCTCTAGGGATGCTGCCTCAACCACTTCCCTGGGCAGCCCATTCCAATGCTCGATAACTCTTTCCGTGAAGAAATTTTTCCTAATATCCAATCTAAACCTCCCTTGGCACAAGTTGAGGCCATTTCCCCTTGTCCTATTGCCTGTGACTTGGGAAACGTGACCGACCCCCGCCTCTCTACACCCCCTTCAGGTAGTTATAGAGAGCGATAAGGTCTCCCCTCAGCCTCCTCTTCTTCAGACTGAACACCCCCAGCTCCCTCAGCCTCTCCTCATAAGACTTACTTATTCTCCAGACCCCTCACCAGCTCCATTGCCCTCTCGGACCCGATCCTATTACAAAGGATGCAGCTGCAGATGCTATTTTGCAACCATGGATCATGACTTTAAACCTCTAAGCAACGCCGAGGAAAACAGAACAAGCTGTAGGCTCCTCAATGGCTTTGCCAAAAGTCACGGGTATGAAGCGAGGTGTTCAACCTGCTGCCCCAGGGAGCAGTCCAGAAGTGTCTGCAGCATGGGAGAGACACAACCTGCACCCACCAGGCATCTACCGGGGATGCCACCACTGTAGCCCACAGCCATGCCCCAGCAAGGTGAAACCAAGACTCTGCAGGCTTTCTGTCCTCTCTTCCACACTCCATTGACCTCCACAGAGGAAGCATTGGCTCTAAGCAGCCAGCTTTTCCCACCAGCTATGGCAGTTGAGGGAAAAAGCATTTCAAAGTGCTTGATTGGGCATGCGGTATGAGCCTCCAACTAGCCCCCTGTAATACAAGCTAACAGGTTGAGATCTTTCTCCCAAATCATATATTTTTTATACCGCAGTTTTGCCGGACTCAGCATTTCCAGCATCAGGCGTTTGTGCCCAGTCTGAGCTGGAAAAGCACCTACAAAATTACTTGACTGTGGGAAACATGGGTCGAGAGAGGTGTGTAGTTGTGAGACAGGTACTACAGTAAATCAGTAAGCTGTAGGAAAGATAGAAAAAATAAAATATTAATCAGAAAGTCAAAATTCAGGTCCCATCCTGTGTCTTCATGGAAGAAAACAGTACTTATGCCAGAGACAGTTGATGGGGCAGGTTTGACTCTGTATTTGCTGAGCTGGGGGAGGCGTAGCACAGTGCTAGCAGCTGATGTGCAGGATAATAGGGGAATAGCAAAGTCCCAAGTGCTTTTCTCCCTGTCACTGTAAATGTAAGACTGCAAATGATCTGGACAAAAATTGTGAGATGCTACCATTCACCCTCGGCGAATTTAAAAACGGTTTAAACTATTCCCAAAATACACTCACTTGCTGAGAATAGAAATACTGGGTCACTTTTGCCTATGTTTTATTCTCCTTTCATGCAAAGTTAGCACTGCAGGCCTCACAGACACTGTACCCACCAAACAGTAAAGAAGTGAGACTACAACCTTGATCTAGCACTGACATCATGCATGAGATATATTCCTTTATACCTACATCAGTTTCAAAACCTTGTTTAATTCAAGTGAAATACAGGACCATAACACTGCTATGCTTGTATTTGCCAATTTCCAGCAGTTTGAAGAATTTGTCTTGTGAAATTTAGCTTGAGGAGAAAGCAGAAGCCTTGGAGAAAGCTCCACCTCGAAGTACTGGGAAAGATCTTGTTTCCTCAAGTTTACTTGATGAAAAATAAATTCCACTGAAAAGATGCATGTCCCTAGGAACGTCTTACATAGAAAAAATCTTAATAACTGCAATTCTAGACGTCACTGCCAAATGTCACCAGTTCATGTAGAAAGATCCAGAGCAGAGTTTCTCAGAGTCTGCTACGTGGTTTTCATGCAGATTCCCAGCTGAAAGTTTTACAGAAAAAAAAAAAATCACTAAAAATACTTATCTTGTATTATTGTATAATATAATTATTTTGAAAATATTCCTTTTGTTTCAACTTGAAATATCAAGGTTTGGTGATGTAAAAACAAAATACATAACAGGCTTTGGATATTCTGTTCATATCCTGATTCAGAAAAGCCATTTTCTTTTTCTTTCTTTTTTTCTTCTGGAATTCACATCCTGCTGAGAAAACTAATTCAATTCAAAACTTTCTTGTCAAAAAAGAAACATTTTTTTAAAATAAACTCTTAGAAAATAGTTTTGGGTTTTTTTTTCCTAGAAAAATAATCATATTTACTATCAATAGGATTTTAATGGTGTCCAGCTAGTAGGGAGAGAAATTACAAGCATTTTGCCAATATGCAGTCAGGTACAAAGAATAGGGGGAGGAAAAAAAATAAATCACAAAACCATACATATATAAAACCACATTTTTTAAACAAAGAATAGCTGCATTATTTGTTCTTATGGATTGTTGCAGCTTGCCTCTTTATGAGTTGTTGAATGACAACTTAATTTGCAAGTGGGAGAGCAAAGAGTATAATGTGATAATTTATCTCCAAATGAAGATAGAGCAGTAGCATATACAAAATGAATCAGCCCCCTTCACAGACCGATTTTTAAAAGTCTTCCAGCAAAAAGTATTTTAGTATTTTTTAAAGACAGTTGTAGCCAGCTGAAATTAATTTCTCTTATCCTCTTAATGGCCTTTTTACATGGGAAACTAATGCACCACTTGCCACTTGGTAGGGCAGTATATGGGTGTGTTTAAGTTTGAGAGGAGAAAGGGGTATTTTAATATGCAAGTCTAATGGTGCTATTGGGTTTTTAAGAAACAGAATGATCCATATTGCTTCTTAAAGTCAGCCTACATATCATGGTATTCAGAGACATGTTGTGTCTTGTTAAATTTTTTCAGTAATATAGAACAAGAACACAATAGCTTCAGTAAATCAAACTAAAATGAGTGATTAAGTACCTGATTTAATACTGTGCATTAATATTAGTTCAGATGTTCCTTGCTTTGTTGTATAATGCAATTGCATGCAAGACTACATCATTTGCATGATACAGCAAGGTGCATTATAAAAATAATCTTAAATTATCAGGACCTGAAAGGGAGCAATTGTTAGGATACAGTGTCCATATATCAAAGACAAGCCTTTAGAGAGGGTGCTCCTTGATTCTTATTTAAGAGGATGTACTTGGTTGCCTTAGCAATTCTTCCTTTTTTTCCTAAAATTCAATCGCAGTGGCATCCCTTCAGGTTTCTAGAGGCTTAGCCATTATTGCTCCTCCTGCAAACTGCCAGTAACCTCTTACTTGGCAAGTTTTAAATTTTCCTGCATCTATCTCAACCCTTCAGGTGTACTGTATCACATCCTTCCAAAGGATTCAGAGCTAAAAGGAGAACTTAGTTCTAAATTACTGCTTTAAAGTACTGTAGATCTACCCATCTCTCTGCAGGGTCTTGCTATCTCCATTCAAGTGATTATTCCACCTCTCCAGGCTTTTATCTTGGCTGCTAGTTGTTCCTTGCTCCATCTGAAATCCACAGCCGGCTTTCGAAGCAAGGAAGTTCAGAGGTAAACCCACAGTGTGTTAGTTATATTACATATAATTTAAACCAAAATGGCCAATCAAGAAGATAGCTGATGTGGTCTTTCTGAGAGTTTTGTGGCCATCTCACCCCATGGAGTCTGTCTCATGTCTATGACTCTGCCTCCCTCTGGTCCTGTTGTTGCCACACGTGGCTGATATGGGCAGGGCATAACAGCAAACACATCAGCCATCAGGATGAGATTCAGCATTGTTGAAAGGAACCTGATCTGTGCTTTTTCTAAGCCATCTAAGGCCCTTTTACTGTGGATCTCAGTATCTTGCCTTTTCCCACCGCTGAAAAAAACGATACAACAAAGCTCCTTTTCATGGAGAGAGTGGAAGGGCTCCTCCTGAAGCCTGAAGGTCCCTTCAGTGCCTCGAGGAACAGCCATTCACCTTGGTAAGAACTGCCGCCCTCCACTTGCCACCTCAGCATGATCCTTGAGATATTCCTCAAAGTCCAGCAGAAAGGCAGATGCGACAGGTTGTGAAGCTGAGATGAGGAAGGGTCAATCCAAGTGCATGGAAAAAAATAAGTTAGTACACATGGGCTCACCTCCACATGCAGGAGAAAACTCTCAAGGAGTGCCAGGGATGGCTATGATGACCAGCAGGGAAGCGCGTAAAGGTACAGTCTGGAAATAATGGACAATCATGGGGTGTAGGTAAACGCTGAGGAAAGTATTACAAAGAAAGATACAGAGGTGACTACAGGGGTATATTTTTTGGTGTTTACCAGGATATGTAAATCTTAACTATTTGGTAACAGTTTTATTTAGAGTAGTACTGAGCAAACTAACAGGTCAGGAGCAAATCCATGTTCATCACAACTCTTCTTCCTCTGCTTATGACCCCCCCACTCTCCGTCCTTTCGGTAAGGACATTTTCCAAGAGCATCACAGAAAGGAGAACAAATCTGCATGCATAGAAACACATGTCTTGTCACAGCGGGGGAGAGCATTGCTTCATGCTCTTCAGTGATCTGCTTCTTAAAAACACAAAGATGTTAACACTAAACCCGTGATGAGATAAGTTCAACTGTTGACTGCACTATAATAGAGACGACAATCTATCCTGACCCCCACAGATCAACAAATTAAGCTCTGAAGCATGAGGCTTCATTACCCTTGTAACTCTTTTGTAGTAAGGTCAAAAAAATTTAAAATGTTGCTCCTGGTCTTATGGACACCTAATCCCTTTTTAATTCTCCCAAAGGGCTTACTTCAGCAATTTCCATGGCAGTGATTCCACCACTGGTTGGTTACACGCTGCATAAAAGCGCTTCCCCTTCTTCTACCTGAGTTCCCTGACATTGGTGCTCACTTGGTGCTCACCCATTTACAACTCAAGAGGAAGGTCTCTGATTTGTGGACATCTCCAGGTCCTGCTGTGTTCAATTGGAGCTATGAGGTGCTGAGCCTATCTGTAAATCAGCCTCTAAGTGGCATGTCCATTGCTTGATAAAATATTAAAAGCCTGCAATTAGAGCAGAAATGGTAGGAAGTGCTACAGTTGCTCCCATCAAACAGCATAAACTTTTAGAATTTATCCATAACTATGCAGAGCTAGACATCCTTACATGTTTCTTGCATTTTCTATTTATGTATCTATGTTTATGTAATGACAATTATTAGAGAAATAATATCTAGCAGTGCATACTACTGAGTCTATTTCATAGAAGCAGCTACACCCCTGTAAAGAAGCAGCCAATTTGGTTAATAGAAAACTCTCTCATTAGCTTGTTTTCAGTTCTTCTTGCTTGAGAAACTTCCTTTGTTCTCATCAATGTGACTTTGAAACGAGACTAAAGGGAAAGAGGCTGGCTGGCACAGAAACTTCTCTTCTACACTACTCCAAGTCTTCATAGCAGAATTTTTAAAGAAGACTGCAGGCTTAGGAGTCAACAGTGCAGCTGAATGGTTCCATATAGATGCCAGGTGTCCAAAATACCATAAATTTAAAGGTCATGCCTTAAAAACATTTAAGCCCCCAAATACATTAAAAATATGTGTTGTCTTTTACCTTAAAGTAGTCTTTTTATAAAACTTATCTCATATGACTTTTGTCAAGTTGAACCTTATTCTGCCACCTTTTAGCCTCCCGAAATTCCATTATATAATCGCCTGCACTCATGTTTATCGTGTCTCCTAATTTAATAAAACCTGCAAATTCAATCAGCAGGCTACTTTTCTGCTGCCACATATCTAATAAAAATGTTGTATGAGTCTATATCCAACAAAGATCCTTGTATCGTGCTTCTTGTAACCTCCTACACTCTTACCTTTCATAATGTCTCAGGAAAAGGTTGAGTGCTTCTCTCTACTGCATAAGGAAAACCAAACTGGAGATGCATACGAGTAAATACCTTAACTGACCTACATTAGGGAGGGAAGAAACAAAAGAGTTAGAAGTGGTTTCCCTCTTTTTCTGTCTGTTACGAATAAACCTGAGCTTATTTATCTGTATTTTTTCAGTCCTCCTTTTCCTGTGCTCAGTTTCCAGTAAACTCAATGGAGATCTTTTAGAAGTTAGTTTCTCTCATGTTTATATATTAATCATTTTATATGACAACAGGAAATATCTGAGCAACAATAAAAGCAGATTGTAAAGCAACTATAGGAAGCATAAAGGAGTGAATTCTAACGCAGTTATATTAATGAGCTGTGTACGCCTGTCCAGCAGGACTCCCTTTCAGCTCGGTAGACTGCCCGGGGACTTCAGCAAGAGAATAAATGGTGTGAAGTTTCCTCTTGCTTCCTCTGAGCCTCTACGAGTGCGAGTGCAAGACACCTAGCAATAGAGAATAATGCCGGAGAGGAACTGGCAGCACCTCAAAAGTCCCATTTGAAGGGTGCCTGCTCAAGGCAGGGAGCAAAACTCCTGGGAACCGAATGGCCCAGGATAAAACTGCCCTCCTTCTCCCACAGAGTCTCTCAGGAAAACTGCAGCTAACGTGACCTGCCTCTCCCCAAGGACGTACCAGTCCCTCTGGGGAGCCAGGGATCTTGTCTGGTGGAAGAAAGTCATACCCCAGCAGGGGGGTCTGCATCCTCTCTCCTAAACTGTAAGTTAAAATCCATCAGTCATTTTAAATGTGTCATACACAGAGCTCTCGCCTACAGCATTTGAATAAACAGCGTGATACTGGGTTTGTATTATTTTTCTTTCATCTACTAAATAGCCTCTCTTATGCACTCCAGTACTACAGTAATGGGCTCTGGATAATAACTTAAACTGAAAGAGTTAGTCTTTAACCATATTGCAGTGTTTGTCCTTACAATACCGCAGCACCATGGCATTTTACAGCAAAACACGGGGAAAAAAAAACCCCAGTGATAATGAGCGACTGCGGTTGCATCACTTTGGGAAACAACAGGCTAAATGCCAATCTTCAAGCATTTCTAAGCGATATCCTCGTGTTTATACTATTAGTTCAACCAACATTACTCTGCTTCGTGCTAAAATAACAACAAGGACAGAACCGTTTGTTCAGCCTGACTGCTGGAAAAGGAAAATGACGTTGGGTGTAGAACTGCAGGAAATTATGTTGACTGATAACAAATATAATTATTTCCGAATTATTATGATTGTCTCACAATCATTCCAGGAATGCAAAAGATTTTTTTTTTTTTATTTTTTCTCTCTGCTCCTCCCTTCCCCCCTACAAGCCCAACTCCTTATCTTCCCTCTTTGTTCCTACCTTCTGCAGCAGTTGCAACACTGGCACTGTGCCCCAGCACATGAAAGCTATAGTATTGTGGATTATCAGAGTTTTTGCCTGGAATAAGATGGATGCAGAAACACTCTGCTTAACAAAAGCCCCACTTTATCTTCACCCATTCTTCTTTTCCCTGCTCTTTGAAGCTTTGGTTGGGTATATATTGTGTCACGGGGCAGCATAAAGGGTAGTAGTGACTTTCTGAGAGGGTTTACGGGCTGCGGAAACAGTTGGGTTTTGAGAAACAATATGCATCAAACAGAAAGCTATGTCAGATGTCACTGTAAAAAGGTTAGTGATTCGGGGCTGAGGTGTTGGGTAGCTGGTAGGAAGAAAAGATTCATAGAGTGGATCCTAACAGGAACTGAGCAGAATGAGGAACAATGATTGGGGAAGGCCCCAAAATTGGCGAGATATTGAAGAAGATTATAGCTGATGAGGTACATTATAGAGTAACTGAAGAGAAAGGAGATGGATTGTGAAAATTTTCTCCTAGATGAGGAGAAAAGTACTGAAAAAAGGTACTAAATTAGAATTGATTGACAACAGCCTGTTAAATAATATTGGGAAAGGTTGCCTGAAATAGGGTTCAGCTGCTGAATTCTGGTGTTGCATGAATTAAACCATGGGAAACCAATTGGATAAGAAGTTAGCATCACCTGGGACTGGTCCAGCTGTGTCGGTGGGGGAAAAGAAGGTGAAAACCCCCAGGCTATAGCACAGAAAGCCCCCAACCCACTGCATCCAACCAAGCTTTTAGCAGCACCTGGACTAGAACCCAGGAAATATCCAAAGGTGAAGAAGAATCCAAAAAACACCACTCTAGCTTTTGATACACTCATCTGCAGTGGCAAGGCAGCAAGAGATAGGACAGGTTTACAGAGAATAATTACAGAGCGTGTCAAAGCAGAGCACCGGCTTCTGTACGGGAAAGAACATCAGTCAGTAGCTGAGGGCAATGTCCCATGACACGACAGCTCTAGTAGTCCCCAGCCACCTTTTTGTTGGGCTACGAGCCACCATCGGAGCTGGAGGACGGATGGGGAGGCAGATCTGCTGGTTGGATCGCCGTGCTGCGCAGGGCTGGCAGCGAGCTGCTGGCACCGCCGGGTCGGTCACCCCCAGCCCCGTGAAAAGTCTTTCTGGAAAAAAAGGCAGCCACGACTGTCTGCCTCCCACAATGTGAGCAGTCACATCTCGTCAGAGATGTCGAACGTCCTAATGATGTCTGCAGGTCCTATTGACCGCGCACAAGTGAAAAAGACTGTTTCAGACAAGGAGACTTTGTCCCAGGCGGTAGCTCGGGACTGAGCCTGCTTAAATGGGGTTTGTTCAAACTCAAGCTAATTATAGCAGAAGACTGCTGTTTCGAAGAAGGCTGTGTTTATCCCAGGAGCTTGGGTGACACATCTATGTCTTTTCTTTCACTGCCAGTGTCTGGAAGCCCTGGATCATGGCACCAGATCCCAGTCGGGCTTTTCAACTTGGTGAATCTGTGGTTGAGCTAATCCTGCAAAAGGAGGTTTTCAGACAAAGCACAGGGCACAAGTCCAGCCACCGGGTCTTTGAGACCCAGTTCTTTGTGGAAAAAAAAAATCACAAATTTCTAGATTTGCCCGGAATGTAAATTTGCTTTGTAGTAACTACCCCAGACAAAACTCCTGCATCTTACCCTTCAGACTCCAACATGGAAGGGAAGCAGCCACGGTCTGGTCCTCCCTTTCATACCCCACAGACCAGTGGGGTAACACAGATGTCTGTACAGCTTTATTACGTGAATCCACGAGTTTTCTGAGCAGGCTTCACCTCCATTCCTCCACTTGCAAGACTTCAGCTCCAAATGTCCTAGCAACCTCCTGCTTTTGCTCTCTTCAGAAACACACACGGCAGATCTGCTTTTTTCTCCCCTGCCTTGACAGCAGAGTATTGTCCCCAGTTTTCCCTCCTGCTTTGACCCCTTAGGAAGCATTTTAGAATGCAAATATCTTCCAGCACCTAAAGACGAGCATACATATATACATGCATATACATACATGTCCCATATGTATAAGCTACTAGAGGTTTAAAGAGTACAAAACATTCTGAAACAAGTATAGCCTTTTGCTCCAGAAAGTGATGCATCAAAACTCTTTTAGCTGCAACCTGCCAGACAAGAAGTTATCACAGGGTCTTATATAGGGAAACTCCTTGTAAGCAACGTTCAAGGAGATGGGTCACTGAGTCCTCAAATAACAACGTCTTAGAATGATGAAAGTGGAAAAGACAAAATTTGAGACACCCAAAATCTGGAAGCTTATCTTGGTAGATAAACTACTGTTACTAGCTACCTATTAAGCCAGCTAATGTTTAATTTCACTAACCTTGAGTGAAGGCCTGTGTAAGAGGTACAATCAGACAATAGACACAAAGGAAGAGATAAGGAAAAATGTAAAAAGATTATCAAGGAGAAAGGCTAGTAGGGGATTTTGTCTGCTAAAAAAAAAGAATTATGTTCGTAATGGGGAGAATCAGACATAAAAGAAAGGATACTAGAAGACACTAAAGAGGAGAGATCTGAGCTTTACAAACTGTACTACGCAAAAGAACTCATTAATGTATATTTAAGTATAAAAATATATACACTATATGCATTTTGCAGAGATATGAAAAGCTTTATATCTTGAATCACATTCTAATCATACTTTCCCTTTCTGAAATCTGCATGCTTTGATGTTGGGAATGGGATTACACTATTTGTGTTCTATTTATCTGTACTGCATAAAACTGCGTTAGATATATATTATGTTACATCCAAGGCTTTGATACACAGGAATACTTCCTCTTTTAAATTATTACCATTCCTTTTTACCCATCAGGAGCCTCATCACAGCTACCTGCCTCTAAGAGACCAGATTTATGCAAAACACCTTTATGTTTTATATTGATGTCCCAGGCAATTCAAAGGGCTAAAGTGGGCCATCTGCCTGAGAGCACCTGGCGATAGTTTGCTGAAAAGAGCAAAGAACATAAAGAAACATTGTTCTAGACCCCATCGGAAGAGCCAAGTACAGGAGTGGGAAGAGGCTGGTCCAGGCTTCTTTTCTCAGCTGTGAAAAGCACTGAGCAGGCAGCCAAGGCTGTGTTGCTGGCTAGTGATGAAAGCCCTGGGCTACTGCAGCGAGTTTTGATGGATCAGCCATCTCTAAAGCAGATCACAAGCTCAGACAGTGTCTGGGGTCTTTTCAGGAAGCCTGGAGTTAGCATTTACTACTGCGTAGGTATTTCTAAGGACCTAAGGATACCACTGGAAAACACTAGGTATTTGGAGTTTACTGGAATTTACAGCATCTAAATATGGCCCTTTCTGATCCATGCCTTAAGTGCAGAAATAGCACAGAAGGAAAGAGATAAAATAGTGGACGTTTTCTTTGTCTGCATTTCATCAGCCATTGCCCAGGTGGAGAGATCAGAGAGCAAAAGGACCAAAAGGGCCAAAGAACCGCTCCATTTTGTTTCCATTTGTGCACGCTGATATTTTTGTTATATGCAACAAACACAAAGGCTACTTCCGATCTTAGGGCATAGTACATGTTATTATATATAATAAGATAGTAAATGTTTTTATATATCTGTGTTCATATACTTCTTTATATGTGTATATAATATGGTATATACAATATATTTGATATACTATATGCAATAAATGTATGGTAAAATATATATAAAAATAATAATACTACTCACATGTATGTATATATTAAAATAGATACATAGAATAACATTGGTGTGTGTTAGGACCAAAAATGGTAGTATTATTAGAGTAAGTAGGGTTGTGGGTTTTTTTAGACTAAAGGACTATGCAAAGGAACATACAGTATGGGGAACACTCGAGCATCATGAGTGTAAGAAGACAAGCAGTTAAACTTGTGGATTTTTTTGTTTTTTTTTTTTTTTCTGGGCGAGTTTTAACCTGGATTGATTCCTTGATCTGGTTCAAAACCTAGCATAAACACCTGTGCTGAGAGAGGAGGGGAGAGAGGGCATGGGGTGAGAATGAGCAGTCAGGGGAGGAACATCTTCTGCTGGCTTTGCTGGTTCCAACTGCATGTGAGACCCTGGCCCCAGAAGCAGCAGGCATCTGGGAGCCCTGTGCAGACAGGTTATAAGAAACCACTTCTGTTATTATATTGCTGCCTACAACCTGAGCCATATGCGCATTATCAGGGCATTATAAATAATGCATTCTTTGAATCTTGTTACCAAAACAAACAGGCCATTGTTAAAACACCCTGCCAGCATCTATCTCTTGTTTCCCCTAAAAATATTTCTTGGACTTTCAAGTTGCAACTGTCAGCCTCATAAAGCAGAAGGCAAAGGTCTCAGACAACTTGTTAAGAACAAAACTTTAGTGGAAACTTCAGGGTAAAACATGCTTTAAAGCCTCACCTGTTCAAATCATCCTTTTCTTGTATTTCAGTGTGTTTTACTAGTAGCCCACCGGCTAATAATAACTTCCTGCGTGCTTATTGGAAGATGGATGTGTTTTATTTGCCTGTTTAAGTCCCAGAAATCTGCCCTATTTCAACCACATATGAAGATAAAATATATCAGTTGGTGAGGTATGAACAGGTTGCAGTGAAGGCACAGTCTCCTGGGATGAGACATTTATTCTTCCCATAAGGGGATATATCCAGTACCTTCCAAGCTTCCACAGGTGCTTATGCTGTAATGAAGACAGATATTTCAATTTCTCCAAGTTTTAAGGAGGGAAAAATAGAAGTATTATGGTTAAAGACCCTTTCTGGCATTTGTGTATTAGTTTTGGACAAAACCCTTAAGCCTTTGCTTAGGGCTAAATCATCATAAATGGATATGCTCACGGAGGGCGAAAAAAAAGAAGGAAAAAAAAAGAAAAAGCTTATTTAAATAGAACACTGGACACAGAGGACACAGAGAGGAAGGGCGTGGATGAAGGTAAGAAGACTCATCATCCCTCTTTCCCCTGAAGCACAATGCATTGCGAACCCTTGGGGCTGGCCACCCAAATTTCCACTGACAGTATCCACTGTGCTGTACCGAGGAACTGGGGGGGGTGACAGAGGAGTCTCCCCCTTTCTCGCTGCCACTTCTGCAGGTGTAGAAGGTCTTCTCCTCTGGTGTACGTTGCTAACAGCAATCTGAATATGGCCCTATGTTACTCATGGGGCCAGAGTCCCCAGATCAGTCATAGCTGCTTTACTACTGTTTATTTATGGTGTGGTATAAACAATAGCACCTCTTTGCCTGAGGTATTTATATGGTCCCTATCGTTACCCGAGTGCCTCCCAGTCTTGATTGTGTTTATTCTCACAACAGCACTGCGAGGGCAGTGCCATTACCCCATCTTGGAGGTAGGAAGCCAGGACACAAGACAATTAAGGTCCAGATAAAGGCATGCAAATACCTGGTTTCCATTGGTTCCAGGTAACATTTAGACGTCCGAACAGAACTGTGTGTCCAGGCCTCAACAGTCAGCCCACCACCCCTTGGGAAGTGATGGAGCTGGGAATTCAAGCCAGTTCTCACCACCCTCCAGACCTCTTTCTTTTCCATTAAGAACGTGTCTGGTGAAACCTGGGAACCACACTGCATAACAACAAAGATGCTACCTGCCCTGAGGGGTAAATATTGTGGTCCCTTATTGCTGTGTAGATGATTTTTTCAGAGATAAAAGCGGAAGAACACTAAAGTAATGTAAATAAAAAGAAGTAATTGTGGAGGTAAAAGGTAATCACTTCTTCCCACAGCCTCAGAATTGTCTTTCCAAAGTTACGCCTCCTAGAGGCAACTTTTCCCCTGGTGGGAATCCTGGTAGGGCAGTCACATATGAGTGATGGAGTTTTCCTGCTGTGCTGTGGGTTCTCCTGCTCAGGATAGTCTGTGGTTCTGATTTTTTTCCTGCCTAACGATTACAAGATTTGGTCTTTTAATTGGTTTCTGTATATTAATTGGATCTGAAAAGCTAAGGTATTTATCTTTGTAAAGCAGTTCTGAATGCTGAATAACCAACTATTTTTCATGAGGAGTTTTACTATATAGCCTGAAAGGGAATGCAGATTTATACAATAAATACAACTGCTCTAAAAGAGATGAAATTTATCTTAGCAACTGGCGAAGTCTCTGTAGGATTCATCCCCAGTCCCAGCCTATCAGTCAGTGTATCTTTCTTCTAAGGCTTAAATGCAATAAAGCATACACTTCTATAAATTATAAAAGTTTTATTTTGTCAGAGACATGAGGTATTCCTTCAAGTGAGAGGTTTTATCCCTTAATGGATCACATTAATAGTGGTAATATTAATAATTTACCTTATGTCCTAATCAGGATGGTAACCAAATTATTAGGCATGTCCTTGAGACTAAATGAGGAAGGGCAAGGGCAGTTTAGGGTGACGAGGTTAGCACAATCTCTAGACCCAAATAAATAAATAAATAAGTAAAAATCTTACCAAGAAACAGCAGAATCTTAACAATTGCCGAGCCAGCAGGACGGCTGGAATCGTCGGGAGTTCACCCTTTATGGCCCAGGAAAAATACATTGTTAAGCAATTTTGTTGTTCCTACCAGCAGACCTTGAAGTGGAAATTAACGAGTGGTGGTATTCGCTCACACCCAATCCCCTGTACATTTGCATTCATTTGCATATGAATGCCCAGCTAATTGTTTTGAAGTAACAATTAAGAGAACAATAGAGGAAAGAAAAGGGACTCCAGGCAGCAACTGACACCTGGGAGTCTGTATTAAGAAAAGCTTTTACATATTTGAATTAAAAATAGACAAAGGAACAGAAACAGGCAGGCATAAAATTCATTACTGGGAAAAAAAAGTAGCACACCACATCCATGCACGCTATCACGCTCCAGAATACGTTTCACACTCATCCAGCCAAGAGATGTACAATATACTGGATGGTAGAGGAGGCTTTTTTCCCTCCTCGTGTTCATTTTAGGGAAAAAAAAAAAAAAAAAAAGATTGCTTCCTCACATTCCCTGTGTGCCTAAACTAAAGAGTTTGAGCTCAGAAGGGATGGAGCATTTTGCCAATTTGGTATCAATTTCAAAGTGGATTAGCCTTTCCTGAGAAGTTCAGGTACGCACGGGTGCAGCAGCGCCTTTAAACCCTTCGCCTTGCGGTTAGAAGTGGATCCGTTGGAATATGATAATAGGGGTTTAATTTCTGTTATAACACCATCGGTGCCATCTGAAATTATTACTCGGGCTGCATTTCCAGTAGGGATCCAATTACCCCGATTGTTCCTGCAATGTGTTTTGTTAGACTCACTCCTCCCTCCCGGGAATGATGATGTAGCTCTTTTTTTTTTATCTGGAGCACGACTGGCAAATGCTTAGGCTATGCCGTCCCCTCCTGCAAAGAGAAACGTAGGGTTGGGAAGTAGGCTAGAAATGGAGCTAGGCACGGCTTCGCTCAGTAATAACACCTGCTACTAAAGAGTTTTTATTGACTCCAAATTACTGATCATTAAAAGCACTTTTGCACCCAATAGGATGATCGGAGCCCTCCTGTAGAGAAGAACACCAGCAAATGGCGAAAAGAAAGGAAGGTTGAGGCCATGACAAAGGCCACAGGACCCAAAGAAATGGGAGGCATTAGGCTGGAGACTGGAGAATGGAACAAAGCTCTGGGTGAATCAGTTACAGCTGTGGGTTTGCTGGGGAAGACAGACACAAGCAGGTTCTTGGAAAAAGCTGGGAGCTCAGCCTAGGGGTTGATTTCACAAGACAGTATTTTCTAACCTAAAACTCTTTCAAAAATATTTTCTTTCACAGAGCAAAGAGAAGGCAAATTGTATACTATGTGCACTTCAGGCAATTAAAAAATAAGAGAAACAAAAAATCAGTTCACTAGCAAAACCTGGGCTCATGATCACCTATTCCTAATCCAGGTGAGACCATAATCTGAAAAGGATGCCTTGGAGACAGTCTTAGTGCAAAGATGAAAACTGTAATATGACCATAAATTACATTTCTTGAAATGCAAAATGGCTAGGCTGGGATAGTTGTGAACTAGTTCACATGCTGCAGACAATGCCATCTTGGTACACTGATGCTCATGGGTGGCAAAACGCCCTAGAATGCACCATTCCATTTTAAGTGAAACATCGTCTTCAGAGCAATCAAAACTTACTCTCTTGCAACTAAATAGTTTATTTTAAATGACAGGGGCATACAATTACAGGAGCAGGCTATCTATCTATCTATCTATCTATCTATCTATCTATCTATCTATCTATCTTTTTTATTGTCCTTCCTTGAATATCTGTAACTTTGGTTTTATTTTGATAAAAATTATTGTGATGTACATACATTTTATACCTGTATATGTCACACCACAGCTAAGGCATGTGAATGTAGACCCTTGTATTTGAAGATGATCCTAATGGTGAGATGAAATATTCATAACATATTCTTCAGTATTGTTATGTTCAAGTTGTCTGAATTGCTGGAAAAATAAATGTCGTATCTATATAAGACTGCAATGACTTTTCTCTTACTTGATCACAAAGATAAGTAAGATAGACCCATAGAAAGACTGATAGAACTTTCACTATAAGGGATATGAAAATATGGAATAATCCATCTCTACATTATTTGTTGAAATGCTGTACAGTAAGACATTTCTTTTTCTTCCTGTTGTTTTACTTTTCGTGTTTTTCCATTCTTTTCGCGTACTTCTAGTACATTAAATAGAATATTATGGATTGAAAAATAAAGGCCTCTGTTATGGATGAATTATTTTTTTTCCATGAAGTTGTCTGAAGGTTAGACAGTCAACACCTACAAATTACACAGATGTGTCATATTCCTAAATGAATTGTATTATGCCGGCACACCTATGAATACTAAAAGAGATCTGCCACAAATCTCAGTATAAAATGCACCCCTCTGATTCATCTGGGAGTATACTGAATACAAGAACATTCTGCCACTCTAAAAAGCAACAACACGTTGTGGGTGATGTTCTTCAGCAACTAGTTGTATTTGGGCTCCACTACTTATCTCTCTGTTGAATTAACAGCTATCTTTCCAAACGTGCACATAAAGGAGCCACTAAACATTGGTGACATTATTACACGGCTTTCTTATTAAAAGCCATCTGCATGTGTGCTGTATGAAACAAGGAGTGAGTGAGGAAGCTGCTAGCAGGAACAGGGAAGACTCTCCTGCCCAGTTTGAAGGCAACTGTTGCCTCAAAATGTAATGCTAGATGTATGCTCCTGAAAGGTCCCCTTAAAATATAATCCCCTATCAATTTCTGTGAGCCATGCGGTGGGAAGGAGAGAATTATTTGCCATTTCATAGCAGCAACAAATGATAACACATTATGCAAGGGAACCAACTCTGGAACTGTTGATTGAGGAGCTAAGGCATCTGGCAGGGTGTTGATCGGCCAAGATTGCAATGGGACAGAGAGAAGAGAGCAGCTTAGTAGCCTCAACAGCCATTTTCCTACAAGGCTGGTGAGAGGGGTGGTGGAAAAGGTTCACACCAACGCCAAGGACATTGGCTGTTGGGACTGATTTAGTGGAGGAAAGATGGGAGAATGCTGAGATGTGTGAACTAGCAGGACTCGGCCGCCTCTTTTGTCAATACAGGAAAGTAAGATGAAGAATAGATTGAAATGAAGATTTTAAGGGTATTTCCCAGGACAGGTGGATAAAGGAATATTTGGAAGTGGCAGAGTTTTAAGGGTGTTTAGAAGAAGGATTTTGGAAAAAGACTAGTGCTTAGGCAGGGCAGGAGGAATGTAAATACAGATAAAGCTGATATTCAGTGTCTAGCACAGCTGGGCCCAAACCTTTAGGCTCTACTATAATGTAAACAATAAGTAGTAATAATAGCTTACCATAGAACTCATCATACCATAAGATGTTAATTTTAAGCACGTGATGCCAGTATGACTAGGGTTTCCTCAAATACATAGTTATTTCAGAATAGTATGCATTTATTTGATCATTTTATGCAATTTTAACTTTTTTATTTAGTATTAAGCCTACTACAAAGTGCCCTGTTATTTCATATTTATTAGTGAAAGCTAACCTAAGGTGTCACAAGTTGTAATTTTGTGGTAGACCCAGTGAAAAGCAGATTCTATTTTCAACATTAAGCTCCAACAGCAGTACAGTAGTAAAATAATTAGGATGTATACATGAAAGCTGAATAAAATGATACCCAGTGGGCCAGTGCTAATGCATATGGTTGCATAGTAGAAATATATAAAGAAAGATTATACACTAGATAGTCCAAAGAGATTCTAGTCAATCTACCATGAACAAGGATCGTAATTGCCATAAACCATAGCAAAATGTGCACCTCATCAGAGGTCACGTTGTAGCACAAAGAGGACAAAGATAATGAAGTGTGGTCAAATCGTAGAACCCACCCTGCAGGGCTTCAATTAGGGCACCTGCTAATTCTTTAATCTTTAATTGTGCATGTGTAAGGTGTATGCTCTGCCAAGACAATTCAAAGTTGCATTTTCTTCTGTGTGAATGTGTGAATCAATATTAGTGATTGAGTAAGACAAGCTCATCTGTTCACTCTGTCTTGAAACATGACTTATGTGGTGAGACTACATCTAGTGGGAGGGCAACTGAAATACTTATAGCCAAATGAGTGAGAGCTTGCCAAACAGGTTTTCTGATCTGTAACAAAAGCATCTGGACAAGTGCTAGTGCTAAAATTGTCGTTTAGTTTGGGATCAAAGAGGTCTGCATTAACCATAGCTTCTGCTGTTTTGTTTGCCTCAACTGAGTTGTTAAGTGAAAATCAGCTGCGTCCATATGTCTTCTTGTTGTGGAGCCATGGAAGCAACAGTTTCACTTATTAAGAGGAACGTTCCTAGACACCTGTGGGTTGCCATTATACATTTCAAGGAGAAAGGAGGCTATACTGCAAGAGTTTAAGACAGTGGGTTTGCGGCCAAAGTTTATGAAGCTGGTATTTCCTGCTCTTACTCAAACTGATTTCTGTTCCGCAGTGTTTATTCCAGCATTCCATATTCCACAGACAAACATGCAACCATGCAGAGCAAAGGCTCAGACAGCCTCCGGACTGATCTTGTAATCATTTCAGGTTCTTAGATTTTGAAGAAGGAGAACACTTGTTTCCTCCTGGCTGATGGATGCTGCTGGCCTTTTTCCTTTCCTAAATCCAAGCTGTGCCCTGATTTACATGGAGAGAGCATAAAGATGTTCCCCCAAACCAAAGAGAAAGGAGAGTCAAACTCAGAAACTGAGAGTGAATGGGCAAGAGAAGAACTACAAAACTTCATTAGGTATGGTAGATTAAATGTTATCACAGCATATGAAAATCTCAGTCACTTTGTATTTATTGACATTTATTTGTCTATTCCATTTACATCTGTAAGGTCATCCACTTGAATCATGGCACATGGAAGAATCTGTCCTCTGAAGGCATGCTTTCTACTAGTGATGCTGGAGCAGTTTCTTTTTCTGCTTAGAAAAGAAGACATGACTGATGATTGTGAATTAAATGTAACCCAGTGAGTTGTCAGTGACAGATATGCATTACGTGCACTAGTACTAGTCCAGATGTCATTGCTACACTCTAGTATTCTGCCTTTAGCAGCTTACAGCCCATAATTAAGGTTTAACTTTCTTTTTAACGCTTTCAGATCCCAAAGACCCATGTAATGGAGTTATTTGCATAATAAAGTTGATTATTTGAGAAGAAAGAGGGTCTGATGACACGTGTTCATAAGTATGCAATAATTTTGAAAAAAATACTGTTTCTTAATAAGTGGAGTCAGTAATTTTGATGAGTATAACAAAAAAGGAAAAGAATGCCGCCTTCTAAGACATGATAGATTGTCATTTGTTTTCTTTTCAAAATGTTTATGTGGCAAAAATCTAAGAGTAATCTATAGCCACAAGCGCTACACTCTGGCTGCATCCACTTCTGCTCTAGCAGCTTCTTTTTCACCTTTTTTTTTAACCCAGTTTCTTGATTCTATAGTATTAACCCCTGCATTTCCCCAATTGCACTCAGCATTTTAACAACATGACTCCCACTGACTTTAATGAATCTTGATGCTGAAGATTATGCAGTTGACTGATGGCTGTAGTCTCCACGTACGGTATGCAGTCACAGATCATTACACTGCCTCGTCTCTCTTGCGGGCTATGAGCAGTAGCTATAGTCTCTAGGCAATCAACTTAATTTGCAATGGGTTTAACACAAAACATCATGAAAGTGAAAGGAGGCATTATGCTTCCCCACCCCATGCTGAAAGGAGAAGGCTTGATTTGATATTCTCTGATCAGAGCAAAACTACCTTGCCTTGAGAAAAGCGGTACCTCAATTAAAAAATTGAGGGAAAGCTGAAATTTTTGCCAACCCGGCTCCCTAGCTCACCAGCAAATTCCTCTTTCTGTTGATTGTGTGTTGACATTTGTCAGGTTGAAAGTTTTCAACTGGAACCCGAGCCACTACGGAAGGGTAACGTCTTAAGAGAAAATGTATTGGAGTTGCGTGGGTCCTGAGACTTTCCTGTCAAAAACGGATGGGAAAGTGGTGTCAAATGCTTCTGTCTGCTTGCCTCCACAGTCACCTTGGAGAAGAATGGAGAAGCAACAGGTACATCTGGAAAACAACCCTGCCATCTCAGACTGACAAGACCAGCCTGGCACGTGTGACTCTCCTGGGACTCTGGGAGAGCGCCGCACAAAAATTATAGTCCTTCCTTTTCTCTTTCCTTCATGTGGCCTAGTTTTTTCTGCCATGGTCTTGAAAAGAAGGTCTGTCTGGCAGCAGTACTGTTCTCTTGTCTTCTTTGTTCTCTAAGGAAACAGCTTCTGACAGGAAAGTTGCAAGCAGTGAATGAGGGCTGCAGTCATCTGGGGTTGGTGCATTAAATGCGCAGGATGAAGACAGAACAAGTGTCCTGCTTGATCTTGACACTTCTGCCTGGACGTGGCTCAGTTAATTCAGTAAAAGCACCTGCAGATCTATATGGTGCTGCTAGATCAGAATAGAGAGTCAATTTTTTTTTTTTTATTTGCCCTTCTTTTTGTCCAACTCTTCTCAATCAATCAATCAATCACCTCATTCTTGAGATTGCAGTTGAAATCTCTACCTTCCAATTCATTCTAGTCTCACATTTGCTTCACTACCAGGAATGAAAGCTGAAGTGTAAGAAGCATGTTTTTCTTGGGCAACACTATTAACAACGTATTTAATTTTTACATAAGTATTGTAAAGAAGTTAGCAAATCAATCCTATTATTGCTGCTAATGAGTGATATGTTTCTGTTGCATAAAACAGAAAGATCTTTAACTGGGACATCTTATGAAAGCATTGCAAAGAAGGGTAACTTTGGTTTCAGCCAATGGAATACTACCAAATGATCCAAAATATGTTTAACATGAATGAACATGTTATTACTGAACATTATATAAAAAATTGCAGAAAAGGACTAATGAATTAGTAAAATTCTTATCTGTTTGTAATGTAAAAGGGCAGGTAAGTAGTAGAGACATACATGGTCATATCCTCAATGCACATAAAGCGCTAATTCATCTGGTTTGTATATAAATAACAAGTAATGATTATAATAAGCTGCTAATGAGAATGTGATTAAACTTTGTTCATGTAAATAGTATTATGCAGCTAATTGGATGCTATTTAATCATTAACATCTAGACGCATTCACAAAAAAAAAAAAAGTAGCTATCTGCAGGCATGTATAGCTATGGTGTGTGTATATATATCCAACCTTACCGCATTTCAGAGAGTTCTTCAGTCATTAGAGTGCATCAGACAGCACTGGGAAAGGTAAATGCAATTACACACAAACAGACTTTAAAGTTGGGCCTGATACACAGTGTAAGGAACTGAGGTTCACACGGGAAGTGTGAAGTGAGTGGAGCAGTGAACTGACAGCCTCTCTGCCGGGTCTCTGGCGGGAGGTCTAGTCTTCTAAAGAACCTTTCAGCCCAGGAAATGCCTAGAAATATTTATGAAATTGTAATATTTATAAATCTATAAGTTGAATTTAGGTCTTGCTCAGTGTAATTTTTTCAGCTGTTCTAAAAATGGTCTTGTTTATAATGACTGAAGAAACATAAGAAGAAAATTATTACCAATAATGGTAAGTGTCTATTAAGATTGATCATGGGCTTGTAAGAAAATGATTAGAAAATGAGTGAAACTGTTTTATCCAGTCCCCTGTACAACACAGAACTTCTCTGGATTGCTTTTAGGGAAAAAATAATAATAATAGAAAAAAAAAAGACCAAGACAACAAACGACTTTGAGATTATCTGGAAAATCTTTCTGGTACATCGGGTTAAACTTATGCTTGGGTTAATTTACCTGCCTCCTAGAGTTGCTTTTCTGGGCATCACCCCTTCATCTTTTGCCTCTGGAGTCTCAGGGATGGGCTCCAGCCATTTGTCTGCCTTCAGCACTGCCTTCCTGTGGTGTTCTGCTATGTCTAGGCAGAAGTCTACCTTGTGCTCCAAAGAAACCTTTCTCTCCAGGAAGCGGTGAACCAGATTCCTTTCAGATCTGATGCATTGCTTCCCTGTGTCTGTCAGGGCTCTGTTACAGTGGGCTTTGCAAAAGGCCACTTTGCAGCCTCCTGAGGTATCATTTCATAGCTCCAGCTGCTGCATAAATACCTTAGCACCTTAATAATAATTAATAAATAAATAGATGCATAAAGATACCCACCTTCAAGCTGGTGCCTGCTTATAGTTATATTTATTCTTTCAAGTACCGACTTCAGGTTCTCCTGCAAGCACCAGGCTGCATCACTGTGGTCTGTCTTAAGGGTTCAGAGGTATCTGAAGGTCATGTGCAGAATGACAAAACTTACTGAAAACTATACAATTTCTTCATGTCTGCCAGCCTGGGCGTTTTCTTACATTTTCATAGTTCTCACAGTCCTGAAAAAGAACACCAGAAAACATGTGGTAGAAGACAAACTCAGCTCACCTTAGTTTGTCTGTTTGTAGTTTAACATTCTGTTGACAGCATTTGCTAAGAAGTTGCTTCAGTTTGACTTCATGGACCCAGATTGCCTCAACACAACCCCTTCTTCTATGACGATCGTGCCATAAGCTATGCTCTTTACATCCAGAAGTCCATTTTCAGCCCGTGTCAGGCCTAGCTTGATGCTCGAATGCCAAAAACACCTGCCAATAGCTATGGCAAAGATTGTCAAGAAGTTAGATGGCTCACTAGCTTAACATGCCAGAATCCGTTCTTGACGTCGCAAGCAGTTTAATCATGAATAAATCACAGCAGCACGTCTCCAGTGAGCGGCAATGGATACTGACTTCTCCCAAGCACTCTGCTCCGTGCTTTTGGCTCCCAGCAGATCCTTGGTTTACCTGAAGACTTTCTAACTACTTTTCAGCTGCTGATTCACTCTGTGCTACTTCCAATGAGCATGATAATGCCTCTTGTTTGCAGCCTTGACAGTTCTTCCTTCAGCTGCCTCATCACGGTTAATGGTACTTAGCACCTCAGTAGTTCCCCCAGCTGCAAATGGGGATGCATTTCTGCTTTGACTTTGCCCTCAGGGTGTCTAGTCCTTGAAATAGGTCCCGAGGTTTAAATTCTTCACGGACCCCAAACCAAACGCTCTGGTTTTCTCTGGATGTTGTAAGTGTCCTGTGATGATCTCCCCTGTTGCTCAGCAGCCACCAGTATCCTTATGTGTCAATAGCTATACGCTCCAAGCAATAACGTTGCCCGTTTCAGGAGTTCTCTTATTGACGTGTGTCCAGCGGCCTTAGGAAGCTTTTTCTAAATATTGTCAGTCCTTTGTCACCTTCCTGAAGTCTGATATTAGCCACACTTCCATGCGGCGCTGGAGCCGCGCTGCGGTTGGCTCCGCAATTCGGCTGGCCGACGGCACAGCAAGAGGCTGGTGATTATTCAGTAGCCCGACCAATATGGCAGCTTTCAGCTGGCAGCCTTCTCCTGCAGTGTATTTCTATATTTGAATCAGCACGTACCTTTGATTTCGCCAAAGTCACTTTGCAGGCAGCCTTCTCTGTATTGGAAATCATTGTTCTCAGTCACTGTGTGTACTGCCATTTTCGTTTTCTCTGGACACGGTGAGATTAGGATGTAACCTTTTTTTTTTTTTTTCCCCCCCACTTCTCTTGAATGACTGCTCATAAGGCTGAGAATTTTTATTTGTGTATTTTGAGTTGCTTTACAGACAATTTATGCTGCTTTTCGACCCTTGCACACTATATCCTTTCTCTTTTTTCTTTTGAGATTATTCAAACGTATATACTTATTCTGTGCAACCAGATGTCACTGTTTTTATGCTGGGCGTTTCAGCAGTCTATGCTCTTTAGAAAAGGTCTTTTAGGTCTTTAGTCCTCCCACCACTGCCTCCCAAGGATTCAGCCTGCAGCAGGAGGATCTTTTTTTCCTCCGGAGACATGAATAGCTCAGCTCCACTATACGAACGCTTGCCTTTCTTGAGATTTCTCGGAGTCAGGTGAACTTCTTCTACAATGTCACTCCATATAGGAATACATATTACCTACCAAAATTTAGTACTGAGCCACTTTTAATGTATTTTTCCAGCCATACAGGGCTATTCCAACATGCTGACCTCTGGGAAGAGTGTCAATACTTACTTCCAATATTTTCAGTCCCATGCAAGGGTTTTTGTAGAAGGCGGTGATTTTGTAGAAGGACGTTTCTAGTGTTACTTCCATGATGCCTCTTTGGCTTGCTCTTTAGCTGATGGTTGCCTGCCAACCAGACAGTTTCTCGCCGTGAGACTCACTGGCCTGCCTGTTGCCAACGTGTCTCACATACTGCCTGCTGAGTGGAAATGTGAGGGGCCTCCATGTTCTAAAGCTTTCCTGCCTCGTCGTGGTAAGTCACGTCCACAGGTTGCTGCAAGCACAGCCAGTGCTTCAGGCTGGGTGTCCCTCCTCCACCCCCACAATCCCTCGCACCAACTGCCTTAAGTCTTTCCTCCCAGGACCATCACATTTGCCACAAGCAGATGATGACAAGTAGATTTGTCCGTAATTCTACTCCAAATATAGTTATCTTAATCGGGAGATGAGTAATACAGAGCTACTGGGCCGAAAAGATCCAGCAGCATCAAAGCGCAAGAACCAGAGTGGAGAGAGTAGAAATCTCTTTTGCAACTCTAGCTTCTACAAATTGAGATGGAAAGAGACTTATTTTAGCCATTCTCCCAAGGAGGTCAGAGCGTGTGCATATTTGTGCCTATCAGTTTGTATCTCTCTGCTAATAACTGCTGACCTCATTAGTTGATTTCAGCCAAATTTGACTGAAGGGTACCTTTACCCTTCATTCTCTAAAATAATTAAATCTGCATTTTATTAATAATTAATTATTCCAATTAGGTGATAATTAATGATATAATAAATTGGTAAGTTTTATGAAATTATATAACCACACAAACCAAACCCATGCAAGTGTTCCCCACGTGAGAAATTAAAATTGCCATGTGAGCAGGCGTATCCTCTACATGCCTTAGACACTGGCAACGCTACATGAGAGACACAGTTTATAAATTATAAATATTTTTACATATATACAATTAAGGCAAGATGAGAATTGATGGAAAAACAGGTTTCCTTAGTTGCAGGACTCACGGGAGTATTGTTTAAATATTGTCCTCTTCATTTCAGTGCACTTTCCAGGTTTATCTACAGGAGGAAGTTGTGGACTGCTAGGACAAGTTAACATATTAGAGATCATACACAGCTGCTAATGATGTAGAAGTGACAAGTGCCACCATCAGAGCATGTAAAACCTAATTGCTGATGCAGCTGAAGGACTGATGTATTATGCCTGCAGTCTCAGTCCACTTTAGAGCACGAGGAAAAGGATTCAAGTTGTCTGGTTGCCTAACAGAGAGTAGACGCAGTGACATGGGACATCTTTTTCAGTGCTCTTATACTCCTTTTCCCACTGACTGTGACTAACTGACACAAAATCAAAGGGGTTTTGTTTATGCCAAAGACTTTTTATCTACTCGGGCTGTTAAACCATGCTTAATGTCAGTGTAACTTCACTCATCTTTTAACAGGATGCCATTCTCTAGAAAAGGCTACTTTCCTACTAGTATTTGCAATGCATAATAATCCTCAGTAACTCATCTTGTATAAAACCAGCCTGTGAATGGAACATACCTAATACAAAAAAAAACCTGTCCTTGCACCTCAAAGAGTATTTGGTGATGAGATTCCTACTCTCTATTTTGAAGAACAAGACTTGGTCAAAATAGCTACAAACATAGACCTCATATTTCATGCCTGCATGGCTGCTGAATCTGCTTTGATTTTCCATTCCTTGCCCCAGAAGAACTTACTGGAGTTTAACCTTCATCATATGATTATGTCTGTACTTCTCATGGTAATTAAGTGACCTTCCAGAACATTGAACAAAACTTTCAGGCTGAGAGATTAGGTCTGAGAGGTGTGAACTGTTCTGTTCATCCCAATCGATGTTCACTCTGAAGCCTTGCAGATAGCTTACACTTCAGTCTCATTAACTATTTCACTGCTGATCACTTTGAACGAAAAAAGCTCACTAATGCAATTAAGACCCAAACCTCAGTTCTCCCAAATGACTGAGTATCCCAGACCCACCAGCTTCCCCTTATCTACAGCATCTGTAATGCAATAGTTTGCTACCAGGACAGGAATCAATAGCATACTGAAGACCAAGACCAAAAACGTGGGAAAAACACATAAGAAATTAAATTTCATAGTAAAATAAATAAAACAGGTGTCTCTGTCCTGATGTTATTATTCATGCTCACACTTAATTCAGCAAATACCTTTCTTACATGTAAAGGAAGCAGAATTTCCAGGCTGACTCCACGGGAATGGAAGAGAAACCAGTTACACTGCAGCACAGTGTGGGTCCAGCTGGAAAAAGCCCTGATTTTAGCCAAGCAGATTAGCACCAAGATAGAGCCAAATCACTTTTACACTTAATTCCTCTTTGCAGCTATTCGGAAAAGCAAGAAGGTGATTTTTTATTTTTTTTTCACCCCATATTTCTGGTGTTGAGCATGTTTAACTCTTGGAAATACTCAGCACTCGTCCTTCTGTTACTTTTTATGCCTGGCGAATAAGGGCTTGTCTCCGCTTGTAAGCTACGCCAGGGTAAAGTCGAAGAGGAATGTGAAGCATCTGAAACAGCTCCTCATGTAACCCCTCTTGCTCAGTAACACTTTTCCACTGCGGATTAAACAACCTCCAAAGCTATTTCTCAGCAGCGCTCCAGTGTCCCCCTCTCCGACCCATCTAAAACCCAACCCAGGAGCACTGGGGAAGTCTTTGGAGCTGCTCAACCCCACCACCACCACCACCCCAGCCAGGAATCTGGGGGGTGGTAGAGGTGTTTGCAGAGAAACGGCTTGATACTAACCACCCAAACATTCCTTCCAGGTTGAGAAGAGTGTGGTGCTTTATGGCCATGATAAGATCAGGTTTAGCTGGTCCTCAGGTGGAAAGAACTGGACAGACTGAGCTTGCTGAAATCTAAGCACCGGCTTATGAAATTTCTGCTGGCGCTGCTGGAGATAGTCAGCATTATATAGTTCCGGGATCACCAGGGACTTTACAATCTGTCTTAGTCTATTTGTGTGCTAACAATAACTCTAGCTGCTGGTTCCACGAGTTCTGCTCTTTGCAGGAAGCAGCAAACTGTGCCTGAAAATCAGTATGTGGACTGCGTTGTAAGGGAAGGGAATAGAAGAGGGCCACACGCACAAAAATGACAAAAGACCATAAGAGATTAATAAAACTTAACTGGTTTCCAAATAGAAAGAAATAAAATTATTAAAATAAAACTTAACTGAAATGAGTTTTTTAAAAATGTTCATATTTCAGACCTGCTGGAGAGTTGTATTTGCTGACAAGTCTGTAGCTTGTTATTTCTTGTTATTTTCACACTTTTTGGTTTCCATCTCTCTACATCAATCTGGTGAAAGCTTATTAAACCCTTATTTGAATTTTCGTGTCTCTTTCTGCCTAAACCTTTACAGTGACTCCCATAAAAGCAAAGTAATTCTTTAAAAAATCCATATATAAAAGCTAGCCCCAGTTTTAGCAATGCAATTTGATTTTATCAAGCCTTGCTAAGCGAATGACTGGGAAATAAAGTGCTATTTCTCTCTTGAATATTTAGAGGAAGTGAGTATATTTCATGGCTTCTGTGGAAGAAACAGGACTCTACTGACACTCCAGCCCGAGAAGTCTGCTTTGCACTTGGGTTCTTTTGGAGATAAGTTGTTTTAATTAACTATTCTCATATAACTCAGCTGCTTGTCAAACTTCGTTCTTTTCAAGTCTTCTTCATCAAATCTCAGTGGAACGGATATTTCATCGCCCTGTGTGCCCATATTTGTTGTGTTGTGCTCATAGTGAGTAAATGCATTTGGTGAAATATCGGTCTATCCTCTCTGTATTATTACCTGAACGAGACACATCAGTTCAGCACAGGAAACTTGTTTTTATGTACACATTCTGTAATGAGGAAGTGTTTGAGGGAATTTGCTTTGTTTGCAGTAATGAGGCTGGCTTGGGCAAAGGTGTCTCATTTTTTTGTTCGTTTTTTTTTTCAGCCACTGCATGACTTAATATTTCACCTGCTGAATGTGCCAAAACACTCGGGTGTTATCGAGATTAAGATTCCATGGAACTGTTTCTCCGTTAACAAACAATTTCTTTGTTTCTTTAACTTCCTTTGCTAAAATCTTAGCAATGTCAACAGTGACTCACTCAGACTTTGCCATTTGTCTAGCAGCAACGTAATGATGCTGTGATATGGAATTCCTTGGCATATTCTGGCAACTCATGAAAAGTCATCCAAGTTACATTATCTAAAGCCAAATCAGTCAGGATAGAAAATTGGGTGAGATGCCAATTACTTGGGGTGGTCACTGCAGTGATTTCCAGCAGCTTGTCTGGTTTCCAAGAGTCTAAAGGGTTTTCAGTGAAGATTCATGGTTCATGGTGAAAAAGCCTATCCCTGCTTTTCTTCACAGTCCTTCAATAACTCTGTAGATTCACATTCTTTTTTTCTTTCTTTCTTTCTTTGTCATCTTTTCATCACCTGGTCTGCTATTGTAACAATTTTCAAAATTCTTATTTGTCATGTTTGGCCACTATATCAAACAGCCTTTGCTTGTTCCATAACAGCTTCATAACATTCCAGTTCTGGACAGTCTGAAAATATGACATGGCTACCTTTATGCATGACATTATCTGGTGTCTTCAACAAATTAGTTACAGAATTCTCCAGAGACAAATGGACCATCCTTCCAAAAGGACATACATGAGTATCTGCTTTTGTGAATTTCTTACAAGTTGTCTAATATTTCATTACAGGTTCTTTTTAGCCCTGCTCTCAAACTGGCATAGAGGTAGCCTGGTTGATGCCGGCTGTCACTTCTGAATTGCTATGAGGTCAAGATTCTCGTGTTCTCTGTCCTGTAATGCTGTTCTGGAGAGAAAATCTACTAACTACATATTGACCATTTTCTCATCATATTCACCTAAAGTATAACACTGAAGCTTCAGCAACAAACACCAGAGATGTCTAAAAGCTGTTAGCAGAATTGTACGGAATGCTGTGCTGTGGGTTTTTTCCACACAAAGAGTTTCCTAACTTTGAAAAACAGATTAAAATTTTCCCCATTTAAGAGCAATTGGAAGTAATTCCTTTTCACATCAGACACATTTGCATGGGACTGCTATTTGGTATAACTCTCACAAATTTAGATTATGACAATTTTTACCAGAATGCTTTGATTTTTGAAATAAGTGCATGCACTTAAATAACCAGATGATATTCCTTCTGAGGGTTTTTCTTAGACAGAGTTTTTAAAAAGTGGAAATAAAGACCTTAAATGCAATTTTTACATTTTCCAGAAGTGTCCAATACTGAACCTGGTTAAAAAAAAAAAAAAGAAAAAAACTGTCTGACACGTGGATTTGATTGGTAAACTGTGCTATTGGCTAAACATAGTTTTCTCTGGTAGTGTCACTTGTATTTGAAATGCTGTATTTCTAAAAATTAATACAACCCCTACAGTAATGAAGGAATTTAAGTGCTGCTTAAATCACAGCTATTTCTGTCTCACAACCTTGAACTGAATCACACAGAGTCACAGAATGGCTGAGGTGGGAAGGCACCTCAGGAGTTCATCTCATCCAACTCCCTGCTCAGACTAGGGTCAGGCCAAGCAGGCTTAGCAGGTTTCGAATATCTCCAGGAATGTAGCCTCCACAACATCTCTGGGAAACTTCTTCCAGTGGTTGAACACCCTTACAGTAAAAAAATTTTTTCTTATGTTTCTTTGGATCCATCAGGGCCCATGGTGTATGTACAGTTTGTTTAGATATTCCCTAAACTCATCCTCCTCTACTAAGGGGAAGTCTTCCTTGCTCCTGATGTTCTCTCTGGTCTCGGGGACCTGGGATTGCTGAAGGACAGTCTTCCCAGTAAAAACAGTGGGAAGGAAGGCACTGAGTACCTCAACCTTCTCCCTGTCTCTTGTCACCAGGTCCCTTGCCCTACTCACCAGTGAGCCCCCATATTCCCTCCTGCTCCTTCTGCTGCTGATAGACCTGTAGAAACCTTTCTTGTTGCCCTTCATATCCCTTGCCAGCTTCGACTCTGAGGGGGCTTTCATTTTTCTAACCCCATCCCTGCACACTTGAACAGTGTGTCAACGTGCCTCTCCAGTCAACTCCCTCAAGAGAGCTGCAGTACACGGGTTACATACCTGTCCTTCTCCGTGAGACTCAACCAGACAATTTAAGTCTAGTTTTCTTGATACACTCAGCCCTTGAGACTCCCATGACATGACACGTCCAATTACAGAGGAGAAATACCATGTTTGCTTTTCAAAAAAATGAAAAGGTACGTCTAAATTATTTGAAGGAACTAGCCACCAAAAAAGTTAAGACATTATGTGGAGGACAACGTGTCTTCTAATAGGGTCCAGGGAATTTCACAGTTTCTACTAAAAGTAGCGAGAGCAAGGAGAGATGTATTTTCTTGGAAAATGTAATCACCTATTTTGTCAATAAAAACTGGTGGCTCTTGAAAAACTGAATGTATTGTGAATGTGATGCCCTGAAATTAAGAACATTAGCTACCAACTTCAAGAGACTGCCAGCAAATTGTGTTCCTTTCACAGTGTAAAGTATAGCCTTGGACAAGCTGCACTTTTAAAGAATGTAAAAAGAGCCTCTTACAGCATCTTACCTCTGAGGTCACTTGTTCTTTTCATCTGAAGATGCCACTCTACAAGCTTGGGAAATCCTGTGTCACAAAATAGCTGTGGGTTGGCCAGAGACTGTAAATCACGGTTTGGAATTTGGGATGTTATCCAATACGAATGAGACCATTCCCTTTATATAAACAACTTGGTATTTTTTTCCTGTCCATTATGCTGGTGCTAAATATAACATACTAATGGGCTGTGTAGGCTTGCAGTGGGTTTCCTCTTGAGGTTCAATATTTTTTGTATTAATTTATTTTTCATGTGTTCCCACTCCTATTCCTAGCAGCACAGCATGTATCCTCACGCTCAGAAAGAAAGAAAGATAAGGAAAGAAAGAAGGAAAAAGAAAAAAATTGAAAACCACGATTTATCTTCTATTTGAAAAAAACATCTGCAGAACAAAATGAGCCTCTTGATGCCGGAATTGTCATCAATGGTGACTTTGACAAAATGAGCAATACATAATTTGCTAGCTCCCTTGCGAAGCTGAAACAGATTGTCGAATAAAACACTGGAGGAGATGCATATGGGGTGAGTAGACCAGCTTTGAATATGAACACATGCAGGTGGTCGTTTAGTAGTGGTTCTAAGAGGCAGGACATCCCTAATTTGGAGGGTCATTTGCATTTGGAAATGCTCACTGATAAATAGTGATGTACTCCCTATAGTAAAGCAGGACTGATACTGCCAAAACTACAGCTATTTCTGTTCCAGGGTAACTTGAACAAACCAGACAGCCGAAGGCAAAGTAGAGAGAGGTTCACACTCCAACAAACCTGCCATTAGTGGTGGGTTTGCAGAATACAGATTAGTAAGATTTGAAAAAGTGCTTTCTAGAAAATAGAAAAACAGAACTTCTCCACTCTCTGGTAAGAAATGATGGATTTCTTGTAAGGCAGGCACAGCAGCTGTATTGACTTAAATGCCCTGTAAAATAGGCAACCTTCAAAAATGTTTTATCACAACCTCCAATTCTGAGTACAGCCACTACTCTGAATTCTCAAATTGCTCACCCCACCGCCAGTCACTTGACAAAAACTGCAACACGCAAATATGTATGTTCCTGTATCTTTCTCACTTCTCTTCTTGACTATCTGTCTGTGTATACTGCTAGATCATGAAAGATACTGTTTAAAAAAAAAAATCTTTAAAGAAATTTTGCCCTTACTATGTGTAAATTTATGCTAGTTTGAAGAAGAGTGGTATATGATCATTTTGACTTACATTCCATTCACAGTACTTGCCTGTGTCAGCCAAATTAATTAAAATATTTCATTAAGGAATTATTAATCTACCCATCAAGAAAGGTTTCTCTGAGATGCTGTTCCTGCAAAAACCTTTTCTTTGTATGAGTTTGAAGCCCCTCATTAGATGTTCTGATTGCCTTCAACACCAATGAGATTAAATGACATTGTGAGCTTTTTGGGACCGAGGACATTCTTCCAGTTCGGACAGAGGATGATATCAGAAGGCCTTACTTCTGACTAGGAACTTCAGATATTAGTGTGCTATAAATAACTAATGGTGATGTCAGCTTGGGGGCACTTAGCAACGTGTAAGAGCATGCTGCTCCTTCAGCAATAGTTCTGTAATCTCAGCCTTTTAGCATATTACCTCTAAAAGAACATAACTTCCTCTGGAAGCTTCATTTCCATTTAACCAGCCTTGTCCTTTTTTCAGATATACTCCCCTTGACATGTGTAAAGGAAATGTGATCCAATACCCCAATGAAATCTTGTTCAGAATCGTTAATTACCTTTGATCAGACTCCTTCCTCCATACCTTGGTTAATAGCGTAGATTGGAAAAAATAACAGCCAGATCTGTTATCCCAGCAATTATTGAGAAACGAAAGTGACAATTTGCTTACTTGCCTGAAAGATCAAACAGTAAAACCCTAATTTCAGTCACTTGGCACTAGATTATATATATTGAATCTGGCAGGCACACTTTATGCAATGTCCAAGCAAAAATGACCTCAGGCTTTCGTGGACTAAAGCACAGTATCCTCAGAATCACTCTGCCTGCTGACTGTCTGCCTCTTAGGGGACTCCGTTTTTTTTTTTCCCTTTTTTCTCCTTTTTTTTTTTTTTTATTGGAGTCCATGATAACCGTACATACAAATAATCAGAAATCAAAGAAAAAAAAAGTGACCAAATGAACATATCATATATCATACAAGTGTACAGTGTAGTAGTGTGCCTTGACACTGAGTGTTTAATAGCCCATCCTTAGAGACAGTGGAAAACTACAGTAATTGAAGAAGGAAGAATATTTGACTCTTGAGTATGACTTTTTATGAACACTATATAGTTCATAGTACACTAGGGATCTTTTAAATGCAGAACATTGGTGTACAGTAAGTTTACCTCTTTGACAAATGATTATTTTACCACATACTCAGATAGGCAACTTCTTTTACTACTGCAGATGAACAAAGACAAAAAAGCCACAGAGAATTCTCATTCCTCTTTTTTGTCTTTCCCCCTTTCTTGGATCTGTTCTTCATGCTGTCTTTCAGGTCAGAAAAAAAAAAAAAAAGCAGCTTCAGGGCTACTCTGAGTCAATTCAGTTTGCTAAGATCAGCATGATCAGATTTTCTTTGGTGTAACACTAAGGTGGTTGCTCTACAGACACCTGCCTTGCCTTTACTGAGCTGCACTCTGAAACTGAAGCATGCACCACTTAACAGTAAATTAACTAAAGAGTTAACTAACCTGATCCTACAACTACTACCTATGGGAGAGGTTCCTAGTTCATTGGACCTACATAAATATTAAACCATTTTTGACTACAAAGGGTTGTGCACAGCTCTATTCAACTAGATAAATGCTAAAAAAAAACCCAACAAATCTTTATCTCGGTAAGAAACAGAAACCTGAACACATTGAAGAGGTCCTCTGTAGAAAATGGATCATCAGTACTGCTTAAGCTTTGAACAATGCAGTTTCTTTTAAAGCCAAGTGATTCACAAGGCTGTACATATGCAACTGAAAAAGTTGTCTGAAGATTATCTCATATGGAAATCATAGTACACTCCATTAATTACCCTCTCTGAGGAAAAGAAGGGTGAAATTTGTTATAGAATCAGACCACAAGACAGAAAGTCCCAGGCATCCATTATATAATTTACTCCTGACATAGCACATTAAAATCTGAGAGAGGAAGACCATTTTACTGTAAAGTCAGCAAAATGCCACAGAACTGAAAACCTGCTGCCTGCATGCCACTAACCATATCTGCAGTAAATAACAGTGAATAACTGCTGTAACGACCACGTTGCTATTAGCGCTATAAGGATTTTACAGTGGTTTGTGCTTTCCCTGCAGCCTCACCCAGGCCTTTCCATTGCCCCGGCAGGCGTTTTAAGCTTTGACATTTTGGTGAAATGTTAAACCTCCTATTTACACCCTCATGCCTTCTCAGTCTGTCTTTGGCCCCTGGTAGGCCAGAGGCACACCTGTTGGATCAACATGCCCTCCTGCTAGCCCTTCCCAAATCTGTTTGCTGACCAGGGGAGCAAACACGGCGGGCAAGAGTTTCCAGGAGATGGCTGGTGGCTTCGGGCACAGCCCTGGGCTAATGGCACTGGCTGGCCAGGGCTGTCCCACCAGTGGCCAGGGGAGCAGTGGGACTCCCAGCTTTTAGGAGGGAGTGATTTCTAAACCCCAGCACTGCCCACGCTGCTTCAGCTATCAAACAGAAGGATGAAACAAAAGTCCTTCCCTTTCCCCTCTTCCAGGTAGGAAAGAAGGGGAAATCTGGTTTGGGGGAAACTGGTTTGGCATGGCAGGGAAACGTCAAGTTCCATATTTATCATTGATTTCAATGAAGAATCACTCACCTTTTTAGTTGTAGCCTTTGGTGTCAAAGTCCTCATGCTCAAAGACGGGATCACAGGAGGTGAAGACCCGCAGCATCTTCTTGCGCTGAAACCAAGGCGTAGCCCTGTGTCAGGAAGGGGAACACCATTTGGCTTACTGTGCACAATTAATTCATTTCTGCGGTGGTGTCTGGTGAGCAGCAGTGGAATGGATTTAATGATTTTTGACATCTTTATAAACTGCCCAAGAATGTGCTGGGTGCTTCAGTCACTCCTTGAGCTTTTGGACTCACAGCCTTTGCTGTCCTAAGGCTGTATTACCCCCCCACACACAGTTGGCCGCCCAGCATGAAGCAGCCCAAATAGACTGCATTCAGCTGGGTATTTGCTTAATTTACTTTTTCATACAAACTCCGATTTTGGTCAAATTATTAATAAATTGCAAACCTACCACATGGTTTACCCACCAGGACAGCTATCCTCCTGCTATTTCAAATTCATCGGTGTGTTTCTGTGCTGAGGTTCACACCGAGGCATAGAACGATAGAATCATAGAATGGTTAGAATTGGAAGGGACCTTAAAGATCATGGAGTTCCAGCTCTCCTGCCATGGGCAGGGACACCTCCCACCAGACCAGGTTGCTCAAAGCCCCGTCCAGCCTGGCCTTGAACACCTCCAGGGATGGGGCAGCCACAGCTTCTCTGGGCAACCTCTTCCAGTGTCTCACCACCCTCACAGAAAAGAATTTCTTCCTGAGATCTAATCTAATCTCCTCTCTTTCAATTTAAAACCATTACCCCTCATCCTATAACTCCACTCCTTGATCAAGAGTCCCTCCCCATCTCTCCTGTAGCCCCTTTCAGGTACTGGAAAGCCATTATGATGTCTCCCTGGAGCCTTCTCCAGACTGAACAACCCCAAGTCTCTCAGCCTGTCTTCACAGGAGAGGTGCTCCAGCCTTCTGAGCATTTTCGTGGCATCAGCATCTGACAACCGGTTGGCTCAAAGTTCAAAGACCAAAATGAGAACACGTGTGGGTCTGTTTTGAGAACAAACGCAGTACAGTAATGGGCACCGTATATCCTAAGACAACAAAGAGAGTATTTGTTTTCAGCGTGCTATTTGCTGAGCGCGGTTTTACCCAAATCCATTAAAGAGCCCAGCTAACAGCACTGCTGTGGCTACGAGCAGCCTGATGCGATTGTACTTCATTACCTGTTAGCCCTAAGAGGCCTCAGTAGACGAAACAAATACAGCTATACTGGGGGATGAAAGGATCAGAGATCAATTTATAGGAAAAACAGACTCTCCCCATACCTTCTCCTTCTCAGAAGCAGGTGATGAGCTGCTGCGTAAGGGACTTCAGCTGGGAAGCCGGTGAGCACCTGCTTAGTACATCCCACAGATCGTAAGCTCAGCAACTGAAATGCATAATTTCACAGCAGCAGATAAGGTTCCCCTTGCTTTTCATTAGTAAAAAAAAAAAATGCTTCTAATTGCAGTGTTATTTGTTCTGTATCACAGAGAGGCATGATTTCCATGAGCTAAACCCTCCTTAGCCCAAGCATCTACCCAATAACCTCCAAAAGTCCACACTGGCCTTGATACAATTTTCTTCTCCTTACTTTTAGTAGGAAGAAAAGTCTATAAGTTCAGAGTAATACAGGAGCTCAGAACTGACCTTCTTGTTCCCATACAAAGGAACACATCTTAAACCTTTATCATGAGTTTGGAGAGTTTCCTGCTTTTTAAAGAGTTCTGTTTCTCAATGTGTTTTTTGACAGACACTCTTTCTTTGCACGGGTTTTCCTTGTTGTCTATCTAAAAAAGTTGATCTTTTCTGCTTCTACAAGATATAATTTCTTTTTTTGGAATTACAGTCGTCCTTGGCAAAAAAGAAAAGAAAAGGAAAGAAAAAAGAGAGACGCCAAGTGCTACTAAGCATCTAACTGCAGCAGTGTCTGCCAACAATAAGGGTATATTTTACTTAAGAGTTCTAGGAGAAAGTTATTTTTGAAATACCTTTTTTACAGCATGGTCTGCAGTGAAAGCCTTCTGAATTTATCACCCCCAATTTTTTTTCAGAGCTGTTTCTACCTGAAATTCTAAAAAACAGCTGAGTAACAAGCTATCAAGGTTGTTCATGTTAACAGCATACATAAAAATTCTTGAACGGATACTTACAGGAGATGTATTCGATTTAGCAGCTTATGTTCAGCGTCGAGAAGGCAAGGTCTATATTATGAACCAGAGCATTGCTTGTGTCCTCTTCCTTCATCTGCAGCCTTCAGAAGAATACACCATGAAAGTGTAAGAAAGGCATACCTTATGCTCAGAATAAATTAGTTCTTCCCTCGGTAATAATCAAGGCCAGTCAGAAGAATATGTTCTATTGTCCTTTGGTTTCTGGAACTTGCCCAAGAAAATAACCACATATAATGGCTCCAAATGCATTCAGGGAAGTTTTATCAAAACCTATTGAAGGTGTTCACGTGAGGCTTAAAATCTTAGTGCTGGTCCCATTCATTTAAAATCTTTTAAGAGAGTTGTCATTGTTTCGTACTGCAAAATGAAGTGAGCTTTGGGGCACCTCCCTTAGTCAGTGAATGTGGACAGATTCACAATAGATGAAAGGCTGAAAAATCAGTGTTACTGGTGTATTCCATAAGCACAACACATAGTAGTGATTGACCTACTTCAGTGTTCATGTGGATATGAATGAAGTATTCTCAAATCCTAAAAATGCTGCCAAACATACACGTGACAGGGCAGATCCCTTTCATTCTGCGCCAGGGTAGCAACCTTGAGCCTCAGGTCTCATAAAATAGCCTCCAAGAGTTTTTATATGCAAATTTTCCACATGCCCATAAGACCATTTAATCTTGTCTCAACCATCGTTGTTGATCAACATTAATAATTTTTATTATTTTAAAATATTTGAAGAACATGTGGAAATAACGGTAATAATTTTTCGGAGGCTACAGGAAATGGAGGAATATTAGACAGGTTGCACTGTTTACTTCTAAGTAAATATCCTTTAAGAAATAAATGTTGATACTCAAAAACATGGCTGTTCTGAAACAATTGTTATGAAAACGTGTTAAATTCAGCAGCTCTCTTACATCGGTATCTCAGACTTGCCCTTTGAAATCATTCCTCATGGGAAGCTATTATGCTGCAGAAACTGGCCTGAAATCTGCTCCCACACGAGAGCAAAAGCTAAATACGTTGTGTAATACAACAGTGCAATTACAACAGTGAAAAACAAACAGAGGCTCCAGCGCTCTCCCATGTGTCACAGCCCCCGGTGCTCTCTGCTCCGTGTCATGGTCAGTTACTCGTTGCTGGCATTCCTTGACTCCTTCCTGTTTTCAGGAGAAATACAACAAACAGCCCTACACAGGATACCCCCTGCAGCAAGGGTTCACCACAGCTATAGCCAAGGTGTCACCCCTCTGGGCTGCCCAGCAAACGATGCCTCAGCTCTGCCTTCGAACGGCCGACTTCATCCCTGTGGATTCTTTACTGAGGCACTGGAAGAGGTTGCCCAGAGAAGCTGTGGCTGCCCCATCCCTGGAGGTGTTCAAGGCCAGGCTGGATGGGGCTTTGAGCAACCTGGTCTGGTGGGAGGTGTCCCTGCCCATGGCAGGGGGGGTCGGAAGTCCATGATCTTTAAGGTCCCTTCCAATTCTAACCATTCTATGATTCTATCCTTCTACAATCCCAGAAGCAAAGGTGTCTTTCTGAAGCCACCATCTTTGCCAGTTTTGTTGGAGAGCCTCTGCAGGTACCTCATGAGGTAGCGGGAAAGGGGTCCCGATGTGAGGGGTCTTTTCCCATCAGAATTCCTGCGCTAAAACACATTGAAAGTTTTTTTCTACTCAATGACTTCTACCAAGCTTCATTTGGGTTTGTTGTCTGCTGAAAATACAAGAAGTAGAAATATATATTTTTAGTGAAAAAAGGAACTAATTGGCTGCTTTAATGCAAAATCAAACACCTTTTATAATTGCTTTATGTACACATAAAAGTTCCCTGCTAGCTGTGCCAGTGAAGCCTGTGTTTTATCTGCATCATCTGCTTCTTTTGAGATCAGAGGATTTCTGACTCAAACCACATACCCTCTTTCTCAGTATCTCTCTGTACGTATATTACTATTTCCTCTTTCATATAATCTAACAATCTTCTAAAGATGTTATAATTGTACCTTAAGCATCTACATTATCTGAGTGGAAAAACCCCATAAAAAGATGGGGGAGGGTGGAAATGCTTTATTTCAAACCCGTGTTTCACAAAGCTCAGTTAATTTATATCTCTGAAGGTTTCTTCTCTCTTGCCTTCATATACGGGCATCTCAGTCTATTTATCCCTTCTGAAATAACACAGTGGACTTCCATTATTGTAGCTTGTAAGCACTTAAGACTCCTTATTTATTCTTGAACACCATTAGGAGGAAAGAAAGCGTTATTATGTATAATGCATTACTATGATTAACATCTGGAGGGTGAATGCTGTGCGTTCTGGCAGTCTCATTCCGTATAATCCTAGTTGTAAACGTACTAGATGTACACCTTTATATTTCCTTTCTTGGGAGTGCCAGTTTATCCTTCTTACAACTGAAGAGCTAAGCATCATTTGACCCAAGCATCTGTGAAGAGCTGCTCGGATAAAAGATCCACAACTCATGGAGAGAAAAACATTCATTCAGTACAGTTGTCCCGGTAATCAATTATTTTCTAATTAGCCACTTTCTGTTTACCACAAGGAAAACAACAATTTGGCTCCACCTCCTGGTTTCTAGGCTACCATAAGAGGTTAAAATTTGGCATTCTGTAGAGGCTGGTCACAAGGTGGCAGTGATCACAAGATGGCAGCAACTAAACTGATTCACGGGGTGACCAGAGATGACTGCAGTTGATCCTAGCAAATGGTATTAGGAGGTAAAGTAGTTTTGCAGTGCACAGCATTACACTTTTTTAGCTATTCAAGACCTACATCACGTGGAAGCAGGAGTGAGCAAACCAGGTGAAGTACCAAGGCGTTGCCCAAGCCTGCAGGGATGCAATTAGGAAGGCCAAAGCTCAGCTGAAGTTGAAACTAGTAAACAATCCGAAAGACAAGAAGAAAAGCTTCTAGGGGATATTAGCAGAAAAAGTAAAGCAGAGGAAAACATGAGCACACAGTGAGGCTGAGGACCTCATGACAGCAAAAAGGATGAGACACTCAATGCTTTTTCTGCTTCAGCTTTTAGCAGTAAAGTCTGTACATAGAATGATAGAATCATAGAACGGTTAGAGTTGGAAGGGACCTTAAAGATCATTGAGTGCCAACTCCCCTGCCATGGGCAGGGACACCTCCCACCAGACCAGGTTGCTCAAAGCCCCATCCAGCCTGGCCTTGAACACCTCCAGGGATGGGGCAGCCACAGCTTCTCTGGGCAACCTCTTCCAGAGTCTCACCGCTCTCACAGGAAAGAATTTCTTCCTGATATCTAATCTAATCTCCTCACTTTCAATTTAAAACCATCACCCCTCATCCTATGGCTCCACTGCCTGATCAAGAGTCCCTCCCCATCTCTCCTGGAGCCCCTTTAGGTACAGGAAGGCTGCTGAAACATGTGGTTGTTTTCCACTAGTCTTTGGAAACATTATTTAAATTAAGTTAAGCACTTTGGCATTTTCAGATTTTCATTCAAGTGGACACTTGGTAACTCTTCATTTCTTATCAACAGCCACTTTCCAAATCTGTTAGTGCAAATTTGTAGACTTTGGTTAATCTAAAATGCAGTTAGAAAAAAGTTCAGTTCAGATAGGTCTTAAACAATTCCCAACTTATGAAAGGAATTAACTCTATTACACAGTATGCAGTCTAACACTTCTCTGGCTCTCCAAATGATGGAACAAGGCTGCTATTTTTAGTGTTTTCATGTGGCTGTGCCCAAAATATTCCTGTAGAAATTAGGGAACGATTTGCAATAATATCAATACTGTAAACGCAATAACACATTATAATCTTCCATTTCTAGATCTTCCTCCCTGCCCAGCATCCCACAGCAAATTACAATCGATACAAAGCTAAACTTAGCACTGTTATGACTGCCAAGTGATGGCCAGACGCAGGTCAGACCAATTTAGGGACTCTCCAATCTAGCGGTACAACTCCATGTGTATTCATCCTTCGCATTCCTGCAGGAACAGCTCAGAACAGAGCCGTCAGCTGACCCAGCCCTGCTCTTGCTTCATGCCAAGGAGAGTTTTGACACTGATTTCAGAGGGGACAGGCTTGAAGTTTAACATAGGAGGGGAAAAAAAAAAAAAAAGTAAAATTAAAGGTTGGATTTTCTGAGAAACAACAAATAATAAATATTCTATTCTCAAGCCGGATCCATGATCTTGTTATATATTAGAAGTCCCAAGCCACAAAACTACCCACAAACCACTTGAAGTCATTGGGTCTGTTACCTTACATTTCTAAGGAAATGAAAAATAGGTGGGATTGGTGACCGTCTGAAGAAATTCCTATCCTGGAATTCAATATGACTAATTTTACTAGTGCCTAGGTCTCAGAGAGGTATTTTTCAGGTGACTTACAAAAAAACCTGCTGGTTCATGACCCAAATGAATAAAACCCATGGAAATTTGCTCTTTCCTAATGGTTAAACCCTACAGGCCCTGTCTGCACACTTAACCAGTGCAAATTAGTATCATCTTTGAAGCCAATAAGGTCTATGATGATTTGTAATAGCTAAAGATTTGGGTTATGATCAGTAGTACCTAAAAGACATTCATTTTAAAAATACCAGACAAAGATTTAATATTTTGAGTGACTGAAGTGGCTTTTCCATTCTTGCACAAGAAACGTTGGAATAGGGAGAGAGTAACTGAAATCTCCGTTCCAATATCCCTTACATGAGATTACAGTGTCATCGTCTATCAGAGGTGTCACTGCTACTCCACTGAAGAAATTCAGGATCCCTTCACCTTCAGAAGCAGCCGTCACCCAGCAGGATACTTACTCTGCTCAAAATGAAAGTGTGTTTAACTAATGGATTCGCTATACACAAGAAACCAATGCAATGATTATAAAAAGGGGTCTTTTTTGTATACTGAGCAGAGCCAGGGAAGGCAAGAAAGATGACAGCAGCATTCATAAATGTCTAAAGGCGCTGAAGAGCTTTATCAGTGAATTCAGTTAACAAACGACATAGTAAATAATTCCTGAAGATGTAAAGCATGCAGCTCTCTTTCCAAGCCAGGCTCGTAAAACATGGAACTGCCGAGTGGTATTTCTCCACTGGTTAAAGGACAACAGCATGGGGCCCTCCAGCCCTCAGAAGCAAAAGAAGAATGGATGTCAATGTGGAAGAGAAAAGGAGCAAAGCAGCTCTCTGGCATGGGGAAACATGCCCCAAGCCTACTGAAACCACTGGAGGACTACCAAGGACCTGAAATTCTGCAGGAAGGCAGAATTTCAGGAAGGCTGAGATACAGAGGAAGGCTGTATTCCAATTATTCCAGTATTAAGATTTTAAATTCTGTGGAAGGAAAGGAGTTGGGACGTACTTTTCTCTATCCTGATCTCACGCATGCATTTCTATGCAACGAGAGGGAAGAAGGAGAATAAAATGCAGATACTGAGTTAGTAGTACTCCAAACCAGTGTTTTACAACTAGAGGTAATTTTACAAAATCCAATGCAATGGCAGCAAACCACCAGAGTAGGACCATGATTTCTTTGTTGGAGAGTGCTGGTTGTCTCCCCGTCAACAGATTCAGCACCTTGCAATGTTCGGGTCCAGTGTTAACATGAATTGTGAATGAAAATATTGACTTAGCTCCAAAAGTTTGCATTTGCATTGGAGAAGGAGGTCTTATAGCCGCCAGAAGGAATCCCGTGAGAGCCAGGAAGCAGTTTTGATAAATTAGTGAAGTCAGTTTTCAGCATTCCTGTTTTAACTTGAAAAAGGTTTGCTGCCATATGCATTTGTACTTTGGCAATGCTTGCTGACAGAACAGAGGCTGTCTTGGCACATCACTTGTAGGAGCAAAATAGATTTGGCTGTCATTTCCATAATAAGCATAATTCATATTGCAGTGTCTAAAAACATATGGAAAGGGAGGATGTCAATACGAGACGAATATGCCTTAAAAGAGCTCGTAGGAGCCTCCCAATTAAACAGGTACAGGGCCAGATGAAGATACAATATAAACAACTCCTCCTCCTCCCATTGTAACAGCATTTGTTCTGTGTTCAATTAATGAACGAGCTAACCAAGTATGCGACTTCGAACACGCAGGGCCCAGTTTATCCGTTCACACAAACCCTGGACCCGTGCAATGCAATTAACTTAAGCAATTCATAACAAAGGCAGATCTATAAAAAAATGAATAGGGCAGGCTTCTCTGCAGACAAAGCATGACTTTTATTTACTCCTCGTGTGTGTGCGTGAGGCATTTTGCCTGCAACTGTCGGTGGTTTCAGCTGGTCTGTCCAGCAGCCATCACCAGAAAACCAGCAAGCCCGGGTTTATACAACCTGCTTCTGACTGCAGGCAGGCAGCTGATTCCTCATACTGCACAAATCAAGTTCCCAGATATTTTGGCAGAAGAAAAAAGCGAACAAAATATAAAAGAGTTCTTACCTGCCTGCACGTAGACAAGCTTTTGATATAAGTATCAAGTCCCTTTATATATTTTATGCGGGCTTCATAGATTTGAAGCTCATTTATATTTGTGTAAGCAACTGATGTTAAAAACTGGTACACTGATATAAATAACTGCCCTCGTATAAGGAGCCTAAGGCCATGAGCTCGTGGCTGGTGGTCAGCAAGAAGCCAGGCTGGTACGAGTTTAGATTGAAGCAGAACTTCTTGCAAAATGCACTTGCATCTAGTTGAGAGCCACGTCTTCTGCCAGTATGAACTGATCAGGGTACAAATGAGAATCAGGCCCACACCTATAGATACATAATTTACAATTTCTTCATTGTCTTTTAACTGCTTGTACTGTTTAATCTAACCAGTTTTGCAATGTACAAGGATTTACAATATAAAGAAATGGGCACAGATGACATTTCATAGCACTGATGTCTGGCATACTAAGATTATGTATTTCAATAAAATGGAATAGCTGGTCTTCAAAAAGCACAGGTAGATAAATAAAATGTGATCCCCATATCCCAACCTGAAAATGCTAGAAATGTTACTCAGCTTTTACATGCAGGCTAGAAATCAAACAAGTTGGACTTGTACTATAACTGTGCTATAAATTCTTTCATTTTTAAGTTTATACACAGAGCATGATAAGTACAAGAAACAGTTGAAAGGAAAGAAAAACACCACATTTCAAAAGTGAGTGAATTAGGAAACTTGGGCCCACTTTCAGAAGTGAATGAAGCTCTTGGACACAGACCACCTACCTGCTGTGCAAGCTAATTATGTCTTTAAGGGTCTTCATGTTAGATTTAAAGGTGTTTCCATTGCTAAAGTTATGGAGAAGAATTTCTCAAATGCCTAGGCATCAAAAACCCTTGACATTTTCAACGCTTTAACACCTTCAAAAATCTGACTCACGTTGCCCAAGTCACCTCAGAAGTTGAAACAAGCTCCCAAATTAGGCACGGCTTTTTCTGTAACAGGTGCTGTAACCTTTAGTTTTCAGCTGTAACCTCTAGGCTCTCTGTAAAATATAAAGGAATAAATGTTACACTGGGTTGCTTAGTGCCAACAAGCTGACTAAGCCATAGTTTATGTCAAGGAGGAAGCAAAAGTTAAGGTCTAGCTGCAAGACTACTCTGGTGTCTAATTCTGGGTTGATGGGAGGTGATTATGTCTGCTTCCAACCCTCAGATCCAGGCCCTTTCTTGGAATTAAGTATCTAATTCCTCTCTGCAAATATAGAGTAACAATTTCACAACACCACTAGTGCAAAGAGGCAACCTCTCGGTTCCCTCACTTACTTTCTCTCACTCAATTAGCACATTGCAGGTGAATGAAAGTGCAATTACAACAGTTACAAACAAGAATGAAGCATGTCAGGCTCGTCTAGTCAGGCAGAGATGAATAACATGACAATTTTTTTCAAGACAGCCTCAAATGAGAAAAAGCAATTTTGTCAAACTCAAATTTTCAGTTTAAACTGGAACTAAAATACAGTTCAAATTATTGATGTTTTCATGCAATGGAAACTGTGAGTTTTGACCAAGTCTATTAAGACACTGTTTTTAAGGTCTGTCCTCTAACAAAAAACATAATATCTTGCAAAAGCGTTGTGTAGAAGTTGAATAAGAACCATTCATTGATTAAATAAAAGCCACATTCTTCCTGCAACACCTTAATGGTATTTGAAGGTTTCCATGCAAGCTCTGAAATGGCCTAATCCTCATTAATATGTAAGAACTTTTGATCTCAGAGATATATTATTTTAGGTCAGAAAAAAAAAGAATAAAGAATTCTATCAAATAAGAGAAATAGGTAAATTATTATTGTAATAAAGAGATACAGAAGTTATCTTAAAACATAGGTTTTGTAAATCTTTCTTAAAAACAGAAAAATGGACTAGAGAAATAAAAGTAAAGTTAGCTTTCACTTTGCATAAATATATAATGCATAAGTTTTGTACTTGATTTTACAACATTCAGCAAAGGGACTACTTATCATAATCTTGACATAGAATAACAGTGGCAAGAAGAAATAATAAAAGCTATCTGAAAACTGCTGCAAGTGGATATTCTCTTCATAAATGCCACAGATGTGAAAACCAGAAATGCTCGGAGAACTTTCACACAGCTTTGAATCAAAAGCCACTGCAATGAAAACTGATGCTCCGTTTACAGCGTTGCTTCTGTTTATCTACATTGTAAAGCAATATGGACCACAGTCCTTGGTGCACGTAGTCCTCATGGAGAGTAGAAAGAGTATTAACATGAGCTAATGATACTACCGGTAGGAAGCTGGAAAATCACTGCTGTCAAAATTTCAGCTTCACTAAAGATGTAACTCTCGTGGCCTGGGTGTGAAATTAAAATATATTTCCAATTTCAGTAATTTAAAAATCTTAGTCCCCTTTGGTGAATGCACAATAAATCACAGAATCACAGAATCGCCTAGGTTGGGAGGGACCTTTAAGATCAATATGACAGGAAATGTGATTTCAGCAGACCTGAGTGAATACCACAATGACGGATGTGAGAAAAAACAGTCTTCATAGTCAGTATATCTGATGCGTCATGACCTCAACCTTCCGTTTCCTCTGACGCAGTCCTGGCTGTGCCCGTGTGGCGGTGCACGGGTCCCATCCTGCAAGTCACCCCTTCACCCCTTCCTTGCTAAAGGCCAGTGACCCCATGGAAAGTAGCCTCTGTGGGCTTGGGGAGATACAAAGAATGAGGTCACCTTGGGTTCAGGGGTGGTGTGTTCGGCCCAGGCCTGTGGTCACACTCACGGCTGCCCACCTGGTGAAGTCAAGTTCAGCCATGTCCTGGAGCTACCTTCATGAACCATGGTGGGGCAGGGTATTTGTGGCACGTGGATCACTCCACTAACCGCTATGAGATATCATTAGACTACCCCTGATGACTCTCTGTCCTAGAACTTCTATAAAATCTACAAAAGCCAGTTATCCACAACTCCTCCCCTGGTGACCAGCAAGGGACTAACCGCCAGGTGCAAGGTCAGCTCTGCTTCGACTAATCCATACAAGTTTGCAGGCAGAAATCCTGTGAGAGCTTCCAGCACCTGTGCCAAAATTCCCTGCTCCCAACACCATTCTGCTTTTTTCCTCCTCCTTTTTTTTAGTGCAAGAAGGAGGGACAAGCCCAGAAGGAGAGATGAGTTATCTGCAGATCGGTTCTTGTTAGACCTCCGCATCGCAAATTAATTGTTTTGGGGCAGCCAGACACTGTTATATAGAACAGGAGGGCAGCCTGAGGTCAATCTCCAAATTGAGGTCAATTGCCCTCCTGTGGGGCAACCTGAGGTCAGTCTCAAAAGTGACTTTAAAACATCCCTATTGGCTTACTCTTTGTACACGCAAAATTTCTCTTTGTTGCCAGCGGTGGGATCTCTACCTCCCGGCCATCCAGTTTATTTTCTGAAAAAAATCAGCTCTTTGATATTTCTTGGAGTGAGTAATATTGTTTCACTGTCATGACCAACACTAATGCTGAGAAAATAAGTTAGATTAGACACAAGTCAATTACAGAAGAGTAAGTTTTAATATTGCCAGTCACAGCAGCCTTCTGGGGTTTTTCCTTAGTAAATTAAAAGGCTTTCCTTTTCATCTAGAACCATCTTATCACTCATTTCACTATCAGAAAACCACTCTGAAGATAATAATGAGAGATTCTTTTAAAGGAAAATATATCTACTTTAATTTCATCTCAGTTTTAGGAGGGAGGATTGTTCTATCTTATTAGTTATTTGGGTTCGTGTTTTTTTGTTGCATACACTGGTGACAACAGCAACATTTATAGAAGGTGAATTGTTTGAGACTCGTGATTTCACTTACTACTCTCAACTGAGACTGCCCCGAAATAAAGACTGTCTTCTTGGTGGCCGTGTCTGTTACATAGCTCATGTTTTGTGCAATATTTACTTGGACAGTGGTAATCCACTCCTGCCCTGTCTCCTAACTCTTTATTCCCAGACTCCACTCTCTCTTCAGGATTTGGCAACGTTACTCATTTTGATTACATCACCAGTTTGTCAGGCGAGTAATTTACCACCTTCCTTTAAGAATCAGGATACCATTTCAGGTTTAACTTCTAACGGTTAAGGCACTTAAGGTGCCAGGTCCAATTTACTTACGGCTACTGATTGATGCCTGCTTTCTCTCTAGAGTTGAAACTCAGCCCTGGATTACTCCCCGTCTGCTCCCACAACACCCTGTGTGCCATGGGGATGCGAGCACTTCCCAAATTCGATACTATCCCCAAACAGATCCTACGCTTTCGTTGCGTTTGTTTCAAACGGTGAAAGCATAAATGTTCTCATCAGCCTCACCATCCTTAAATGTGTGGGTTTCGTTTCTCACTTTCGGTTCATTTTGAAAATTTAACAAGGATTTCGCAATCCTGTTTTGTAGCAGTCCCAAGACACCGTAATCAGAGGTTCTTCTATCCTATAATCAGAGGAGAGGATGTGACCTAAATCAGCTTCTTTGCATTATGCATTATGATACCTGACCACATACCTGAGACTGTTGCCTTCTTCACAGCAGGGTAAGGCATCAGAGCAGTCGTGCAGCTCCGGAGCAGGGTCCTGCCAGCCTGGTACTGTCCCTCCAGTGGTGCCACGGCTGGGGGACACCCCGGGCAGGGTGTCACACGGGGCTCTGCCCCAACAGTCGCTCAGCTGTCACACTTTTCCTGCTGTAGTTTCTCCGTTTTGTCACCCACAACACGTTCCTCTTCCAAGTGCTTCCCCGGTCACCTCTTGAAGCTTTGCAACACAACATCCTTCAGTGAGGAGTTTTACAGGTCTATTACCTGCGGGGGAAGACATGACATTGCCCCTCTATTCCTGTTCTAGGAGAAAGAGTGAGCAGACAATTCCCCATTGCACCTTTCCTACAGCATTCATGACTCCTGTCCCCCAAGTTCAAGACGCCTGTCCCCCCACACTCAGGTCCTCTCTTTTCCAGTCAGAAGAATCCCACCCCATTTCACCATTCCTGGTACAGAAACTGCCGTGTGACTGATCACTCCTGATTCCCCTCTTCAGATCTTTCTCTGTCCTACCATACACTTCCAGAAGAAGGGGACAAGAACGATACAAGGTTACTCAGGGTGCAGTTGGACCATAGCTACAGACCTGTAATACTGTTTTCTGGTTTTGCGTCCCATTCCTTTCCTAATTTTCCCCTAAAATCCAATTTGTTTTCCTGATAGTTGCTGAGCGCTGAGCTGGTGGGTTTTTTGAGCTCTCTATGATAAGACCCAAGGTCTCCTGAGTCGTAATAGGCAGGTCAGAGGCAACTATTTGGTATGTAAATTTAGGACTATTGTCTCCCATCTGTACCACTTTATCTGTGTTGAATTTTACCTGCCCTTTTACTTCCTAGTCTCATAATTCCATTCTGCAATTTTTTTATAGCCAGCCTAGGGCCTGACTCCCTCAGCTCGGACGGTTTTGTCACCTTGCTGTTTGCTGTGCTTTCCAGGTCACTTATAGATACGTTGCATAGCATAGCCCCTAGAAGAGCCCTGGAGCCCTCCTTTCATTTTGAAAACCAAATATTTAGTCCTAGTTTCTGTTTATGCTTCTGAGCCTACTATTTATCCAAGCTCTCCTATGCCCTGGCAGCTTCATTTCCTTAAAGTCCTCTGGTGAGGGACTTTGTCAAAAGCCTTCTCGAAATCCAGGCAGATTATAGCCACAGGGTTGTCCTTAATGACTTGCTCATTGGCCCCTCCAGAGAATTCCACTGCATTTGAAGGCCAGGACTAGATTTATAGAAACAATGTTTTACCTTTCTAATAAGTCAGATTTATCCAGGTTTCCACCAATTTTATCTTTTATCAGGGCTTCTATTAATTTACCAAGTACAGATATCGGGCTTGGAGATCTCCTCTTTAAAAATTTGCATCACATTCACCACTCTCCCCTCACTTAGGAAAGAGTGAAATTTTAAGAGAAAGGTTACATACCAGCGTCGATAATTCAACTATTTCATCCTTTAAATCTCTTAAGGCTCTCGGGCGGATATCATACAGTCCCACTGATTTCTTAGCGTTTATTCTCTCTCTTTATTCGATTACTTCTTCCACGGTTTCTTCTGTTTCAGACGATCCCTTGCTGAGTCCTCTCAACAGGTTCGGGGCTCCCCCCAGCCTTCCTACAGCGAGCATCGGAGCAGAACACTTATTTACCATCTCCTCCACAGCCTTGCCCTCGTTGAGCTCTCCTTAAATAACCCCGTCATCAGCCAACTTGCAGAGCTGGCGTGATTCCTCCTGCTCTGCTGGGAGAAGGATTTAGATCCCCCTTGCTCTAGGGTGAAGCACGCTGCCTATAGCACCCCATGCCTCTTTCCTACAAAAAGTGGTGGCTTGGGTGGGGATTGCAGGAAGAGAAGGATGGCCTCAAGTCAAGACAATGGAAGAGCGGTCTGGAAAGCTGGATTTACGTCACTGCCATATGTCCTGGGAGTGATTTATTTCAACCTCCTGTTTGAACTATATTGTCCACTCCTGGTTTGCCGAGCGACTAATTCTCTACCTCTGGTATACAAGTAGCGCAGTGCAATTTTGAATACGTAAAGTAGCACACCAAAAAAAATTCAGACCTCTTCACCTCAAATCTGATGTATTAGAGGGCTTGGGTTTGTTTTTTTTTTTTATTTATTTTTTTTATTTTCAACTTTCTGCTTCTCAGTTCAGCACCTGAAAAATGGAATAATACTACTCCTCACCTCAGAGGGGTTTTGTGCATATAAATTCATTAAAGTTTGTAAAATGTTCAGGTACTATAGCAACAAGCACTGTATTAAAACCTGGAAGGGACATAATAATTATCTTCATAGCAGGGTTTGGATACCGTGCAGTAAATAAGGCATGGGGGACATATTGAGCAATGGGAAGAGACCTAAAATTGAATATTTGCTTTTGAGCTAAGCTCCTTCTGTCCTGTGCACAGACCGAAGCACAAATAGTTTAGAACAAAATTCAAATGTGACCATGTAATTAGACAATGCCATAATGTTCACACCCACTGGGGCTCATTTAAGGCCTTACAAGGCAATTCTTAAGGTTTGGCAAAGATACTAGCAATTAAAAATAGGTTTTTACATTAGATAAAAGGTCAGGAAACTGTAATGAAAGGCAGTCCGATTCTCTTCTGGTACTCCACTGAATTGCAATTTGAAGGGGTAATAAATATTGCATACAGTTTTCAAAAGTACTTTAGAGATTTGAGAGCCTAAACTCTGCGAGTGTCATCGCAACCTCAGCTACTGTTGCTCCAGCAAGAGGAGGCTGCTAGTTCCAGAAGTGGAGACATTAGGACGATAGATCTACATGACACTCCATGCAGAGAGGAAAACAACACTTACTAAATTGGCCTTGGCCGATGTATTTGGGCTAGCATCCTTGCGTAGCTTTAGACTCTGCCATCTGAACATATACAGACAAAATACTGAGACAAAGCTGATTGATATGGTTGAGTGTGACAGAATTTGGTGCTTATTTACGTCCAGCTTTCGCTAACTTCACTCAACCTGATTAGCATCCTGCTCCAAAAGCTTTCCTGCTGAAATCAGTAGGGCTGCTAACAGTAAATACACTAAATGTAAGGGGTTCAGAATCTCTCCACTATAGAGAGAGGGAGAGAGAAGGAGCAAGCATATGGAGGAATTACAGGGAATTGTATTCTTTAATTGTTCTTATTTAATTGAGCCAAGAAAATTCTTTTTCTAAGACTGAATGACTGTGGGAACCTTAATTTCCATACAGAAAAGTAAAGATTCTTTATTTTTATTTTAAATTATTTATTAAAAAAATTTACTTATTTTAAAGTCTTACATGAAATGTCTATTTATAGGTACGATGCTGTTGTTGACAGTAAAGCTTGCATCGATTACCACCAGGCCTAACTTTCACCCATAATAAACAACTTAATCTACCTTGAAATGATGAAGGACTCAGCTGACCCTGCCAGGATTTCATTCTGATGTCCAAGGAAAGAAGGTATTTTAAGACTGTAGCATCCAGAAACTTTTGCCAGCAATCTGATCAACAGACTTTGTATTTTTAAGAAAACTGGCTATAAATAGTAGTTTTCTATTTGCCAGAATTACCCTTATGATTTACTTATTTTTGTTACTGTGTTGTAACGTATTCAATGTTTAAGACTTTAAAAACCTACAGCAAATACAAAATAACTGATCATTGCAATAACCATCATTACAGCGATGGAATCCACACATTTTTTTTTTTTCCTATAGGGCTGCATTTGTTCTACTGGTATGCACATATAGTTGTTTTTTATGGCGGAATCCGATTTGGGCATTCATTATTGACACACACAATCAGATTTTAAGTGCAGTTAAGTACACCATCTGGCTTTTCTCTCCGTCTATGCCTGTGTAGCCATACCCAGTTATCTGCTATTCCAGGAGTGTCTGGCGCCTATTATAGCTGCACCAGTTGCACTACAATCAGCTGAGTAGGCATTTCCCTTATGAACCCTGATTTTCAATGTTTAACAACTAATTCAAAATTGCATCAAGCTCAAACGTGGCACGCACATTTGCAGACCAGATGTGTTTTTGTTTATCCCTTTATTTTTAAATGCCAAAAAAATGGCAGGGTTTAAAGAGTCCATCCAAATAATGTAACGTTTATGATCAGCAAAGCAGCTCTGCACTCAGTTTGGGGATATGGTCACAGGATGTTTGAAAGTGGGTCTTACGTAGCTTTTTGGTCATTGTTTGTAGCTTTTTCCCCCCTCTCTCTCTACTAGTAGCTAACCACTAGTAGTACACAGCATGTACTGCAAACCACACTTAATGATGGGGCTTAAGCACATCTATGACAAACCACTGGCATTTGGCATAAAGGGAAATTGTGCTGATTTACCCTGCAGCTAGGCAGGCTGGATTCTATTAATCCCAGTGTAGAAGTAAAAATAGTCTTTATATTCCTCTCTAAATCTGAAGGAACCTAAGGAGTGAGATAGAGGAGCCCTCCAGAGACAAATTCTGAGAAAGAGTTCAAATTCATAAGAGGACATAAAAAGGAAAGAAGAAGAAGAAGGAGGAGGAATGGATTAAAAACATTTTCATTTAAGTTTTTCATTTAAATGCATTTTGTCAGTTTGTCTAACCATCTGAGCTTGTTGGGAAGATCCAGTCCAGCAACATCTTATCTCTAAATTAGGGGCATTAAACCCACCAAAGGTCTATTGAAGGATCCAGATTTATCAGGTAATATCCCTACTTCGTCTGCAAGTTCTCCAGGCATTTATTTTCCCAGATATGCTTGTAAGTGCCTGTCCTGGGGCGATGAATGCTTATCTCTCACCAAACACTCCACCACAATCCAAAGCACCGGCTACACCACCTTTCTACTCCTTAGAAAGTCCTATTTGCAAGAACAGTCTGTGGGTTAGAGGGATCAGCCAGGTTTCTGCCCCCAGTGCCCACGGGGGATGCAGTCCACCTCCGTTAAGTCTGCTACGGCTCTTTCAACCCAACCCTGATGTTCTCAGAGAGTTTCAAGAGGCTCCTTTGCCCATTCCCTGCTAATTAGAGAGACTTGTGTTCAAATCATTTCAGGCTGCGGAAGGTATCGAGCCTGGGTCTCTCACTTCCTCAGCGAGTGCTCTGATTTCTAATAGAAATTGAGGAAGCCACCTCTCCCTGCCTGAACATTAAAAGAGAAGAGAGAACTGGGATCAATTCTTTGAAAAAATGGTTACAGAAGACTGCTGGCGGGAGAGGATTTAGGGTTTATGATCTCCAGAAGATTTTGGGTTTATGATCTCCATCACTTGGAATGAAGCAGTGGGTACCAGAGGAAGGGAAGGGGTCACACCTCCTACCTCCTGCAGCTTGACGTGTTCAAGAACAGCAAGGTATTTAGATCCTTACTAGGGGGAGGTAGGTTCTACTCAGAAGTCAGGTACTTAGAAAATAAGAGTGCTAGGATCTATAGATATTTATATTATTCAAAATAAGCAAATAAAACTTTACTAATTCAAGCATCAAAGTATCTTTTTCTGTAACAGAGGGTTCAGGGTTACCACAATGTACATTAGATGTTTGGTGTTTCAATGCAGTAGAAACAAATATGGCGTTGCTCCAATATAAAACCAGTGCTAAGTTTTCTCTACTGAAAAGGCTGATGCTAAATATAACAAACACCACTGCCTTGCTATATTTCTCCACTCCTTCAAATCTCCTTTCAAATGCCCCAGGAGCTCTTCTAAGCAACTTCCCTTCCCTCTTTTTTCAGTCTCCTGCTGTTTTCACCTTTGCCCTCTGCTGCTCCCTAGCTCCAGCGTGTCCTGCTCCATCTTCAGCCAAGCCCAGTTCCCACAAAGCAGCTCCAGTACTGGGTGATTTGTGGGTGATGAGTGTTTACACTGGTAAACAATGCTATAGGTCTCAAATCTGATCTGAGGCAGTACACTAATGTAAGGTGAAAAATGTTCTAAGAGGAGTTTTCCTGAAAATTTATCTTCAGCAAGGGAAAACACAAGCATGTGATTAATCTTAAACACATAATTAGTCCTAATGAAGTCAGTAGGGCTACTCATTGACATGAAATTAATACATAAACAAGTCTTCATAGGATGGAGAGTATGTAAATGAACAAAATTACTTCCTCATCTCATTCCACAGGCATCCAAGACCCATACTTGCTCCTGTGATGGCTTCTTCTCACATCATCTGTTCAGCCAACCACTTACTCTCCAGCTGGTCTGCTTAGATCTCTCTATAAACTCCTGTGCTCTCCCTCCACGTATGCCCGAGGTGCCAAGAGGGTCCTTTTTCATTTCCACATTGGTCAGATATTTCTACTATAAAACGTGTTCTGAGAGATTATTAATAGCCCTTGACATTGACCTGAAAACAGATGATGAAAAAGCAGCAACCTAATTTACTCATGGTAACTGGGATCAGAAGTAAGAAAGGGGCAGGTGACTTTAGACTCCAGCAAGCCACTCTCTGTCCTCTCTGCTTTATGTATCTAGATTCTTTTAATTTTATTTATGGATTAGTCTTTTTCAATATAATCAATATTGGCTCCTCAAGGACACAGCCATTATGTGAAGTTTAAACACATATAAATCCCTTATTTTTCTTTTAGTGCCATTTTACCTTGTTTTTTGAAAAAGAATATGTCACATTGTGTTTTATAGAAGATATGCAATATATATATTTCACATCAATATGTTATTGTAGAAGATATAATGTATATTAAAACATATGGTATGTATTGACACAGTAGCTACAGCCAGTGCAATTTGGATTTGAGGCTGGCGTGTCAAAATGGGAGCTACCAATAGCCTCCTTGGTAAACCTACCGCCTTGGTACATATCTGACTCCTGTAGTCAGTAAATATTATTGTTATTGGGATGATGAGTCTATTCCTCATTTGTTTAGCTATTCTACGGGTGCCCAGAGATCTATAGCCCATAGGTTAGGAGTGAGGATCTATTTTGCACCGAAAAGATGCAAGAGCATGATGAGCTGGAAGAGACACTACAGTGGGCTTTGGAAAACCTGAATGAAGATCCTGGCACATATGTCCTCTATGACTTGACAAATCAGTAAATCTCCTCTATGCTTCCCTGGCCCAAGGGAAATGTCAAAGTCATCCTTGGATGTTCCACCAGGGAAAGAGAAGATCTCTTCTAGTCTCTGCTTCCCTCAGCCTTCTCCCCATTGAGCCCTATTTTCTTCTTTGTGCACGTCCTCAGATCTAGAATTTGTTTCAAAGACAGAGGGGCTGTAGGTGATGGAGGAGTAGCAAGCACCCCAGCACAAATTCACTCCTGAAGTGCTTTCTGGTGCCTGCATAATTAACCCTAGTGCTCCTTTAGGTAAGGAAATACCAGGAGTTCCTCTTGCAGAAAAAGCAGAAAAGGCGGCTGAGAGAGAAATGTGGGCACCCAGAAAACAGAGTTTCCCATGAAGTCCATGAGATTGTTGACCTTTCACTCACATGAGACTTCACTGCTGTATAATATAATATGGGGTGCTCAGGGAAAGACTGGGAGATGTACAGGAACAAAGACTCCTCATTGTGTTATTCAGCACTGAATATATAAATCAGAGAAGTCAGGGAAAACAAAGAGTGTGGAAATCAGGAATGATGAAGAAAATGAGAGCAAAATGAAATAGCTGAGACACAGAAGAACTGCAAAAGGCTTGGTATCATCAAAAAAATGGATGGAGAAATGGCTTACGCCATTGCTTGGCTTAAATCTTACCCCCAAACCATGATGGTTGTTATAAACCCCATCCTTGTAGCCTAACTGCATCGTTGAGTATATAAGAAACATTGATGCCTGTTACCATGTATTCTGTTCCTTCAGCCCATGCCTGACTTCTGGCCGTTGCACAGCTAAGCCTTGAACTTTGTCAAGCAGCCAGAGACCCTCCTAATACAGAGGAAAAACTGTGGTACAAACCACACAAGCATTGAAAAAATGAACAACATTTTTAGAAATGGTAGGACATTTCCTGCAATGAAAGATAAAATCTATATTTATATCCACATCTTATAAGTGAGTAGCTTCTGCTGTTCTGACTGACTTCACAGAGAGAATTTAATTCTGAGCTCTACATATATAAAGACTTTCATTGGCAAATGAATAAATTTTGAAGTTGTTGCATAGTCTACTTACTTAGAAACAATTTTTAATGCTTATTTTGAAAAAGCAGTATGAGAATCGAACAACAGTGTGAAAACTGTGTCTGAAAAGGGTACATGTGGGTTATTGTAGCCACAATCTGTAAATGACCCAAGACGCATCCCAATTTCTTCTCCAACTATCAACAATTCCTTTAGCTAATTTTCAAAAGTCTTTGCAATTTTCAAGACTGTATGATAAAAGTTCATATTTCTGGGCTGCAGCAACATCTTCTCCTTGAAAATTGCATTATTTATTCATGTATATCTTTTTATAATACATAAGAAAAAAGTATATGGCCATAACAATATACTTTAGAGAATGGCATTATTTTTTTCCTGACATGTAAACACTTTTCTTCTAGTTAGAGCAAAAAGGCAGCAACAAGACCACTTAGCATGGTAAAAACCCCTTCTACCCATGTTTATTTTCTTTTGAAAACCCTTTATTTTTCAAATCTATGTGCAGTTTAAAACTATTTTAGACACATAGGTTAACGATTTAGGCAAATAAAATATTACTAAGAGGTACTCACCTACAAATCTCTCTTTATCAGCTTCTGTAATGCCCCATTTTCTGACCATGTCTTCGTAGGATTAGGCTGCAAAATGTTCAAATATGCAAAGAGCATAAAAATATACAAAGAGCATAAATGATCTCAAGGAAAATACAGTCCTTTCTCTGGCAGAGACTGCAATACTTATATACTGCCTAAATTAATATGAATCATTTGGGACCATTTGGTTCTATCACCACTACTTCATAATTACTGGAACAATGCAACAGACTAGAACTGAAGAGGAATCAAGCTGATAATGAAAAAAGCCAACTTTTGGAGAGCTAACAAAACAGAGCCAAACAAACTGTTAATGCTTCATATTATCCTCTGTAAAAACTTTCTAAAACACTGTTTGTTTTGAGAAGTGGTAGGGATTGCTGGAGGTTACTGGAGGTTGTATCACTGTCTCCAGATTTCAGCACTGTTCCCCCCAAAAGTGTACTAAATGTGAAAGTGAATAAATGGACCAAAAAAAAAACAAACCCACCCTAAAAAGAACCCAAATTCCAGTGTCTCTTAAAATAAGGAAATAAAATAAGGGAAAAAAAAATAAGGAAAGCTTTTGGTAACTCATTATGGTTACAAATACGTATATAAAATAAATAGGACCAAGATGCAGTTGCCCCAGATTCTACACCCATATATATGCCTCCAAACTTGATTTGCCTGGCCTTGGACCTCATATCTAATGCCCCCCCAAAAAGGTGGTTTTAATTTTGAATTTAATTTCATTCAGGTGAGAAGATGTACATTTTCTGTGAACATCAACTTGGATTTCATTATGTCAGTTTCACACAGATTTTTCAGCTGAGCTTACATGGACACGGTCGCAGATAAGCTTAGCACCGAGATCAACAAGAGGAAATTCATATCAAGTATTACAGGACAGTCAAAGGAAGCAGCTGTCATATATGTTAATATCACACTTTGTATCAGAAATGTGATTTAAAGGGTGCTGTGTGTCCAGTCCAGCCACTCTGCAAGCAGAACCACACACTCTGCCCTCTGCGCCCAATTAGAAAAAGCTCATTTGTCAAATGAATTGCTCTTCCACACTGCATGAGGACTGAGATGGAGGCAATGAAATATTCACAGAAATGCAGACAACTCATGAAAAGTCCTTTTTTTTAAAAAAAAATAAAAATCCTACAGTCCTGCTTTGAAAAGGAGCTAGAAATGTAAACCATGTTATTGTGTGACTCCTGTGCAAATTAGCTCTATGGGAAGCCAAAATAGAACAGATTTATGCTAACAACGGGCTGAGGGAGATTACTTGCAAACAACAAAGGCAGCCTGGCCAGCAGTTTAGGCCTTCTCTTGTTAAGAAAATTTTCCCATCTGTAACTAAATCAATTAGTTATACCAGTGCAAACCCCTGATAGAGACATGCTGCACCAGCATGAATTGGGGCTTAAAGCCATTTAGGTTAATTCAATAAATCCTTGTCAGCACTGCTTTGAAGCAAAGGATACCATAGAAGCAAAAGTTTATTTGGGGTAAAGGGACTGACTGACATGTAGGTAGGTTTCAAGCTGTCATTCTTCTGGCTACAGGCATGTGTGTCTGAGAGAATATATGTGGCAGGTCTGATTTGGATCCCGTCTCAAGCCTGTGTAATGAAGAATGACGCTCTTTCCCTTCCAGCCCTTTCCATTCAATAACTCATCTTAAACTAATTTTCAGACGCTTTAATCTTGAGATGTAACAAGACAATTAGACGTGCCGACCCTTAACGCACCACACCTCCTGGAATAACACCAGGCTGTCATCTTTCTCTCCATCTCCCTCTTCCCAGCCCTCCCCTTTCCCGCGGTACAGGGTGGCCAAGTCTACCTCTTTCTTCCTTGTTAGTGGGAGCACCAGGGTCTGAGGAAAGGTATGATGAAATCCCCAAAATTGATACACGAGGTGGGTTCTTCCACACTAATAGCTTACTTATTCAGAGAAGCTCTGAACTCTGCAGAGGTTCTCAGTGATGCTACAAGGAGAAAGAGCAGCTAGCAGAGATGATTTTTGCCATCTCCCCTTCATTAGTGCTGACACTGGTCACTAGCTGGGGCCAGGAGGTAGACAGCGGGGTGTCCCAATCGGCACCAGAGGTCTCATTTTCTCCTTGTAAGTTCTTTTGTGCTGCCTTGCCATTTGAAAAGAGAGTTTATTTACATTCACTGCTTTTTCAGATTCTCTAAATGTTCCAGAGAAAAAAAAATAAATTAATAGAATACAAAAAATTGTGTGTCATTATATACTGATGTCACCAATGATGGTGACATCACAGAATCAATTGGTTCTTACAGAATCAGTTCTTGTTCCGTGGGCCTCATAAAACAATATGTGCAGAAAAAAATATATATTTAAAAGCAAAAAACTAGTTCTGAACTTTTACATTTTAAAGCACAAAAGCTCTTGTCAGGTACTCCTTATAGATCAGTCCTCTGCATATTTCCTACATCGAACGCTTTCTACTGACCAAGAATAGTGGACTGGAAGCCTCCCGAGACACAGTTCATGCCCCTGCAATCACAGGCTCCATATCAAATAATTTTTCATAACAAATCAATCTCCAGTCTGACAATAATAGATTTTTTTGTTCCACCAGGCAGACAGTTCTGGACCAGAGCTCCCCGGTTTACTGACCTGGTGGAACTCGATTCTGATTCACAAGGCAAAAATATACCTGTGTTAAATAAGTTCTACTTGGCATCTATTTGCTGTCACAGTAACATTTTTCAACAGTTTAAATACTTTTTCTCTCCCTTTTATCTGTCCTTTCTCTTCTGCCCCCATACATTTATGGTAATGGAGGTTTTCTGGGACTCTGTTTTGCTATGCAAAACTAGCCAGGAAGTTTATATGTCTTCTAGTAAGGCAAGAGCTTTGTGGCCCCAAATACGCCCCGTACTCTTCCCACGTGCCTCTTACGCTTTGCATTAATCTTTCTGGCCTGTGTTTGACCAGGGCAGCTCGCAGAGCTCTCCGTGACGTGGCTTCCATATACACACTGGACATTTTGCAATCCCTTCACCCGAAAGGGCTTCCAACTTCTTTATTTTTTCCCCATCATCCGCTTCCCGGAGCGATCCCGTTGCACTGGCACCAGCGAGAAGGCGGCAATCGGGACAGGAATCCGGGCCTTGTGAGACGTGGGAAGAAAGGCACAGAAAGTGGCTTTGCTGCCAAACGAAACACAGAAGGAATTCCATTCTCCTACTCACCTGTAACCAGACAGTAGCCTCAGGACTTTTCCTTCTCTTCAGCTCTTTCCAAAATGCAGGCTACCGGTTCTTGGCAGAAATTCTCGCTGGGCTGTGACTGCATGACCTTGAACTTTGTGCTATTAAATTTCATCCGTTTCTTTTTACTTCTCCCCTCGGTGATCCAGCTGTTCCTACATGATATTTTGATCCTCCTCTGCAAAGGCAACGCCACCCAGCCTTGCGTCACCAGCGTAATTTATCAGTTCACTCCCACTTTTGGGCCTCAGGTTAGAAGTAAAAACACTAAACCAACGCAGAGCCTTTCTCCAGCCACCGTAACACCCCAGCAGCAGCCTCCCTCCTGGCCACCACCAACTCTTCAACACTCACCAGGGTCGTATTTACTTTAGTCAGCTTCTCACCCTCCTCACGCAACTCACCTCCTTCCTTGAGTTTGACAGGTTATTATTAGTCAGTGAGAATGCAGGAAAAAAAATGAGCTGGATAGCTACCGGCTGTTAGATTGATCTTAATAATATACAATTTTTTGAACAACTTTTAAATTAAAAAATAATTAAAGGTGAGGAAATAAATACAGAGATTTATATCTTTGTAAAGAGATTAAATACAGCTTCAGCCAAGGGAGGTTGTGCCAGATTCATTTGACGCTACCCTTTTTTTTTTTTTCCAGGAAAAAACCCAAACAATAAATGTCATCTGCGTGGACTTCAGTAAAGGGCTACATACTGTGTCACACAGCTAGTAAAGACTTGTTAGCATTTGCAGTTTAGGCGGGGAAAGGGAGGAGGGAGTTAGCATAACTTCATACCAGTTAAAAATAACTGTTGAGACTGAGAGTAACCGCTTGGTTGAGTGATGCCGTTTACCACAGCTTTAAATTACTGTGGAATTGTTTAAGCATTAGTTAACTGGCTGCCATGAATCCCGTGATGGATCTCTTAAGTCAGAGTTAAGTAATGGTTTACCATAGCCTGGTTAATGGTTATACAAGCTGCTCGTGTCTGATTAGGTTTTTTCTTTCCATTACTGTAATTGTGTGTTAATTAACTTAATTTCTTGAGTTGTCTTTTTTTTTAAAATATACATATTTCGTGATTTTAGGACTAACAAGTTTTTTCCCGGGAAAAAACACTTCTATTGCAGGGCATTCCACCATGTCAATCAATTAGCTGTTTCTGCAGAGTTTATATTCTCAATTTTTCAACCCGAGACGATGGCAACTTAAACTTTTCCACTGGTAGAAAGTACAATGACAGAAGAGAGAGACAGGGCTTGATTGATTGGAATTGCCAAACAGCAGTGAACTTTTAATACCATATAGCACTGAATGCTAACTTAAAAGAGAGGACCAGAACTCATTGAAAGAAAATCATATTTACTGAGACATTAAGCATTAAAAAAGATTGTGTGACACAACTGGAAATATTGACAAACCCCCAAAAAGCAAACACTTCAGTATAAAAAAGTAGGGCATTAAATATGCTACCGACTCTTTTTGGTATTTTGGTAACATTTTGCACTGTCAGGCACATAACGAGCATCCAGGACCTTCAGTCACACTAATTGTACTTCACTCTGCACTTTTAGTCAGTCCTCTTAGGAAGGGACAGAACACGATCCCTTCACTGAGCAATATGAAATTGGAGACCAAACAGACTGCTCCAGGTGGAATAAATGAGCAGAAATCACAAACTAATGCAGAGCAACGTTTTACTGCATGAACCTATGCGTAAACTCCAATTTTGTCCCTTGGAAATAAAAGGAACAAAAAAAGGGGAAAAAAAAAAAAAAAGAGGTTGTATCCATATCACTGAACACATATTTTCACGAGTTAACACCGAGCTGTATTTCAGAACCAATGTCTAAAACCGGGTTCCTATGACATAACCAAACAAATAAAGAGTCAGAAATAGAAAAGCTTCCATGCTTTAAAGTTGTTTCCTAATATCATTCAAACTGTAATTCTGGGAAATCGTCATGCAGAAAGCGAGGTACATTTCTAGACATCCCCAGCCAAGAAAATGAAGTCATAAAATAACAGGTGCAGAGCAGGGTCGCTGGCATCATCGGGGGAACGGGACGAGACCAGGAGGGCTCACCCTCAGCAGCCTACCAAAGAGAGGGCTTTATTTGTTTGTGGTAAAGCAATGGCATGTACTGAAAAAAAATAAAAATCACATGGAGTTATTGATTAAAAATGTAAATGAAACTTTAAACATATGCATTCACAAGTGGCTGCACCAATCCATCAAGAAAAGGGTTAAAGATTTGAAGCAGCCTCTTATTCCATGAAGAGCAGTTTCACCTGCCGTTAGCAGGAGTCAAATTTACTACCATGGGAAAGCATAAAGAGCAATCCTGTGAGCAGAGGCCGATATTCATATTCATTTGGGGATTTTTAGTGCAAAATTCAGATAAAAAAATATGAATAAATGCAAATTTCGCCTGGTGTGCATTTACCCAGGGGTGAAATTTCATGCGTAAGCCCCCTCCTCTTCTGCCTACTGTAGGAAAAAAAAACAAACCAAACAAAACAAAAACCCCAAAAAAGGGTGAATCTTTAGTCTGGCAGGTCTAATTTGAGAGGATTTGAGCAGCCATTTGAGTTTTTTATGCCAAGCTGCCTACAAGTGATCGCAGCACGTGATGCTGAGCTGCGGGGGTCCAGGAGCAGCCCCAGCCCTGCCATCCAGGTGGTGACAATCCGGCTGCCCCAGTGCTCCAAGGAGCCACTGTCACAAGCAGGCTATGAACTTGAACAATGATGCTGAGCAAGAAAATATTTCAAATACCTGTGGCAGAAAGATCACTGGACCTCAATTCTGGCCCAGTATGGAGTGGAAATGGCAGCAGTTACACTTCTGCTCTGTTGCAGATTACACTGGGTGTAACACTCATCGAAATGGGGTGACAATCTCACAATTCACTGCTGGCAGAAAGGGGACATCCTCCCTAAACTCCCACACACCCTCTCCTTCTTCTGCCTCAAGGCTCCTGGCTGTGTGTGCCCCACCATTTACCATCACAGCTTGTCTGAACTGACTCAGCTCACTGGCTCAAGAAAAAACTAAGTCAGCAGAAACGTAGTTATCTGCCTCTTTAGTTAGTGGATAAATCAACTAACAGAAAAGGCCAAAACCCATCTGAACTAGTGCAAGGAATAGGGCAGGATCAATGCAGATGGGTTCAGGAGAGGGAAAAGGAGGCAGAAAAGAGGACAGGAGAGAGCTCTTTTGTGGCACCAAGCTGTTAGGTTCACGTCCGTAGGCATCACCGTAAACTAAAACCATATTAATGATTTACTGCAGACTCTTAATTTCAGCATTGAAAGAAATGCCTGGTTCTATGAAAACCTGCCATGGTATTAGGTGGAATTCCAGCAATCTTTCGGTCACTGGTTGAACTTTCAGGATTATTTTAAGAGAGCCTGTGCGGTCTGCAAATGTCAAGAGCTCTGGACTTCAAAACTCGGCAGATCTGAAAGCTGGACAGCTGCAGTACAGTTCATTGCCGTATACTACCAAGGGAGAAACAAATCCTATTTTTAGTTCACCTTGTGCGAGAAGTGAAGTCATTACAAATATGAAAGAATTGGCCTTTACTAAAAATAGTATGCAAATGAGGCCATACTTTCTACAAGCTTATCTTTTCCCTTCACACTCATAACTGTGGTCAGTAACAAACACTTTTTCTGAAAATAGACGTGGCATAGGCACAACTGTCATTCACGTTCTCTGCACTCACAAGGAGGAAAAATTTAAAAAGAAGAAAACCCAAAATGGTGTACAACGTAAAATACAAATTGCATACAAAATTATTTAAATGGAAGATAAATTACATCTGACGCTACAGATACTCTCCTACTTTGTAGACCAAGGTCAAAATAAACATTCTGAAGGCAAAAATATTCCTTCAGCCGTGACAAGGAGTTCCCTGGTCTCCAGTGTTTTGTATCAAAATATTTGAGTTAAATGACTACATGGTCTCTTGTGCTCTTTCTTGTCCCCTTCCACCTGAGGAGGAGTAGCCAGCAACATGGGGGTTTGCAGCCTCAGCACTTTTTTAGCTTTTGATTGTTCATCTTTTAAAAGTGATTGAGAAAAAGAAAGTGCATTTTTAGAGGAAATTAGTGTCAGGATGGAGAATAATTGTATTTAGCTCCATCTTGATTACAGAAATTAGAATGGTCTCGTTACAAACATCTACTAATAAAACAGGGTTTGGCATAGAAATATTGACACAGGCTTGTCTATAGTTCTGCTAGCAGCACCATTATAATAAGAGACGAGGATACAATGCAAAAATGAAAAAGAACATTCAGCATAGAGAAATTCTGTTGTGTTGGTTGGCTGCTGAATAGCTGCTTCAGAGATTGACAGAACAGGATGGGGCTTTTAAATGGGACAAAGACTTAATTCAATAGAGAAGCAATACAATACAAAAAAAATGAAATTCTATTCATTTACGAGCTAGCTATTAAGTGGGTGAAAAAATGATTCTTTTTTTTCATTTAATTTACAGCTTTACAGAGAAATTTTGATTTTGCAATGTTTATGCAAGTTGCTACCATAATCTACTTTTTCCTCTGACATTCAGAATTTTGCCCACTTCATGTAGAGTGCAAACAAACTGACTGAAATGCTGATCTGTTTTGTTCCCTAGCTCTATCTATCCTCCTCCATTATTCTCTCTGAACTCAGTTGAGTCAAGAAATGAGTCATGACTGTGTCATATGGCTCAGCTACTACTGAGGACATCTCATTTCCAGGAAGAAACACAAACTGCCCTTGACATTCATGGGCCAAAGAGAATAGTGAAATATGGAAAAAACCTTCATCCCACCACTGAGAACACTTCCTGAGAAATCAGTATATACCTATGCCAAAGAACTTCAGTTTTCTCCAGAGTTTTCTGTTCCTCGCGGTACTTTCATTTAAATTTGTGTTCGGATATCTTAAACCATTTCTTCTGATGGTTTGACCATTCCCATTCTCTGTATTCTGACCTCAGTTATTTATAGTGTATTCTACGTACTAATGAAATCATGGGATTTTGCCTCTGATATCAACAGCAAAGGAGTTGGGCCTTCAGTGAAGCGAACCACTCTAAATTCACCTCCTTGAATTGTCACCACTGCTTATACATATAACGTTGAGCTAGATTAGGAGGAGAGATTGAAATAACTAGGGGGAAGAAATATACAGGAAATTATGCATTTTTAGGACTAGGAAGCAGGCAATTTTCATTTTCAATGAGAGCATCCCGAAAGAAATGGATGTTGTCACTGGAATAAATGTGGCACATAGTCCCTCGCAAGGTTTAAGGTCTTTGTGAGACAGATCTGCATGATCAAATAGAGGACCTCGGTGATTTTCCAGGTGCAAACTTATGCCCTTCACACTTGCATTCAAGCTTACATCATTATCAAAAGAGATAAAGCAGCAGCAAAGGAAACAGGATTAACCATGAAAGTCATTAGATTTTAAATTACTGAAGTAAATAAACTTCCTGCACAGTGACCCAGAATATCTAACTTTTCTTTAAAAACCGTTAACAGAGAGAATTTATCAGTCATTTTAACACTTTCTTCCGTCAGGCCCAAAGTAAATACAAAGTAAAAGAGCATGATCCCTATAGCTCTGATTCAGAGACTCATGTGTATATATATATATACACACACAGATTTTATATATATACATATAAATATAAAGATATAATCTGCACGGATGTCACCATGTCATTGCATTCAGTCTGGACAAGACTAGTAGCCCATTTCAAGGGAAAAAGGAGGAGTAGAAGCTTGACCTGAGCAGTCGTTGACTGGCACGACCATGGATGGATGCACACCCTTGTAGCCACGCGTTTCTCACCGACAGCCTCACCCCAACCACCAGCCCCTCGTTGTGTGACACCACGCACGAGGACCCACACCCAAAACACGACTATTCTTTTCCCTACACGTGTCATATAGCCTGGTACACCTGAGTTCATGTTTTGCATTATCAAATAAGGGGGGTCTCACGTCCTGGGATTCGAGTCCAGAGGTATAAGAAGGCACGGTGAAGGAGCACAGCATTTTCCCCACATGTCCAGCTCTCTGCTTTCTGATTTCAGGTGAGTCAGTCTTTTTCTGCACAAGCATTCCCTGAGCTCAAGGAGCATAACATTCATTCTCTCCCAGCCACTCCTATATTAGTAAAATGTTACTATATTTCCATTTTTATTTCTATCCCTTGTGGACTTTCAGTTCCCTGCAAGCATATGAAAACATTAAGAATAATAAAGCTTAGTTCTTATATATCATTTTCCATGTTTAAGCATAGAAACTAATGATGCTCTAAGTCCCTACAACAGTGCTTTTTAGAGAGTAGTAAGGCAAGAACACCTTATTGGAGAACCAAGAAGGTGTGAAATGACATTTAGTTAAGAGACTGTATTGTAGATTAAAGAGACATAAAATGCTGATTTCAGCTACGAGCAGAACCTAAATGAAAATCCCAAGTTTTTGGGGAGAAAACAGCACTAATTTGATATAGATAAGTGTAACCATAAAATCAATCAACTAGGTACTTATAGCAACAGTGCAGTTAAGCCAGTAGTTGGAATATGGCAGAAGACACAAAAGACTTAACATTTACATTGTGAACCTGGTTAAGAAATGAGCTCAAACATTTTTTATGCAGCTCATCCAGCCACCTCATTGGATTCCACCAAGCTGCTGTGATGTACCTACAAGTTGGTTCCTGGGTTGCCTCCTGCCATCATTTATAGGTCTAACTCATTCATTACTCCTATTAGAATCATAGAATTACCTGGGTTGGAAGGGATCTTTCAGATCATCTAGTCCAACCATCAACCTAACACTGACAAAAACCACCACTAAACCATTTCTCTAAGCGCAACGTGTACCCATCTCTTAAATACCTCCAGGGATGGTGCCTCAACCACTTCCCTGGGCAGCCTGTTCCAACGCTTGCTAACCCTTTCAGTGTAAAAATTTTTCCTCATATCTAATCTAAACCTCCCTTGACTCAGCTTGAGGCCACTTCCTCTTGCCCTGTCGCCTGTGACTTGGGAGAAGACACTGACAATTAAATACAACATTATGGCTTCACCTGTAAATAAGAGACAGTCTCTTCCAAAAAAAAAAGTTCCTAAAAAGCTTAAGAACATCCTTTCCCATACCTTCGTTCTTGAGTACAATTTCACTGTTAGTCTGACATCTTCAAGCTACTCAAAGCAAATAGGACTCACTACATGACCCTTGTTTATTTCACAGACCAAGAGACATACAGTTTTATGTAAAACATGCAACATTTCCATCTCCACCCTCTGCCTCAGCGTCCCAAAGATCTTACTGACCTTTTGAGTTCCAGGTCCCTCCTGCTGGACTGCATTAACCAGCTCAGAGTGAGTCCTGGAAATGCTGTGTTTTCTTTATTTCACTTTCTCCAGTGGTCCTGTTAGCCTGGCAGTCCTTAGCTTCAGTGCAAAACCTGTTCCTGTGCAACTCCCTGCTTGTCAAGCCTTTCTTTAGTTAGCCCTGCCTTTATACATTCCTTGGTCTTTTGTTTCCTTGGTCTTTTATACATTCCTTGGTTCATTTCAAGGTTTTCCTGGTCCTTAAAACTTGAGGCTTTCACGCACAGACAGCTAGAGAGAAGTTGTTTTCCCATGAAGAAGTCATTGCATGATTTTGGCTGGAGAAGAGCTAACTGTTTTTAATAGCAATTTGAATGCTCTTATTCAGACCCAGTACTCTGAACCCTGGAGCCCACGGAGTAGGTAGACAGAGCATCTTAAACAATGGCATAAATATATAGCGAGACCACAGACCCAAGCAGAATTCGTAAATGGTGCAAAGACAAATTCCCAAATGAAAGTAACATTATTAATCAGCGTGGTCATTCAGAAACCTGAACTCTTCTGCAGCCCTAGGCATTCGATTGCTTTCTCTCACTGGATTTTCACTCATTGACAACAATGATGATTAACGACAGCCTGGCCAGTAGTGTATTTACACTCCAGAAGACAAAGTGCTATAACATTTAGCAAAAGAGAACAAAACAAAAACACGGACATATGGGTTGTTAAAATGGTATTTTATTCAACAATTCTGAAACTTTAACAAGAAGTACATCCTCTGATTGTAATGGATAGTCAGATGGTTGAAACAATTAATCTGGGTTTCCTGCATAAAAATGAAAGAGCTCGGTGCAGCAGAAATCATTAGGATTTAAAATAAGTAGAACCTTCTCTGTTCCAGAATTCAAAGGACGAAGGTGTTTTTCAAGTTGCTAAAATAGCATGGGTTGTTAATACCTCTAAAGGCAGTCATCAGCCTTCCTGCTACTTTCTAAGCTGAAACACACATTTCCCATTTAGTTTGAGACAAAGTTTCATGAGTTTCTATTTTTCTGGGAACTTAAGATAACTCTTCTGGAACTCAATTTAATTTTGACATCCTATTCATCTTCCTGCTTATTTCCCATCACTGACCCTGATCTTATTAGAAAACCTCTGAGAACATCAGCAACTGCAGGGTTTTTTTTGGGGGTTTTTTTTGACAAGTTACTCTGAAATGTGTTTAATGCCTTAAAATTGTCATTGATTGAAACTAGCAATTCTAAATGAGCAATTGAAAACTAATTTCCCTCTATTTTTTATTTCTATTTTCTCCCCAGCCACATGTTTGACACTCCTGGCCTGATTTCAAGACGGACAGAGCAATGGCCGTCAGGAACACATATTTCTTTATCCTGGTGCCTCATTTAGCCTCTTTCAGGTTATAAAAGCAATGGAGCTTACTTCCATGCCCCAATGGGCCAATCAGGACAACTGAAAAGACTGAGGATTGCTCCTATTCTATGGAATAAGGGCATGACACATGAACATAGAGCTGATTTTACTCTCTGTATTTGTGTGTCCTATGTCCAATGCCTAATACAAAGTTCAGTGAGGAGTGTCAGGACAGGGTGAGCTAGATGGAAATATCTAGATAGTCCTATTTCCTTTGCTAAAGTCTTCTACCTCCTAGTGATCTGCAGCTTGGAATTGTTGTGGGTATCCTTGTGTTAATAATTCTGGATTATTTCTTTCCATGAGCTTGTCAGGTTGCTTTCTGAAAACATGCAAAATCTGGCATCTACCACACTGACCTCCTGTGACAACAAAGTCCACAGTTTAACTGTTCACAGCTCACTGAATTTCCTCCTCTTTTTGTGTTTGAGACATCTTAGACAGCTAGATTTGATGTCCTTTAATTCTGGTATTATAATATTCAGCAAAGCATAATTTTCTATTTGCCTCCTCTTTTCATATATGTTTTCTCCACATCTATCACGTCTGTCCCTAAGTTATGTATTTCCCAAGCTGAATTGTTTTTCTCCATTTCAGTCATTTTTCATACGGAAGCTGGTTCTCTCTTCATCCTTCCTCTTTCCAGCCTTTTTAATGTCATGATATACTTTTCAAGACTGAAGAGAGAGAACTGTATTGAAGTTATGGTCACAATAGTTTAAACAATGATATAATAAAGTTTGCTGCTGCTATCTTCTTCTCAGTGCTTCCTGCCATTCATCTTACTTGCTTAACCAGTACAGAGCATTCAGCTAAAATCATTAATATAGTGCCTAGATCTTTTTTCCAAACATATGTCAAATTGCATTTGTAAACTTCAAATATATCTGCTTTTTTATTGCTCAGTAGCTTGGCTTCGGAGAATCCCTTGTCAACAGTCTGGTGCTGTTTTGGTCTTTCTTACATGAATAACTTAGCACCCTCAGCAAATCCAAGATAAATTCTAGACCTCTTATGCATATGCTGTGAATCATAGGCCCTAAAAATTTTCCCATTTTGCCACAGTTTCATTTGTGAACTCCTTTCTCATTTCTCTTTGTTTCTCAGTCTATAGAGGGACATATGAAAGTCCTGTGCATGTAAGGATGGTGTTAAGAAAGTCAAAGCTTACCTGGAGTGGATGCTTACAAGGGACATCAAGGGCAACAAGGAGAGGTCTTACTGCTTCATTTGTGGTTAAAATAATAAAAGGCTAAATTAAAAAAACATATGTGGTTTCCATTTTTGAAATGTTCAGTTTTAATTTTCACTTTGTTGGATTTCATAGTTCAAGCAACGTTTTTGAATACATTGTAGGCACTGTTAATTCTGGCTTATTGATAGCAAAATGTTGAACCAGATCTTCTGGTAGTAAAGAGCTGTTTTTCTCCTCTGGGACTCCTGGCTGCCTCTCCATTAAACAATCATTCATTACATCAAAAAATTTAACCTTGGCATCATATCGTGTCTGTGACATCTTCATTTACATCCTAATTTACAGTTGAAGTACCCTATCATAATAGCCTCTTTGATGATGCTGTTTGTCACAATGAGGTATTATAACCAGCCAGAACGGGTGGCTGATGTCAACAGGCAGTGCTGCCATTTCTCCACGTAGGTACAGAAATATCATCTCTACAGAATCCATACTATCTGTTGGTGTGCTGAAGTTGCTCATAAAATTTAACTCTCCAAATGCTGTCACAAGCTGCACCACTACCTTCCCTCCAAGAAATGCTCTCTCTCTCCTGCAGATTTTGCCCTCTGCCACTAACAAAGTTTAGAGAACAAGTCCTGTGAGGAGCAGATGAGAGGACTGTTCAGCCTGGAGAAAAGGAGGCTGAGGGGAGACCTTATTGCTCTCTACAACTACCTAAAAGGAGGGTGTAGAGAGGTGGGGGTCGGTCTCTTCCCCCAAGTAACAAGTGATAGGACATAAGTAAATGGCCTCAAGTTGCACCAGGGGAGGATTAGATCAGATTTTAGGAAGAAATTCTTCACTGAAAGGGTTGTCAAGCATTGGAACAGGCTGCCCAGGGAAGTGGTGGAATCACCATCCCTGAAGGTATTTAAAAGACATATAGATGTGGGCCTTAGGGATATGGCTTAGTGGTGGTTTTGGCAGTGTTCGCTTAATGGTTGGACTCCATGATCTTAAAACTCTTTTCCAACCCAAATGATTCTGTGATTCTAACCGATTATCATTCTTCCACCAACTTTATGATACGCCAAAACCTTGTTTATAGCCACATACCTCCCACTCTGTCTTTTTAGACTTCTAGAATTTGTAAAGCAGTACCTTGTAAAGCAGTCCTTGGTTCAATTGCCACTTTTCTAGGTTCTGTTTAAATAGGAACTAGTTTGATCACCCTTATTATTAGCTGTTTTAAGTTTTTACAGCTTCTAATACATTCTGTCTTTGAGGATACAACATCTCTATGATTTCAGCTGAAAGGACATATCATCCAGAAACCTATGATCTTCTTAGCATTTTTTTTAGTCTTTAAGAACTCCCCTGTAATCTTCCTAATTTTAAATGCCATTTGTCTGTTTCCATTTTGTTTTTAATGAAGTCATTATTGCTTCCAAAATCCCAGTTATTCAGTGGATATGTGCAGAATGACAATGTTGCTCACCAAAGGTGAGCCCATATGCTAACGTGGTCCCCAATTAGAAAACAAACAGTGGCTAACTTAGAAACACAGCTGCAGAGGAGTAGCCATGTAGTCTCTGCTTTCCCTCATTCCCAGAGAATCATAAGCTGAGGAGAAAAAACATTTAAAACGGTGGAGAGACAAATAAAAAAAAAAAGCAAATAGACCATATTTACATGTACAAATTCCTTGTAGTTTTTATATAGTCAAAACCTCCAAATAGACTTTTCTCCTTAGACAGCATGTGGGTTTTTTGGGAGGGCAAGAGTGTTTCATTTGAAGTATTGGGAGAAGCGTGAGCTGTACTATTACAGCTTTACGATTCTCTTGCTTTACCCAACCAAAAAAAAAAAAAAAGAAACACGTCTAAATCACTCCTGAACTTCAATAAAGGTTTGCTTCTATTTTGCTTCTTACAATGTGCAAGAAATGCTTTTGTCTGGACTGAGTTTTCTATCCCAGATATCCACCTTTGAACAGAATATTTCAGATCTGCATGAATTCCTACATTCTCTTCATAATTTGTACAGACTTTTCTCATGGTATTAGGTAGCAAATGCAAAAGCATCAGAGAGCAGATCTTATTAGAAGCTAAACTTTAATCCTTTGTAAATAGTTAACTGCAGAGCTGTGTGTATTATTTTGACAGATACATGCACTATGCCTCAAAGCCACTGTTACTTGAAAAATAGCAACATAAATCCATCTATCTGCATACTTCCCATATTATTTACAGCTTAATACAATACCCAAATGCATTCTGTGAAGTAGGTCCATGCTGTAAGCTAAGGTTTATTACTACAGACATACCACGCAGACACATCCCAGCTATCTTTCAGCACGGGAAGCTTCAGCCGAAAATGCGCCTTCAAGAAAACAGAGAATCTGAACATGTATTTTGGCAGTGAGATGGCACTGATGCAGGTAGACTGCTGGACAGACTGCACAGCTAAAGGTAGACTGGATAGGTCGTATCTTAGTGTCAGTGCAGATCAACAGTAAGAAATGGAAAAAAAAAAATGAGGAGAAAGCGAGATTAACTAGTGTGGCGCCTCTTAGTCTTTTTTTTTTTTTCCCCCGTTAGACGTGCATTGATTTTCAGAAACACCTAAGGACTGGCTTGCAGTCTGCTGACGACATCTACCAATAAGCCATGACAAGAATTACTTGTGTGGACCACCAACAGCTTGTGGACCAGTGGCTAAATAACAGCGTGCTAATGGCTTACTTGCTGAATCAGGAACTACTCCAAGGCCTGGAGCTTTGTCTTTAGCCAAGGCTTTCCGTTCTTCATGTTTATACCTCCTTCAAAGCTGTAAAAGGCAGCTTTTCCGGCTCTCTTTTCCCTCTTGTAATGAAAGGACCAGTCCTTTCAGGACTGGCAGCTGTGTCCTTGTAGTGACTCAAGTGCATCAGAAACTTCCTCTCTAAGGCCACAAGATGCCAAAAAGAAATAATTCTCAAAGGCGAACAGAAATGATCACTTCATGGATGAAAGGAGAGGCTACGGTGGGACAACATCTGAAATACATTAAAGGAGGTGCGCACATACATCATATCATCAAGTGTTAAGGGGGGAAAGAGGGGCTTCCTCAGCTGCTGCCTAGCAGCCATCCCAATGATCCACTGTTTGGACCTTTCCTTTAAACAGTGGGAAAGCCCCAGTAATGTTGCAGCTAAAAACATTGCATCATATGAAGACAGCTGAGGGCAAGCTAGAACAGAGCTGAAAGTACTAAGAAGCTCAAAGGAAATAATAAAAATGGAATATTTCTTTTTTTATATTCACTTGGGGCCAAATTGAATGATATTTTGCACACATAAATTCTTTGTTAAGTCAATGCCTTAATAAAACTAAACCATCTGACACTTATATTTCTTCCCAAGCTTGGTATATACCATACTGTCCCCTGAAATGTTAATATCAAGGACTTTAAATGTGGGTGGATGGCCAAGTCAGGGACCTCTCTAAGACTAGCAACCTTTCCTCCAAACCTTCCCTTTCCCAAAATGATCTGCCAGACTGAAAAGAGCAGAACTCTGTTTTGTGCAAGAAAATTTTGTGAATCAGTTCTAAAGAAAGTCCTACCCCATTTGGAAACAATTATACTGGCAGTGCTACATGGCCAACCCCAAGACTAAAATCCATGGGTGGGAAAGTGTGCTGGTCAACAGCAAAACTCCTCAAAGGTCAGCTGAAATGTTATTATAGGAAGCAGACTTGTGACAGAAGCTAGCTGCTCTGATTCTGCAAGATTTTTTCCCAAATATGAATATTTATCCCTAAAGATTCTATTCTAAGCCCATAAGGTCTCTTAGGTCATCAGCCACGGCTTTCCCTTTGGCAGGAGGGAGGAGAAAGGAGAAAAGAAATGCATGAAATATAGTTTTTTAAAGTTCCTGTAATGTATTTATGAGCTATCATTAATAATTATTATTCTGAGTGTTGGGACTAAACACTCTTTTAAATGGTACTAAGCTCACCATTGCAGGATGTAATCCTGGTCTGACTTACACCATTCAACCCCTGTTTAACAGAATCAAATGACTCTTACTTACACCAGAGCAAGAGTGCAACTACCCCTTTATTCTTTAAATAAACCTCCCTACAGGAACCCTTTCTTTTCTGATAGTTCCATAATAAAGCAAATTGGTATGTCCATTTGCGTGCATATCACGGGTGATCTGTTTATCAAGAAATGAAAGAACATTTCCTTCCAATTTCTGTTTTCCCTGTGATTGATATTAATTAGGTTTTCTGCAAAGCACGGCTTATCTTGAACTGAACCCAAAGCAGATGAATATGTTGCTGTGCGGTAAGATTTTCTTTTCTTGAAATGAAGAATGGGATGAAGATGCTTATCTGAGATCAAACAGGCTTCAGGTAGAGTTTACATCAGCAGCACTTTGAAATTCATTGTTAGAGTATAGTTGGTATCAATAAGGAATGAGAATGGTACCCTGTATTGTGACTGCATTTATTAACTTATTTCCAGCAGCTAAAAAAAGGAGAGCTGCCGTGTACCTCCAGCCGCAGTCTTTTCTTCCTGAGATGAAAGAGGCAAGTACAGTTCATAATGAAAATTAATGGAATCCCTGAGAACAGCTTAAAAAAAAAAATTAAAAAATAAAACCACTGTTAAAAATAAAAAAGAGCTTGTGAATTTCCACTGAGCTCTAATGTTGGTACACAGAGTTGAACAGAAGTTGGCAGCGCCAGGGCTGATGGCTTTCTGCAGTTCCCAGCCCAGCCTCCTCCTGCGTGTCACGGGGATGCCCCGGACGGCTGGAGCCCGGGCAGTAACCCCGGCTGTCGTGCCCACGCATCCCTCTGCCAAGCTACCGTGACCTGTTTCTCAAAGTGGAGCAACCTTCCCCTGCTTGACAGAGCCTGTTTACACCTAATAACGTAGTGGAGAGCCGCTCCGGTCCTAGGAAGGCTCAAGGAGGGGATGCTAAACCCCTCTTCTCCAGAGTACGTGCCAATATCCACTGTGAAATAGATCCACTTGACTTCATTTAATTCTCTCTTTACGCCACACTGATGTGGGCTCTTTTTTTTTTTTTCCCCCCTCTTTTTTTTGTTTTTTTCCCTCCCCCCTCCAGCTTCCCAATAATCCCCTGCTCAGTGGTTTTGCAGCCCCCTTCACCCCTGGCTGGGCTCTCTCTGCTGCCCAGCTCTCACCCTCTCCTCCCCACGCTACAGCATGAGCCTTCATATTCCCAAACCACCTCCCCGTTGCTCATACCAGTGGCAAAACAGTTTGCTCTACTCTGTTTGATACAAGAGTGGCTTATCCCAGCAGCAACACGTTTAAATCCCAGGACAGCTAAGCCCTTCAATGCTGTGGCCATGTCTGACATGCAACTAGATAGATGTACAACCCAGCAAGCGTTTCTCCAGCTCCAGGATTCAGAGGAGAAAGCTTTTGCCAGCTTCCAGCATCATCACTTTTCTTCTTCATCATCTTTTCCTCCCCCACCCCCCCCCCCCCAACTCCTCTTTATAGTGGCATCCAGTTGTTCCCCGTACCAGTATTTTCACCACCACCCTGCCAGTTACAGTAGTTACTAGCTTCTTAATAAAAAGAGAATAGCTGCAAATTAGGGCTGCCATCTGGCTTTTATTATAAAAGAAGGAGGCTTTTCCTATCCCTTATTTTTCTTGTGCTAAAGAAGCGTTGAAATAAGAAACAAAATGGTTTGGGGTTGTTTTGTTTTTTTTTTTAAATGTCCCAGAAAGGGCCACCCCACTTTCCAGCTGAAAGAAGTGATTTAGTCTCCCTGCTAAATCAGTCTTCAACTTCTCCTAAGCAGAGACAGCCAATTGTGCCTAATTGTGTGTGGTAGTTCAACGATATGGACTACTGTTCATTGGGGATTGAGCTGCTCATTTTAGTTAGGACCACAAATTGAACTCAAACCAAGGTCCCAAAGAATAAAGCCTGGCGTTTTATGCATTAAGCCATTCCTCCTTTCTTACTTGGCCCGTGAAATGAATCAGGGAAAGATTATTTTCTGGGTAAATTGGTAGTAAAACCCTGATGCAGACAGTTCCACGATTTGATTGCAGCCTGACTTCCACTTATTGAATATCACATCAAGCAGTGGTTCGAGGGTTTCGTACGGCAGCTTTAAAACCCGCAAAGTTTTCAAAGGTACTTACTACATTGTGATCAGGTCACAGATCTAAATGTCAGTATTGTATGCCCGATTTGCACATTTCAAAACGATTTAGTAATTTTTTCATTCTATCTGCATGCATGAAGTGATTTGGAATACAGAAACAATTTGGAATCATATTTAGTTTGTAACAGTTCGATTAACTTAAGTGCTGAAACATGCTTCTTTCTCGACAACTAGTTTAATCGGTTACTATTGCAGGAACAGCTTTTGAAAGAATGCCCGAAAGGCAAACTAAAGCCCACTCTAGAGAGTCCATGCTCCTGCATAGGCATGTGTGAAAAAGAAATAGCAGGGAGCCTTCGGGGTCACGGGGTGGTGCACCATTGCTGGTGGGAGAAAGGACACATAACCCGGGCGAGAAACTGCTCAGTCCCCAACATCTCCACCAGCATAACCTCCAGCCCCCTTCGAAGGCTGGTTTTATGACTGTTCAATAAGCGAGAAGGGTAGAGCACAGCAAGGTTAGAGGACCTTAATGGTTCCTAATATAATATATATTTAAACCTCGGCCTGAGCGGTAAGTACAGAGGTACGGTAAAATAGTACGGGGCTGTGATTTATAGGGCGTTAACACATGCCAGTGGTAGGGAGTGTTTGTCTAATTAATCTAAGCTAACTTCTGCTTTTCTTTGGAGAGTCCAACTTTTATTTTGCCAGAGCCAGAAATCTTATTTTTATTTTTTATTTTTATTTTTTTTTTAAAGGATTTGAACTTTGAAGCTTTTTTGCTCGGTTTTAAAAATAAAAAGGACATGTCTCTTCAGAGATAGTAAATCATCACGCACATTAATTCTGTTCCATCACAGGTGAATAAGGAAAATTTTGCATGGGTTTTTTGCACCTCTATATGACTGCAAAGCTGTGCCTGGGATTTTGGTGAGATTTTAAAATTTTGTTTTCTTTCACAAATCTGCATCATAGTCCAGTACAATGAAAAAACTAAAATCTTTGCTAAAGAGAGGACTTGGAACTGTATTTATATATTTTTAACTTTCTCAGCCACAAGACTTTTTTTTTTCCTGCAGTAATCCAGCTGCAGTTTGCTCAGAACACTGACTCTCTGCCCACGCTGCTGAAAGGTGAAGGTACAAGGAAGAAGCGATGTCGTTCCTCTCTGAGACCATAGAATCATAGAACTGTCTAGGCTGGAAAGGACCTTTCAGATCATCTAGTCCAGCCATCAACCCAACTCTGATAAAAAAAAAACCAACAACGCCAAACCTAACATCTCTAAACCATGTCACTAAGCACTGTGTCAACCCATCTTTTGAATCCCTCCAGGGATGGTGCCTCAACCACTTCCCTGGGCAGCCCGTTCCAAGGCTTAATAACCCTTTCAGTGTAAAAAATTTTCCTAATATCCAGTCTAAGCCTCCCCTGGTGCAACTTGAGGCTATTTCTGTTTGTTCTATCACCTGTTCCTTGGGAGAAGGACCGACCCCACCTCTCTACACCCTCCTTTCAGGTAGTTATAGAGAGCAAGAAGGTCTCCCCTCAGCCTCCTTTGCTGCAGGCTGAACACCCCCAGCTCCCTCAGCTGCTCCTCATTAGGCTTGTTCTCCAGACCCCTCACCAGCTCCATTGCCCTTCTCTGGACCCACTCCAGCACCTCAATGTCTTTTTTTTGTGGTAAGGGGCCCAAAACTGGACACTGGAGATACTGGAAAGGAAATTTGAGGAGGAAGAGTGATGCCTTCACTGGGTCTCCACTTATCAAAACTGAACTTCCTTTGCTTCTTTAAAAATGAGCAAGCTATTGAGGGTAATTTATTCAGCACATAGAGAACTCGTGCATATGTCTATGAAATAAATGAGCATTTGTTCTTCCCTTTTGGTAATGAAGTTAAGGGCTGAGGTGTGGTGCAGGGCGAGACGCCAAGGGCAGGTCTCATTGCACCTGATTTCACCCATCCAGATTTCAGGTCTCTAAATCATCCTCCGTGTTTCCCCACATTGTTAATGAAGAAAAATCAGCCCCTCAAATGGCAAACATTCCCCCCTAACCACTGTACAAGCTGCCTGGGCTACGAGGGTCGGGAAACGGCACAAGAAGTCCACTAACTGGGGGCAAGCCAGCAACCCCATTAGACTAGTTTTTGTACAGCTCAGCCAGGTGAAATACAGCCAGCGTACAGGCTCTACACTCTGGAAGTGCACAGCCACTCATCCCTTCAAAAGAGAAAGTATATTTTAATATAAAAGGAATCAGTATTGTTACCATAATGGAAAGTTCCCTATACCCTAGACTTTCAGAGAGGATATTAATAGATGACAATGATGTAAAGATGTAATAAACAATGGTAACTGAGGCAGGGTAAACTCAGATTTCTAGAAAATAAGCTTGGAAAATGAGGATTATATGATATATATTCTTAATTCACTGCCAACACCAATAAATTTGATATGTGGCAATTACAGTCGTTTCATTCAAGAAATTGAATTAAGCAACTTCATTGTGAATAGGTATTAGCCATAGCTTGCCTTTTGATGAACTTAACAGAAATAACAGTAACACAATTTTAAATATTGCTTGAAAGATTATTTCACTTTTCACTCATTAAAGAAAAACATTTCATGGAGATGATAGCTGATTTCCAGTTTGCCTCCTCCAGGTTTCCAGTTTTACCACGCTAAGCACTCGAAAACAACGGAGGAAAAAAAGCTGGTTTTTTAAATTAAAGTTTCCTCTTTCTTTTTTGCTGGGAAGAGGCAGACTCAAGAAATCAGGTGACGGACTGCCTTTAGGCATCTCTTTTGACCATGAAACTGGGAGGAGCGAGGCTCAAGGTAACTGGAGTTGTGGGGCTGGGGAGGAGCTGAGCCTCACAGGTCCATCAGTGACAGTGGGGGCTTCTCCTGGGGAGGCCTTTGCCTGCTGTCAACACAGATCTACCCAAACACGCAAGCCCACAGTGGAAATTTTTATCCATCAGTGGTATCAGTTCCATTCCTGACTTAAAGTACAAAATTAGTCAAGAGTCTGAGCCAGGTACAGTGACCCAAGTTGGACCAGATTGTGAAATCTGCCCGTTCTTCAGGAGAAATAACCCCACCTGCTCCATCAGGGGCTGTGTTACAAGACGGGTCAAAAGAGAAGAGTTAAATAAGAGCAGCAAGGTGCCTGCAGGCAGATCTAGGCCAATACAGGGCGAAAAGAAGCTCTGATGACCCCAAAGATGGAGACAGTTGTCTTATGGGAAACAGCAGAACCAAGGAGAAGGTGAGGGAGAAACGAGCAGAGGGAGCACCGCAGGGTTTTTCAGCCTCTGGTCTAGGAACCCCTCAGGTTACTTTCAACAGATCTATGAAGGACAACTAAGGAAAGTAACTGCACTTAACTGGGTTAAGTTTAATGACAGAGATGTCACCCCTCCACTGGAAACATTTAGGGACTGAAAGTTGGCAAAAGCTAAAAAAAGCTAGTTTTAGTGAATTGTGTTTCCAGCAGCCCGTTTTCCCCCATAACTGAACCCAAGCTCCTTGGCCTAATATTTGGCCTTTGTCTGCTTATGTAAATCAGGATGTTTAGTGCAAATTATCATTATTGAAAAACAATTGCCATCCAAATTAACATTCCGCCTTTCATTTTACACCAAACCTGCTGGGCTTTTTTAGATAAACCCTGAATCAACTTAGCTGGAGTGTTTATGACTAAATGGATTCATTTTTTGGCAAAGTAGCCCTGTTTCTCCAACAGCATAATGCCAGTAGCAATTCATATCTATCAGACCATCCACGAGGGTCAGCTGGGGTTGTTCCTGTGAAAGATACTATGCAGCTCCTTCCAGAATTTGTTCTCCCTATTCAAGCTGGGATTATTTTCAGTGTACAGATATATACACACAGTGTTTATCTATACATGTGCACAACCGTATGTATTTACACCACTAGTATCTACCCCTAGACAACAGTAGTTTTACTTTTTTAATTACTTTTTTAAGTATATCTGCATTTTATCTACGTATCGTCGGAAGTGAGCACCACACAATAAGGAGAAATACAAAGAGAGGGGAAAAGCAAAACAATGTTTGACTGCAAAAGGATGCCAAATATTAATCCACAAGAGGTTTTCAATTTCAGATATCCAGCCCAGTGGGCTGGCTGCAGGCTCTGCCCTGCCTCATTACATGATTGCTGTGAAGTTCAATGAGGCGGCAGGAAAAGCCCTTTGTTACATATGCCCTAGGAAAATAGGTTAAAAAAATAATAATATATATATATATAAATTATATCTTTTCAAAGTAGTATGATGAAAATGATGGTATTGTAACTCTGAAGACTTCTGATGAACATTTTATCCTCAAAGAGCACTTAATTCACAAAGGAACATCTCTCTAGGAAAGTAACCCGAAGCCTGAAGAAACAATATGAGCATTTGCAAATACTTTGTACTCGCACCAGAGAGGTCTAAATATGAGGTCTATAAAGCAAGAACATCTTTGGAACAAACTTGTCTTTGGGATCTCAGATAAAGCACTTTCCCAGAGCCTGTTTTTCCAGTGATTTCATCAAGGAGGTGATTTCATCAAAAGCTAAAGGAAAGCTAGTGCAATGCTGAAGTGATAAAAACACAAGGAAGAGATTGTAAAGCCATTGAAGGGTGCAGTAGGGGTATCTTCAAATCTTCAAATACTTTTTCCCTTAATAATAGACATTCAGAAGAACAGAGCAATTATTTCCCTTTACAGATCTGAATAGAAAGATTTCCTAAATGGGAGTACATAGATCTTATTAAATAAATGGGAGAGCGCCACACATTGTAAATAGAAAGCCAGATAGAATCAAAAGAAATGACATTTGCTACTTACCCCTGAGGAGCCACGGTAGTAACACTCAAAAACAGAGTGGGATGTTTGAATGCTGAGGCTGTATGCGAGAGAGTGCAGCCCCCAGACTTTAGAGGAACTGTTGGTGTGAGCATCCTGGGTACTTCTGAAGAAGCCAATTTGCTCCCATCACCTTCTGCAAAGCTGTAGCAATTAGAGGTGATCAGGGACAGCTGTGCTGAGAAGCCACCTGGTGCTGTTGCACCGAACATTAACTATTTCAATTTAGAGACGCTGTTGAAAAGTACCAAAGTGTGCTGTAATAAATAAATGAACAAACAAACGAATGCATTCTTAAATCTAGGAGCTGGAACAAATCCTTCCCAGTGTCATCACTGTGAATGGAGTGTGCTGAAGGAGGCTCTTTCCTGGTTTGTGACACAGGGCTTGGAAATGGCATTTAAAATAGTGCAGCCAGCTCTGAATCTAATCACAGAACAAACATATGGAAATGGGGGGGGAAAAATCAAACCCCTGTTTAGTTGCCAGATATGGCCCAGTGTAAATGGAGGAAGGGGTTCGTAAGAGTTTATTAACTAAACATATCTCGTACCAATTCACACGTCTTGGACTGGCTGATTTAAGGACTCAACGAGTTCCTTCAGGTTGAAGAGATCCCTGATTGTCCCTGCATGGTGCCAAGCCCAGGGCTCTTTGGGTCCTCAGGCCAGTTCCCTCTCCTGGGAAGGAGCCAAGGTGGTGTGGAACCCACAGTCCTGGGGAAAGAGGGTACCTGCAGAGCTGTGTCAACAGATGCTAGTTCAGCATGAGCAAAAAAACTGCTGCTTTCCATCTTTTAACTGGTTTTGGGCTTATTGGGTTAAACTCAGAGGGTCTGAGTCTGCCCATTACCAACAGCTTGTAAAGCACACAAATCTGTTTTTAAGTAACAGCTTAAGGAACAGTTGTTTCTTTTTTAGGCAGCCCTGTATTCAGTCACTATGACTGCAAAAATAGAGAAACCAGCTTTCAGAAGAATGATTAGAAATGTTCAAATTCCCGTGAGTTAAGCAGGACTTTCCTATCTCCTGACCAGTTTCCAATCAGAGCCATGAATGCCTGCCAGCTGTCATGGCCACAGAGCAGAAGGCATTCCCTTTGACTCCATTTGTGATGGAAAGAGTCAGGAAGGCTCTTTGCAGTAATGTCAGCCAAGGTACAAGTGGAATCAGAGCTCCTTGCTGGCCTGTGGGAAGTAATTCTTCTGCACATAAGGATGTAGATATAGCCTACAGCCTTGTTTGGAGAGAAAACTATTACTGGAGCTTATGCTTTATTGTAACAGAGGAGTTTCTCAGCGACAAATCCCAGATGAGGAGTCTACGTGCACATATATATTTCATATATTGGGGTATTGATATATACATATGCGTATACACACACATATAAACATGCTTATCTGATATATATGCAGGTCTGGGCATACGTTGGCAGAAGAACAGGCATGTCAGCAGGTTACTGAAGATTAAACATACCTTAAATGTTGTTAAATGTTAAACAAGTCTTACAGCCCTGGTAAAGGAACTAAAGATCCGTGTGACTTTCAGTTTGACCAAAGGACTGGTTTCCTTGGCGTTACCTGAACCTGTGTGAGCAAAACGGAGCAAGGAAAATATTGCCTAATGTTTCTCTCTGCACACAAGAAATAAATAGTTCCAAGGGCCAGATACTGCTCTTGGCGGTATAAAGTAATAAAGGCAGACATAACCAGGAGAAAGAGAAAACATTTCCTATTCATCCAAGAAGAGCCACTCTAACAGGACCTGACAACCCACTTTCCCATATTCAGAGGTGCTTGAATTGACAATATTGGTTCCGTAGCAAAGGACATAAAGTCTGGAGATGACCATACCCCTGCTTCACCATGTTCTCGTTATCATTGAAAGCCACGACTGATTATTGTAGAGAATTCACCACTAACCAGCATCATTACAGACAGATCTACATGCTCTCTACTTGCACAGTCTTCAAATTATTGTCCTGTCCAGTTAATCTTCTTTTTCTCTCTCTTTAGCATTTTGGAGCGCTGAACATCTTCATTTCACTTCTTATAGAACTGTCCCATGCACATCATGGCATAAAAAAATACAACCCTAAATCTAAATAAGAATAATGAAATCCTGTAATTAACATTTCTATTAAGGAGTGAGAAGAGCATCTGTGTGTTAGATGCAATAAACACAAATAAGTCAGAATAATCTCCAGTCTCATATTAAGATGCGAATCGTCTATTTATTACTTTGAGTATAAATGTTCCATTGCTATTTGCACAATGATTAAGAGTAGTTTTCAGAAAATAAATCTGTTTCTTAATAGTGCAAAGAATGAGAAGGATGGAGAATAAATGGGAGTTTAAGGGGATGCTAAAGTTCTCCCAGGAGCTTGGATGAGATTTATGTGCAATGTGAATAAAAAATGTATATGACAGCACAGGATTCACTTTGTTGTCGGTTCCTTATTCCATTTGTCTCGCCTAACTGTATTCTTTGCCTCCCAGACATATAGTGAGTCTGGCATTGTTGAGAAAGCGGGGGAATAAACTGCCAGTCAGCAGCTATTCGTGGCAGCTTAACCTCATCCCATCTCATCAGACCCAACATCGCAGAGCAAGACCAGGGCCGTGAGATTCGGAGTAAAAGCATAAATAGCTGCCTGCAAAGCTGCTTCTGCCATCCTAGGAGGCCCACCATGGAGCAGCCTTATTACTGCTACGCCTTTTCCACCCTTAAATGAATACGTGGGTTCTTCAATTATATATCAGCTTTCGCAAAATGTCAGCAGCTCGGTAACAGCACAAGCAAGAGGTGGTGGGATGGTGATATGTGTCTGCTAAGCCTCTCTGTGCAGCTTCAGAGCTATGAGGCTTCATGCTGGATGCTTCATGTCCATTCCCTGTCCGCTCTCATTAAGGTTTCCACAAAAAAAAAAAAAAAATCTCACTGCAGTTGCCCAGCTGTGAATATGCAAAGGTCCGAATCTGAAATGACTAACAATTTATTAGCTAGATGGACAACGTCTGGGTGGATAGGAAAATGTAGAATCATAGAATGGTTCGGGTTGGAAGGGACCTTCAAGATGGTCTAGTTCCAACCCCCCTGCCATGGGCAGGGACACCTCCCACCAGACCAGGTTGCTCAAAGCCCCATCCAGCCTGGCCTTGAACCCCTCCAGGGATGGGGCAGCCACAGCTTCTCTGGGCAACCTCTTCCAGTGTCTCACCACCCTCACAGTGAAAAAATTCTTCCTTATATCTAATCTAAATCTACTGTGTTTCAGTTTAAAGCCATTACCCCATATCCTATAACTCCACTCCTTGATCACGAGTCCCTCCCCATCTCTCCTGTAGCCCCGTTCAGGTACTGGAAGGGGCTCTAAGGTCTCTCTGGAGCCTTCACTTCTCCAGGCTGATAACACCAATACTATTGAGCCATTGAAGTGGAGGATTCCACTGGTTTTTTTTCCCCTCCATTTCCCAAGGAGATGAGACTCGGGCACTTTTGCTTCCTGCCCGCGTTGTTTCTACCACACTCCTATCACCCACGTGCTCCTCCTGACGGCCTTGCTGTCTCCTGCCTCCCATTCCCCAGCGACTTCTGACCGTGTTGGTCCATTTCAGCAAAATTTGGTGGAGGGGTAGAAGCCTTCAGCGTCCTGCAATCCAGCATCCCCCGTTTTGTCCCATGAATCCAGGGGGAGAGGCGGGGGTGGAGAAGCTCCGTTATTGCCACCGCGGAGGGAAAGGCTGCAGAGCCACCTCGCCCAGATTATTACAAATCAGAGAACCCTCCACAGGAGAGCGCGGCAGTAAATCAGCCCGTGCATGATCTACCGCTCAAGGAACTATTTGTGGAAGAAAAATTATACTTGTTAGCTGCAGAATTATGCCAGCTGTTGGCTCTGCATATGACAGCCGTTACATGAACGGCGTTGTGTGTGTGTGTGTGTCCCCACCAGCCCGGTGCTATGGCCACCCTCCTCCTGCTGGGGTGGCCGGTGCTCTCCACGGGGTCCCTGGCACCCCGCAAAGTGTCTCATGGTTGCCTTGTGGTCACCGAAAGGGCGCATAGCACTGCGTCGTGGTTCGCATAGCTGTCATGTATCGGAGGGCAAAGCGGTGGCTGAGGCCATGACATTGCTAGCGGGCAAAGCTGAGGGCTGTGGGAAATGTCAGGAGAAATATCTGCCCCGCCGCTTGTAGCACGGGGCCGTTGGCTGGTCTTACCCCCAACAAACTTCTCTAGCTCCATGTAAGTACATAATTGCATCGGAGACCACGGTCATAGGAGGCAGTTTATTCCTTGCCATGTATACGGAGTAGAAACTCATACCACATAAGTGAAGTCCACCTGAACTACAGGAAACCAAGAAGTTTTATACCACAGTCATGCTGCTGTATGAGCACCACCATAAAATTTTATCCTTCCTGAGACAACGATGAACAAAATGAGCAGTTTGACTAAAAGATGCCACGGAGCTCCTGAAGACTGAGACACACAACAGTAGTGTATGAGCATCCAAAGCATGGTTCTCAAGTGTCCACACGTTCCCAAACCACACACGTCCCTGCCTGTTCAAATGTGGCTCCTGAGTCCAAACCATCCTACTTGACCAGATCAGGACAGTGCTTTTGTGGGGCTGCTGGGTAATCCAGGTCACTGCACCAGGAAAGAAGATGGCATGGGCTGCTGCAGCCAGCTTTGCCAGGTTGTGGTGGGATGCAGATGCACATCCAGCCCTTCCTCTCCTCTCCAGAACAGGAGAAGGTCCATCACCTACCAAGCCCCATGATACATCTCTATCAGCTCAAACTTCTGCAGCTGGGTAGAAGAGCTCAACCAGCTGGGCCTCAGTGGCACACAAGCAACTTCAAAGTAGTGCACAGACCCTGCCTGGATAGTCAAATGCCTCCTGCTGAGACCAGGCAGGACCAGATGACACTACTCTGCCTACGGTACTGCCACCAGTGGTACCAGCAACCCTGAGACAGCTCTGGCCAAGCACTTCTTATTTTCCAGAGAGCAGGAGCTGAGAATAGCTAGGAAAAGCTGTGGCTCTAGGTTTTAGAATGGTACTTCTGAATGCCCTTCATCTTCTGACCACACAACGAGGTACAGTGTATTGCTAAACTTGGGTTCCCTGCTCACCCTTCCCGGGTCAGACAGGTATGACCACATGCAGGGATGCTCACCCCGTACTGCAAGTGAGGAATTGTATCCCAGCTTCCTACCAAGAGTCTGGACACGTCCCACTCATGTTGCTGTCAGGCGGTGGGAGCCGAGTCCCACCCACAGTTTGCCGTCAGGCGGTCACCAGGCAATGCTGGTGGTTCCTGAAGAAGCCATCAGTCTGTTTTCACCCAAAATGTCAGCATTGCAGAAGGAGCAATGGCAGCACTGCAGCAATGCAGTGAAGTTTTTGTACCCTCTGGCAAGCGGGATACGTAAATAAATGGGTTTCTGTCTAAATTCCATTGTGCGCGGCTTTGTACCCAAGAATTGTTGTGATGTGCATCATTATGTCTCATTATGGGATTGCAAGTAACCTTTTGTGTAGCAGACACAATCCACGTAGCGCACTGTGTGACCAGTTTACAAAACCGGGCTCCTTCAGAAGGGCGAGTAATTAATCATTATTCAGCAACAGCCCTCACCACTCCACTACTCACTGGCAGGAGTGTATAACCCAGGGCATGCCTAGCCTTAGACAATACATTATTCATGCAATAGAAAACTACAGTTAGCAGTGGTACTGTTCCAATAAATGGTTAAAAAAAAAAAAAAAAGAAAAGCAAAAGAAAAGCACTCTATTAGTTTTCAAGTGTGGGGCTGGTTTGGTGGTTTTTTTTAATTATGATTATTATTTAAATAAATTTACTGCCAACACATTGCGCGAACAAGCATCGGCCCGAGTTGCAAATGCAGCAGGAAAGAATTAGTACAAGGCACCGATGTGCGTTTTTCATAATGCCAAAGTCAATAATCCGAGGACAACGAGAAGATCTCTCGAACGCCTTGCCTTGAAGGTATAGCGCAGTGACTTTATGGCCGCAGCAATTTTATTACTTTATCAAGCGCTAATTTAATAGAGAATGGAACGCACATTGTCAAAAATAAATTGTAGCAAATATTTTATTCGATTAAGGCTCCTAATAGTAATTTACATACTGCGCTCTTCAGGACATGGTTTTCTTCACGCTCAGCTTTGGCTTTCACTCACACTGAGTCCGGCCGACGCAAACAAGGCACATGAGATTATTTACATTCGCTCACTGTCCACTCTTTACACGAGCTGGGGGTTAATGCAAAAAGGCTGAGGAGGGTTGGAGTTTAGTCACTGCTTCCGGAGAGGCTGGGACCGTCACCTCGTTTCTGTTCAGCTGCCTTTGTGGCAGGGCAGCTCAGTTCCTCCCTCCTAGCAAACGCCATAGGAAAACAAGTCAGTATGCAAGAAAAAACCCTTCCATCGGCGTATACTTCACCATGCACACAGTCCAAAAATGTCCATTCCCCCTCAGATGTCACCCTTTACCACACCAGTGTGGACGACTTTCCCAACTGAGGCCATTAGTGAAGTTTAGTTTTGTTGTTTTCCTTTCCGCCGGAGTCTTTTTTCCCCCCTTTAATTCCATTTGAATTTGGAAGAGCTTAATTCATCAGGTCCAGCCACATCATTAAGGTTATAGATTTTTTTTTTTTTAATCTATATAAAAGAGAATCAGAAATGCCTTTGTGAAAATGTGAGTTCAAAAGCATTTTGAAAGGAAGCTGCAATAACTCAAAGGAACCTCAAAAGCTAAACCTGTTTTGAGGAATACCTTTCCAGCTGCAGAATAAGGATTTGTAACCCCACCAAAATTTGTCACTGAAAAAAAAATCCAACGTTACGTTTTGCTTTGGGTTCACAGACTGCTGAGATTTTTGGGTTGAGGTTGTTGGACTCAAAAAGCAGGAATACCAAGCAAATGCCCCATTCACCATTTATATATACATTCCGTAACTGCACTGCACAGACACCAGCCGTTTGGGTGGCAAAAGATGAGCTGGCTTTCTTGGTTTTGGGGTTTTTTTGGGTTTTTGTTTTTTTCTTTTTTCCAGTGCAAGGAGAGCACAGCGAGGGGAAGCACAAAGAATATATTCACTTCCTCTCGTGTGGAGGATTTCATTTTCTTCTTTGCCGGGAAGACTAGTCTCCTTTGTCCCGAAGTATTAACAAATATACCAGCTCCCAATGAAGACAGGCTGCCCTATGTCTATCAATAGAATCTATATAGAATCTTTTCCCTTAGGGATTAATTCAACTTTTGATTCAATCTTTCTGAGCTTTAAATTATGATGTTACAAACCTCCAAGGAACTACTGTACTATTTGTGACCTTCTTTATTACTTTCTGCTGTTTGATAAAGCACAGAAAATTGATTTATAGTTTAGTTTGCTTGTGAACATGGAATATCAATGGTGAGAGTGCGATTCGTGGAAAAGCAGGGGACGTCGGCATTGGTTAAAGTTTAATATAGCAGTTTATTAATTAATGGCGAAGGACAATTGAATAACTGCACGTTAATCTTGAATGAGATTCGGGAAGCGTAACGGGAAATAATTCCCAGGAACCAAGGCATCTCGCAAGAGCTGGATTTGAAGTTTTGAAAACATTTTCCTCAAGGAAGGATTTTTGTCCGTCGCCTCCACTTCTCTTCCCCAAACCTCCCCTTTTGACCCGACGGGCGTTTTTGTGTTTTCTGTAATCACTAAAGGTTAAAGGTGGTGGGCAAGGCCAAAGTTTTCCAAATGGAGCCTAAAATTAGGCCTGGATGTCTGTATTTGGATTCTTAGGCCCCAATCCAGGAGTCTATTTTTATTCAAAGCAGCCGAGCACTTGACTTCAATGGATCTAAAAACACTCGCGCTTAAGTGCTTTGCTGAATCAGGACGGACTTAAGCACAAATGTAAATGCTGTGCTGAATTGGGGCTCTAAACACGTGGGCTTGATTTTTGAAAAGTGCTGAGAGCCGGCAGGTCTAATGGAAGTCAACGGGAGCCGCGAGACGCTCAGCGTTTCCGAAAATCAGGCTGCTCCTCGAGGCGCCCCAAGCTGATTTCTCGGCACTCACCGTGGGAGAACGTGGGAGAACAGGCAATGGAAGGGATGATTTCTTAATAAACGAGATCCTGATCTTACGCAATACATTACCTTAATAACCTAAAATGAGGGGACGGGAGGCAAAAAAGCAATACTTTCCTGGAAATCTAACAGAGTGCTTTTTTTCTTGCAAGCGTCGAAGGGCTATGCAAAAATATGAAATGAATGAACAAATCAAATTAAAAAGCCAGGCTAAATGCACGCCTTGCGGCACAGCAGCATCCCCAATGAAGTGCATCAGGCACGGATTTGGCCCGCTTCGTTTTGAGCATTAATTTGATCCGAAGCAGCGAGTCAACAACGCAAGTCCCACACAGCGAAGAACTTCGCGCCACCGCCACCGCGAGCACCAAGCACGACAGTTTAGATCAGTGAACGGTAAAAATGCAAAAGCTAATGGTAAAAATGCAAAAGCTAAACATTTTTGCAAGTAAAAAATAAAATAAAATCATTATAGAGTATAAAATAAACAGCAATGTCAGGAACAGAGAGGAGGTGGAGGCTAGCTGTTTTGAGAAAGGCAATTTTTTCAAGTGAATTCAATAGCCCGCTCTATCTGAAGACCATAGCCTGGCTGCCCACCAGCTGGGAGGCTGCATCATAGAATGGTTAGAGTTGGAAGGGACCTTAAAGATCATCGAGTTCCAACCCCACTGCCATGGGCAGGGACACCTCCCACCAGACCAGGTTGCTCCAAGCCCCATCCAGCCTGGCCTTGAACACCTCCAGGGATGGGGCAGCCACAGCTTCTCTGGGCAACCTCTTCCAGTGTCTCACCACCCTCAACACCTCAAGACAAGAAGACTCAGTCAGACGCTGTTGTGCTGTTAAGCCCCAGAGAAGGCTGTTGACACCACGGTATAGGCCTACAGAGGGACGTTGGCGACCTGTGAAGGAACCCTGGCCAAAGCAAAGGAAAGCAATTCCTTCCCCTTTTTATGCGCGTGTAAAGGAGAGGGCTGGGAATTCTCTGTGCCAGCCCCTGGCCTAGCTGTTTCCTGCCCAGCAGCAATGCTGGTGTGGAAGCCCACCACGCTGCACCCCGTAATGTCCAGAAAGGACTGAGAGAACCCATACTTGTCTGGCCACCTACCTGTCCGATGCTCCTATGCTGTCTGCTGAGACAGAGAAGCTGGTGAAGGACTCTCATGATGGTGTCTCTTCCTCGTACGGGTATTTATCACCTCAGGATGGGAGACGCCAACCATTTTGGACTCGCCAGCCCCTGCTTCCTGCACAACTTGGATCCAAGTTGTTTCTACAGCCACGTGGAAAAGCCCTCACATGCCCCCTCCCCTCCTAACTCCAGGCAGCAACTCTTAAAACTCCACTGAGCATTTTTCAAAAGGTCCTTTTTCCTACAAGGCTGACGTCGGCCCTTCAACAGCCTTGGGTACTCATGGCAGAAAGGCAGACAGCACCTTCTCTACCCTTAAATAGATTAAAAATAGTGGTTCTGTCCCCTGCCCAAAGTGCAGTAACGCAGGAGTGATCTGGACCACCATCTGAAATCAGTTATGACCACTGGAGAGAGTAATAGGAAACCCAGTACACAACCAGTTGCGGGGGGAAATACCTGTTACTTGTCATAAAAAAGAGAAACAGAAGTGGATTTGAAACATTCGTTTCCCTTTATTTGCTCAGTGAGGCTGATGCGTACTGCACATTTAAAAAAAAAAAATAAAAATCACAGGAATTTTCATACAATGAATTAAACCACAAAAGTACATGTAGAATTGGCAGGTGGAAAACAGCCCAGCTTGGGCTCAACTGATATCTTGCTTTCCCTGTTCAGCATAGTCCAACCAACAGCTTTACATGCTCACCTACTGTACAAGTCTTACAGTAGCTCCATCAGGTCAGTGGTTCACATTATTGAAAATGTCTGTCACAGAGGTACAAATTTAGAATCATCACATTATATTACATGGCTATTCTAGGTCATTTATAGATCAGATCTTATACTACAGTGATTGAAGTTCTCATTACAGCCATCAAAAAGGACACATAATCATTACCTGCTGTAAGCTTACATCTAACGGGATGAGAAGAAGGTGTGGTTGGTTGGTTGCTTTTGATTTTTTTTTTCAACTGACCCAAGTATTACAACCCCAAGAGGCACAAACTTTCCTCTCAGCGCTGCTCTTGGGGATGGCAGCCCAACTGCTTTTCAGAGTAATTTCACACCACAGATATTTTCCTCCAATTTTAGGCTCCCTCTGTTCGGATTTGGATCGTTTTACCTTCCGCAGGAATTACTTCGTTACGGCTCTAGGAAAGGCCGTAGTTTCTAAAGTACCAGTTCCGTTACCTGTATCGCAGATGTGGTACTTACCACAGCACGAAAGCAACAGTACAATCTTCATCTAAAAGACACGCAGGGCTATGCTGCAATTTGCCTCCGGTGACAATGTGGCACATGTGCTAATTTGAAACTTTCTTGGGGGAGAAAAAAAAAAAAAAAAAAAAACAGAAAAGGAAACGCCAAGTTTATATTTTGATGGGTTAGCGACTACAGTCTCTACAAAGGATACAAATAGCTTTATTCAGCAATCCTAGCTCTATTAATTTTATATGTAATTTGTAAATCCACAGAGGAAAGCCGTCTTCGAGATGAGAATGTTTGCCAGGCCAGTGAAAAAAAAATAAAATTGACTCATGTCATTATGCCTGCTTGGTGAAAAATAAATAATCATCCCCCCCCCAAACCCCACACCAATTTATTCATGTCAGCAATCTAGGGCAAAAGAGAATGTATTTAAAATTTAATCACAGAAATTTAAAGGCAAAATAGGTAATGCATCTGGTCCTTGAACACATAATATGATATACTAAATATTGATTTCTTAAAAATAATTTATTGCTTTTAATATTTTTCTTTACAACAGAAGATACTCAAAGTCCAGAAAGGAAAACTGTAAACTTTTAGTTTGGCATTCACACAAAGTTAAAATACCTGCATTTTTAACCTACAGAGCAACAACAAGAATTATGCGGATTAAAGAATGTTACAGTTGTAACACAGAACCTCCGAAAAAGTTAATTTCTTTTTTTTTTTTCATTTTTTTTTATTGCTATCTACCTACTGAGAAATAAGAAGCCAAAAAGTCAAGCAAGCATCCGACAGGACAGACAGTGGAATCTCTCAGAACACAATATGCTGGTGATAAAATGAATGCAGCCATCAAAATCAACTGCACTGGCATGGGGGTGGTGGAATCGGTTTTTTTAAGATTAGGGGTGGGAAAGGAGATTAAATAGTTAGGTGTGCCATACCTTTAAGAGGAGTCATGAATGCCAAACAGTAATAGAATACCAAATCTATACATTCGCAAGCAAATTCCAAACTTTGCTGATTCAGTCTCCAGACTCCGAGTTCAGATGAAATTCTGATGCTCAGAATAGCAGTAGTTTACTCTTGTGGGTTTTTTTTTTTTCTTTCCTGGAGTTTCTATTTAATTTAGCAGAAGCAATGTCATCAGCAACAATGTCATGGGCACATCTGAGGCCATGCTAGTGCATAGTAAAAGAAAAAATAGAAGAAAGAAAGAAAAAAAACCCCAAACAACCCACTGCTTCTGCAAAAGCTGAATTTCCAAACGAAGCACTTACTCCAAAAGGACAACCGTCATGCATCCTAGGTACAAAATTTCCACTGGCCTTTTCATTATTTTAGTCATCTCATAATTTATAATAAATAGGATAATTGCAACTGATAAATATGTCTCTTTAGTAAACAAAGGAATGAAGGATCGGTATTTATACAGGATGCATAACTGTAAAAAATATAGATAAATACCATCATTAAAGTCTGCCAATGAAAAGATTACTGGCTTCAAGAATAGTGTTTAGACACAGAATTACTGTAAAAATCATACTGTACTTAGTACCTCAGCGTATTTTTATCAAATTAAAATCACAAAAATTAAAACAAAATAGCATTTTAAAAAGATTTTTGACCTCTAGTTCCAAAACTACTGTTGATACATAAAATAAAAACATTTCTTAATGATTATCCATTTGAGAGACTTTACATAAAATTATGGTATCTCCTAGAAAAATTTAGATGAGAAAATTTCGTTCCTCTAACAAATTCAGTGTATAAAACTGCAAAAGAAAATCAAGCAATGAGAAAAATGTGGAAAAATACTGCAGAAGTGGTTAATACCTTTTGGGCTAGGATAATTCTTGACAAAATTCTTATATAAGCTCACCAAAGAAGGGATGAATGTGTGTAAAGCGTATTTTGCACTCAGACACACGCGCGCACACATAGACACACGCACGCCCTCATCCACACGCTCTTCTCTCTTTTTTTTTTTTACAATCAAATATATATAAGCGTTAAGTTCAGCTTTCTACATATGTTAGTGTACAATAATTGTTTCACCTCATATAATTACATTTGAGTATTCTTGATTAAGAAAAATTCAGCAGGTTTTGAAAAGAAGGCTGCATTTACAGTGCATAGCTGTAACAAAAAAGAACATCGTCATACAGTATGTACATAAATAAAAATACTCCATTTAACATTTGTAAATACTCAACTACTTTAGAGAATGTAGCAAATAAACTATCTGTGCACACACCCAGATAGTTATATCCAACTCTCATTAATAATGTAACACCACGTCCGCTCATTAGAATAAATTGCTGAACAAGCTGCACATTTGACCATTAACAAGGCTTTGAAAATTTTGCTGTGGAAGATCAACGTTGTAGACATTTACATGGGTGTCAGAATTAAAAGATGAAAACTTCCAAATGTTAGGGAAGCTTGAGCCTTTCGTTTTCTCTTCTGCAAGGACCAAAAAAAAAAACAAACCACAAAACACCCAACAAAAAAACCATAAAAACTAAATTAAAAAAAAAATCTTAAACCAAAGCTAAAACAGATTGGAGGCTTCTGGGACCTGTGGTTTCTTCTGGATTGTCATATTATCACTGTGTCGTGAGAAGAAGCTTCATTTAAAAAAAAAAAAAAACAAAAAACAAACAACAACGCGGTGTCTGATTCCCAGACGTCAGCAGCCAACAGTTCTCGATATTTTTTTTTTTGTGTTTGTTTGGTGGTTTTTTTTGTTCTTTTTTTTTGTTGTTGTTTTTTTTTTTCTTGGTTTTTTTTCTTTTTTTTTGTTAAAATGCAGTATGTACAGATCTCGCAGTTCGTGGTTGTAAGGTGTTATCTCTGTGGAACTGCTGCCACGTCGCGTGGTTTTGCATCGCCCTCCGCCAGGGACGCCCGGCTCCCCCCCATCCCCTGCCAAAGCAAAGCCCACACCCGTGGGGACACGCGTGTGCTTCCCGGGCAGCCGTCCTGCCCCCTCCGACCCCCCCGCCGGCAGCTGTGTCCATGTAAACCAGGCTTTCGAACAGAGAGGTTGTAAAGTAGGAGAAACTCCTAAAAGCGTGAGCTGTCCGTTAGGGAAGGACGTGGTTGTCCGTGAGGTATTCGCCACCCCTCTCCGCTTGCCTCGGGCGCCACGCACGTTACCTACGCAGGCTCCGCTGTGCCTCTTTAAGTAAACTATCGAAATCCATGGAGTCGTATTTGCTTTTAGTGGAAGCAGGATCAAAATCATCCGAGTTTGAATCTGAAACCCAAAGGATGCGAGTTTAGATAAGATTCAAGAACCGCTTGTATTATTTTCTCTGTACAAACAAGGCACTGCAGAAACAATCTTCTTACAACCCCAACTTTAGGGGATCACCAAAGCCCAGAAACGGTCATCGGAGAAGCTTTAGATAGGGACAGAGCTTTCTGTCCATAATAAAGAAGTAAGGTAAGAAGCAAGACTTAACAAACATGGTACAGCTCATCGGCGGTGGGGGAGAACCATAGACTGCATGTACATACAGAGGAGGAAAACTCAACAGTATTCTCCAAGGTCTTGAGCACACACACGCACTGCTCCGTACAGCTCTCAAAGCAGTCTGGATAATCTTGGCAGGTGCTTTACCCAAAACTCCAACTCTGTTTGGCAATTGCTGGTTTAGCAACATGCACTATCCAAGACTGACTTCTCCTGAGGAAGGTAACCGGGGATGGTTCTGCAGAGAGCCGGGGCAGCACGCAGGGGACACTGCGGCTTCTACCTGCCCTGCCTGGGGTCTCGGACAAATCACTGCACCTCCCTCAAGCTCTGGTTTTGCTGCCACTCCGATTTTTGGGGGGAGTTTGCTTGTGTGGAGTGTGAGCGATTCAGGGCAGGGTCTCTGCACCGCCCTACAAGCAATCTCGGGTGGGCTCCTCGGCTTTTTGCAGCTCATGTGCTCAAATCACAGCAGCAATAATGGTCCTGCTCCTGTGTCCGGCGATACCTGCTCCAGCTTTGCCAGCTGCTCGGACACAGACCTCAGTCTGTTCCTCACACAGAGGAAGGGTTGTACAACTGTGGCCACACAGCTCCAGCAGGGCGATTATTGCGGTGGCTGCAAGCACTGAGTTTCCTTTTGGCATCATCCTTCCTTAGGCACTGACTCTCCCCGCTTCCCGCGTCACAGCTCCTTTAAGAGAGTGCCCTTTTCCCACCATTTCATGTGTTGAATTAATCAGAACTCCCCATCTACCACTATAAGACACACTGTGCATTAAATGTTCATTACAAGTTCTGTTAAGACAATATCTTCTCACAGAGGAGAGGTGTTAAACTTCTGACTACTGTTTTCAAGTGTTTTCTTTCTTCTGTACTCAACCCAAAGCTGATTAATTCTCTCTGTCCCTGTACGAGCTCATGAATTTTAAAGTTCATCCTGCCATTTCCTTACGTAGCTCTATCAGATACTCTGCAAAATAGAGGGAATGCAGTCTGAAGCAGAGAAGCTCAAGCTGTCAGCAGGACAAAGCGAAAATACCCTGCTCGCAGATACTCTGGGAATCCCACTCAGCATGGAGAGACCTGCCAGGGAATACTCCCAGGGATGAATAATGTTCAAGAGGGTTCCCTTCAGACAACTTATTTTAAACCCCAGATTTTCTGAGATACAGAGACGACCCTGGCTTCCGCTGCTGAAGATAAGTCAAATCAAGTCAAGACTTCCATCTGTTTTTACTGTTTTTATCAGCCTACATTTCGACAAATGCCTTGCTACCTTTTATATTTTCAACATCAACCCTATATCTCTTCAGCAGTCAATTGCCTTTTCTTAGCTTTACATTATCTGTTTAGCCACTGAAGTGAATTATAGCATATTCATTGTGAACAATGCGTATCATCTTTATCATTTATTCTGAAAAGACATCAATTGGTTAGAAAAAAAATATATCTGTATTCACTTCCTGCATTGTACAAAGCCGAGGGCAGCACATACAAGATTTCATTAGTGCTGTGTTACAGGGTTATGAGAGATTTTAATGACTGTGGTCATTTATTCATAAAAAACACAATATCTGATTAATATAGATTCAATGGCAAAACGTCCCTTGCTATGTTATTCAGAAAAGAGTATCTCGCATACCTTTAGTCTATTTATACAGGTATTAGGAAAGGTTTAACATTTAATGAATACTTCACATTTTAAAAGGTAATTAAATTAGAGGTGAGTTTATAATATATTACAATATTACAGAGGATGTTTTGGTAGTCTGCATGGTCTCTTCATGCATACACTTAAGATCAGTATTCCTGATGATGGCTTTGATGATGGTGTGCATAGGACAGAACCATGCATTTTTGCCCAGACAGGACTAGGACGGACCCAGACGTGTTATCGCAGCCGGTGTGCACACTTGGTACTGGAGTTATCACAGCACAGCGGGGTCTGGAGACAGCTATGCATACTACCCCATGTCCGTGGGACAGCAGACACCAAGAGATTTGTTAAGCCCTCCAGAAGTCCCTGCAAAGAGGCACCTTCATACATAACAGATGCTTACACATGATTTGAGAACCACCAGTTGAGATCTTTGGCCTTTGCTATGCTCAGGGTCAGATTTGGTCACAAGCCCTTCTAAGCTTTTGAACCTGAGAAACTATGAGTTGTGTTTCAGGAGTGTCTCTGGCAAGTTCTACGCATCTACTGCACAACTCATGGCAAAGTCAAAATCATAACGGATTTCTTGGGGTGAGGCATCTACTTTTTTCCCTGTTTATCGCTCACATAAATAAATCAGGTATTAGAACCCAGCAGTCATAGCCTAGCGATGAATAGTAAAGCGTGCAGGAGGTTTCTATGGTGCTGTCATTTCAATATGGAAATGTATTACTGAATATTGGGCACTTATTTTGATAATGATGAAAATGGGCTTTAAAAGAATTTTCATGCTCTGATATATCTGAAAGAAGCCAGCTCAGATTAGAGCTCAGATTAGTAGACTTTTAAACTTCTTGCAGCAAGTGAAAAACCACTTCCTTTAAACCCTCCCCATCGTTTAAATAATTTAAGCAGCAAACAAAAAGGAAGCAAACCCCAAATTCTCCTGAGTTAGAAGATTCCAGTTACGTACTTTAATTCCCATAGAGCAAAACACCTAAACACCTACCTAGGTCTGCATAGTTAGACTTGCAAAATTGCTTGCGTCCACAGAAGTACAGCTCAAAGTCAGGTTCATTTGACCTGCGTAAAGTGTATCCATTTTCAAGAGCAGCAAAGGCGTCACAAGTATAGCGGTAGGTGATGAAACCATAGCTGTCTCTGCAATTGAGAAACACAGTTGTGAACAAAAACTGAGAAGAGTTAACGTGCGTTAGCATAACCCCTTCCTGAAAGCAAGAACTTGCAGGAGATCCAGCAGTGCAAATGCCAGAAGTACTGCATCCATTTATCAGCATGATTGTCCTGTCATGCAGCTAAATACTTATTTCTGGGACAGGAAATCTCAACTAGCAAGATTAATAAATAAGGATGAAAGAAAATAAATAAGGTTTTGAACTCAGCATGTCATCTGTCACAGCACTTACATTGGTAACTCCCATAGCAGTAATCTTACTGCCGTATTTTTTTACATATGGCAGCTCCCAAACAAGAAGTAATCTCAAAAGTTCTTACCCATCATCCCGCAAATTTACTGTGCACTCCTCGATTTCACCAAAAACTTCAAACCGGTCCCTCAGTTCTGTTCGGGTTGTGTCAGGTCTGATTTTACCCAGATAAATCACACGACGTTCTTCCTGTTGAGAAACAGCAACAAGGAAAGGTATATTTTCAACAACGGTGTAATAGAGATGAACCTACACGTATAGGCATGCAAATACACACACATGGATATGCAGAGGATGCATAATTATGGTAATAGTCACCAGCGGAAGACCTACTGCATCTTGCTGGTAAGTGAAATAGTTCTCTCCTGGAAAGCACCTAAGGTATTTAAGTAACACAACATTTGTCAGATTGTGTGCCTCCTGGAAGGTTTTGCTGCTCGCTGTCACTGCTCTGCTACACGCCGTCAGATGGCTCCCTTTGTATCCTACTGCACCTTCTTCACCCCTTCCCCTCCAAGACTCTTCCAAACCAGGAGCTCCCCTTCTCTTGCCACCTATTCAACACTGGAAAAACCCATCTCAGCTGTGGAGTAGTATAAAGTCACACAATAATTGCATAAATGTAACACAGACATAACAAGGCACGTTACGACCATAGCATTATAAACTCAGATGACTCGATAACTGATTCATCCTGCAATCAACTGTTCCCCCATAATCCGTACCTTAAAATAGAGGGGAAATTGCTGGGGGTCAAGAAGATCACCTTTATTAAAATAAATACTGGGGGGGAGGCAGCACAATAAAATATATCCTATGGTCACCATTACCTTTCGGTTTCTTTGGAAAAAAACCCTGACTGAAGTCCCTGATTTTTACAGGATTTACATGTTCCTCTGACACCTGGAGCAAAGCATCAAAGATACTTTTAAAACAACCGAGTCACGGTTCATATCCTTCCTTCCTTCCTGAGTGGAAATGCTCAGCAGAATGACAGAAGAACTAGGAAAGCCTGTGAGAGTCACTTTATGAATTTTTGGATGTACACCCTACTGAGGGTAAAGACCTTTAGTGAGCTGCGAGCAAAGCAAAAGGCAAAAAGAGCTCTTCAAAACGCTGACCTTAAGGTAATCAGGGCAAAGAAGCTACACATGGCTTGGGTGCTCAGCCTTCCTGTCTCAGATTGCCCCTGGCCTGAAGAACCCTGGCCCTGCTGCTCATCCCTTGCACACCCACATGTTTGTCCCCTAAATCGAACCACCACCAACTCCACCACCGCATTCTCAGCTGGCGTTGACCTGTCAGTCAGGGGAGCAATGTCAGTTACAACCATCAGGCTTTGGCACCTGAGACATGCGCAGAATTTCGGTGCCGGATGCCGAAGGAGCTATACTGACTGCTGAGAATTCATGACTACCGTAACCTGGAGGTGCCTAAAGGCTAATGGCACCTCAACTGTGTGATGCAAAAGGCTCTAGGGAACTAAATATAGACTTGCATTCCTGCTCAGAAACATCCTAGCCCGAAGAGACAGGTAGCTTACAGTGTTACAATGCAGATATAGCACGAAATCTATCTTTTCCATGAGTCCCCACAGAGGCATAAGGCACTAGTCATTCTTGGACCACAGACAATAGATAAGACCAAAAGGCACGTAGAAACAGAAATGATCCTGATGCCTCTTCTTTACTTGCTTGAGCACTCATTTGAGATAAAGGGACCATCAGAACTCTTAGTTATGGGGGGCCAAAATCTTGGCTCCCTGTTCCCAGGAGAGCACTCTGCTCCCAGGAACTCTTTAATGCAAAATAAATAAAAAACTCCTGCAGCAGGAAGCTGAAACTAGTGTGTTTTCCTCCCAACAGAAGCTCCTTCTCACTAGCACACTCAGTCACCTATTTTTGCTGACTCTCTTCCCAGCCTCACAAATCTCAGGGGGGCTCAGATCCAGTTAATCTAAGCTACTGAGAAATAAAAGAGAGTTTAAAGGTCCAGAAAACAGAGACCCAGGACTCAAACACTCCTACCCAAAAGCCCTACACACTAAGGTATGGCTCAAGAAGTGACCACTGGAACCACCTGGGTCCTTTAGCTCTCTGGTCAGCCCAGCGGAGTCCCTGGTTGCTCTTCCAAAGTATGTATACGCTCTCCTTAATCCATGGGATCAGGTAAGTATCTCATTTAGATGCTTGAAAGTACTGCCTCTTTTGATCATATAAGAAACAAGGTGAGTGCCTTGGTAGCCCTCCATAACCCTGCTGGGACAGACACTTTCATTTTCCCACGTTGTGCCTTCCAAAGCACATGGTCCAAAAGCTGCCCTTGTTCTCTGCCACAGCAGTGCAGTTTGGAGAGGCTACCATGGCTAAAAGAAGGACGACTGTGCTCATGGGTGGCCATAAATTTAAGGAAGAGGGGTACTTTACAGACAGCTGCTGCTTTTTATCTCTGTCTCTAGTGTGTCCCAGTCCAGAGCGTGACCTTCCTGGCGGAGGAATTTGGGTAGGGCGCCTGCAAACTGGGGACTGCAGAGTGCAAGCAACAGAAAGCTGCATTTCTTCCATCTCCCCCATTCTAATTCTGCTTACTCTCAGTATGGTTGGGTGCCATAAACTTCAAAACCAGGAAAATCTGCATATGCACAGTAATTACTTTTTCAGACTGTTTTACCAAATCAAGGATTTAACCGCACTGAAACACTTGATAAGAAACAATTCCACTGATACTTGCTATTGAACCTAAATGACTGACCAGATGGAGCAGAACATAACATAGCAGACTGTCTAATATACTTTAGCTGAGATAATACATCTCGACTGAAAAAACATAATGTTTCACTCACTGACATGGAGATTGTTGTATTACAGTGTGATGGAAATAACTATTGCACGCTCCTCCATAAGTCTGTGTGCATGCCTGTGCAATTTTTCCTTCTTCTATCCCTCTAATAACCTTTATATCTCTAATACCCCTTTAAGACAACTGTAATAAAACAAAACCGAACAATTAAAAAAAGGCCTGTTAAACTATCATTAAGGGAATAAGTTAAACCTGCAAAATTAAGGAAATTCAAATTTAAAGCTGAAATGAACCATATGTCCTCCAGTGTGCACACATGAGGAGATGTGTTCAAGTATTTTTTTAAGCAGAGAGCCACGATGGCACAAGATACTGGAGAACACAGGATCCACACAGCACTGTCTTTGTTTTGCTTAACTTTGGTTTATTTAAAGTAACTACGAAGAACGCATTTGTATTCACAGAGACACCTGCCTTTTATTCCCATTAATAATAAGAGCTATACAAGCCTAACAAGATTACAACATACTTCTAAATGTTAAAGACCTTTATTTTATAATAAGTTACATGCAGAAGTCCATACGTGCATATTAAGTATGCTTTTTACTGCACTTGTTAGAGGAGTTGATATATGACTCGGAAACCTAGAGAACGGCAGGAAAAGTTTTTGTTTTCAATTTAAAGTGGGCAGAGGGAACCTGCGGGAAACTCCAGAAGATACTGTTCATATTCCCTCCCAAAAGTGCAGATGATTTATTCTGCATCATACGCTTTAAGTGTAGCTCATTGCTTTGCCAGGTGAAAAAAAAGAAAGGAAGAAGAGTCCAACCCACTCCCTCAGGCCCAACATGTCATGTCTGTCTGTTTTCGGTTCATATAAAGCTCCTTCTTCATAATCTTGCTCTTCCCTCCTTGCAAAAAACCACATTTGAATAGGCAGATGTGGCAAAAAATTTCAGACTGAAAAGCAGTATTACAAGTCTCAGATGAAAATACTACAGCATTAGAATGCCAAAACTTGAGAAAACAGGACCAGGATATACCTTCCACATCTAAGGGTCAGTAAAGGGACCACTCATCCTGCAAAGCGTTCAGTGATGCTAAGGTATTTTGGTCTTGCAAAGGCTTCCTCCAAAACTTTGTTTGCCCTTCCTCATTCTTAATCCTTTATTTCACAAGGAACTAAAGCACAGACCATTAGATGTATTAGCTTTCACATGTTTTTTTGTACTCAGCTTCTTCACCCAACACGTGTTTGCTTGGCCCACCCGTGGTGCTGCCAAGCAGGGTCTGTGGGAACTGAAGGCACCCACTGCAGAGGTAACACCTCAGGGCACTGCTGTCCCTGCACATGTGTGATGGATACCTAGTCCTCCAAGAACCAGATAACACTTTATGTGGAGCTAAGAGAAGAAACCCAGGGCCATTTTAAAGCTGGGGTCTCCCACGTGCAAGCTCCATGCCAGTGGTGCCTTCCATGCTGAGTGACTTCTCTTCCAGGAGAAATGTAGCCATAAAGACTTTTATCCTTAGAGCTGGAGGCCAAACACCACTTTGAAAGTGCAATGGGAATGGTTGGGCAGAGTTTAAAAAATAGAAGTGTTACGGATAGAGAAAGTCATAAAGGCTTAAGATTCTGATGTAACAGCAAGAAAAATTTTCTTTAGATTCTGTATTAAAGAAGAACAAGTATAATCTGTGGGAAAGTATGAATGGCAAAAGGAAGAATCCCAAAAACTGGGTAAAAAGAAAGAATGTGACACGTAATTGTCAAGTGCTGCTGTGTGGCTGAGGACTGAAATGGTTCAGCCATACTCTAGGGTGACTGCTAGAAAAATAATGACGGACCGGTAAACCTCAAGATTTTGGTAATCCGTTTGGTACATTTTCAGCAACTCATACAGCAAAAGTTCGAGTGCCTGGGATCACGGCCATCAAGATGAGCAACGACAAAAAAAAATCCAAACTAAATATACAACATACATTGGATCCTTCATTAGTGGAAATGCACTCCATTATAGGCTGACTCTGGTTTTAGACTTTAGAGAAGCCAAGCACTCATTTATGAAACCACCTTTCTCCTGCCTTCCTGTTGTAGAGCAATTTATTTTCTTTGAAACCATGTGTTTCTTTCCGCTGCAGTGGCCTCACAGCACATTTATCTTCTTATGTCTGTAAGCTCTCTGGGACAGGGACTCTTGATACTTGTCTCATGGAGGCTGTCAGCACTTAGAAATGAAAAGTAGTAATGTTAATAGTAGTGCTCTACTCGGGTATAAAAGCTGATTGTGTTATACCTCCTGGCAGCAGCCAGTGCACACAGTAAATGAGTTGCAGGGAGGATGTGACTGTAAGTCAGAACTGTGGCAGGAGGGAGTGTAGCAGAGATCACAGAATGATATGGAGTTGGAAGGGACCTCTGGAGATCATCTAGTCCAACCCCCCTGCCAGAGCAGATTGCACAGGAACGTGTCCAGGGAGGTTTTGAATGTCTCCAGAGAAGGAGACTCCACCACCTCCCTGGGCAGCCTGTTCCAGGGCTCTGCCACCCTCAAAGAAAAGAAGTTCCTCCTCATGTTTAGATGGAACTTCTTCTGTTCAAGTTTGTGCCCATTACCAAGTCAAGATCAAACTGAACTGTGACAACATTTGCTCAGTTAGCAAAGGCATCACAATAAAAAGTATCAATAAATGAAGAAATGAATGAGAAAAATATTTTTCTTACTCTCTAACAGGAAATATCTTGTGGGCTCAGCCCATAATTTTCAAGCATGACGGCTCAAAATTAAGACCTCAAGCCACAAAAAAAGCACTTAAATCTCCAGTAACTGGAGACGGGGAAAGAAGAAAAGGAAAAGAAGAAGAATATCCTAGTACCTTTTGAAGTCAAGCCACCTGTATATAGCTGTAAGTCTAGATAGGAATTCAGGAATCCATGCAGGGAAACACCAGCCCTGGCTTGTGGCTGACCTGAAGCTACTGCAGCAAAGGTGGTGTGTGGAAGACTGAAGGTGCTGCCACTTAAACAGGCTTCCACCACGGAGCATGAGCACAGGCTTCAGAAACAAGCCTCCTCAGCATCCTGCCAATATGCCTCCACGTCTGCCAAAATACAAGCTGCCTGCACGATCAGAGGGCATTGCTGCACATATGGTTTTGACAGATTAAAATATGGGATTTTTTTTTTTCCCCCTCATTCCTTTTTCCTAGGTTTCCCACACTTATTGTCACATGGAGACTAATTCTAGATATTGAACCAATAATACCTGATGGCTTTTAGCTCAGTCATAACTTCTGTTCCCTTTCCACTGTGCTTTCTTTCTACAATTAGCTCCTGAGATGATAGCACACTGCTTCTCATGAAGAAAAGCCACCTGCCCTGTGTAACACCTTAATACTGCCCAATCTTTGGGCCACTCTTTTAACAGTATCTGGAGGTATGTGGTCACGAATCAGTTCTGGTAACAAAAGAATGGGCTCGAAAGAAACTAAAAAACTCCCAAATGCAGAGAGCAAACAATTCTAAATTTATGGAACTGTAGGAAGAGTTCAAGGAGAGAGAGAGGACATTCTTGTGCCTGAACAATAAATGAGTTGAGTTCCTCAAGAAAGAAAAGAATAACACAGAAGAGACCCATATGCCAAAAGGAGTAAGAAAAGCAGCAGAGAATGCTAGAAATAATACAAATTTTATCACTGACTTCATAGCATCAGGGCTTTCCTTTCTCTGCTGCCCCCTAACCTCTACTTATTTGCACAGGGAATAAACTGGCATGATTCAATACATATTTTTTTTAAGTAAAAGTGCTGATAGACTTTGAATAAAGGAGTTAATAGAATTTAGTCTACATCTGCAGTTCTTATACTGGATTATTAAGATTTTGCCATGTTCTGTTTATGGATATTTATTTTTCAGTTCTGATTTATTTATGTTTATTAATAAATAATTTCATTAATGAAGTTAATTATGATCACAATGCTCACTTTAGAAAGAAAATAAATTCAACCTTGGTTTAGAAAAGTCTAAAATTTCTAACACGGGAAGTTATGACGCAGCCTATCTGGAGCTTTTTAAGTTTCTTCTCTTTCCTTTTTCCTTTTCTCTTGATTAGCTACTTGCCAAAGATTTGTTTGTTTTAAACTAAATCAAATTTTCTACCTTCTCAGCGGGATTTATGTTTATTTATACTGGTAAGGTACAGTAATTGAGAAGTAGCAAGATGCACCCATGACAGAGGTCTACTTGAATCTCTAATTTGTGTTAGATCTAAGGGAGAACAGCCCGGGTAAGTTACGATTGCTGGAAGGTAGCATTCATCTCTAAGCAGATGGAAGCCAGATATTTCAAAACTAACTGCAACAATTGACTTAAATATAGCCCTGTCTGAAGCCAAGCAACATCATTCCCCTGCCTTCACCGAGTTTCAGAGCAGCACAGCAGAGCGTGTTACGGCTCTAAATCTCACGCTTTACAAAATACACCTTTTGTAGACGGGGCACCTGAAGTAGAGAGAAGTGAAATGATTTCATGAAGTTCACTCAGAGACAAAAACTGAAAAAAAAGGTGCCTATTCCCTCCCAGAACTTCCTACTGCTATTGACTACACCAGTGTGTCAATCTCTACACACTTCCAGTTCTGCTGGTGTAAGTACTAGCAGAAACGCTGCCCAGTGTGTGATAAATCAGCTTTTACTATGAAGTCCACTAAAGGCACTGGGAAAAAAATCATTCTGGCAAGTCCTGGACAAAGAGCACTAAGGGAAAATCTGGAAAGGAAGATGAAATGTCCCAGTCTGCACCAGTTCATGCTGGAGCCAGGGCACAGCCAGAAAGTGCAACAGAAGGAGCAGGACACAGAAAGCCAAGTGGAAAACGTTAAGGTGAGCCACCAAACGGGCTCAACAACTACAAGAGGAGTCCAGACTTACAGCAGCTCCCCATTTATCAAAAAAACATCACTCAGCTGCCAATGGGGAACTAAAAAGGGGCAAAAGCCACCCGTCTGTTTAATAGCCATTCTCCTGTTCTACCGCTACAGCAGCCAAGAGAGTCGCCCATCCCCACGTGGGTATTTCCCTCGCCTCAGGTATTTCAGTTGTTTCACACAGAACACCGACGAGCAAAATAATTAATTAATACATTCTCATTATGAAAGGGCCTGTGTTAAGTGACATTTTAAAATTGCATCATGTCTTCAGACTATTTATTTTGCGAAAAATAACTTAAAAATTAACTGAGTCATGAACAGGAAAAAAAAAGATTAAAATCCTGCCTTTGGATCCCAGTTTTGAATTCTGTTATCTACACCCTCTGTATAGACAACTACAGCTGCTATGAAAGTCCAGCAATCAGTATGTAAGCCGACTCCTTATATTACTTATGCAAAGACCAGAAATATAGAAAATAGACATTGATTACTGGCACTCTGGCAACTGATATAATAGTATAAAATGCAGGTTAGCTGATAGACCTGTATAAGAAATAAACTGGTTCACTTTTAATTGTCTTTCATCTGGGATGAAACCTTTTTTCAGTAAGTCCTTTGTATCTATTGACTCTGAAAAACTTGGGAGAGTTGCAATTTATAGAGCCTGAAAAAAATTAGCATTGTGACATCAAAACACAAATTGTTATGGAAACACATATTTGCCTAAAATTCGAAATACTAAGAAATATACGTAAGCAGATTTTTGTATTTTGTATTTTCATTTTATAAATAAGAAAGAAAATAAAGTCTGAGTTCTAGCTTTAGTAATCTATGAAAAGAAACAGAAATCTATTTCAAAATGAAAGTTATCTTCACGGTGCTTACAATTGCTTTCTGCCTCTGTCTCTCCCTTTGTTTGGCCCTTTCAGATTCCCGTTTTTCATACTCTTTGCGGTATTCTTCCCTCTTCAGTCTTTCATGCTGATATTCCTCATAGCTGTCATATCTAGGGAACAGAACTCGAGTCATTAAATCAAGCACCTGCACTTGTGAACGCAAAATTAGTAATACAATTTCTGGGATGCTTCCTTATCCCTTGAGAACCAGCTGCAAAGCAAAGGTGGGCAAGAGGCACTACCTGGGTCTGCGACTGTACGGTGATCTGGATCGCGATCTTGCACGTAGGGGAGAACTTCTGTATGCTCGGTGTCTACAGTGGCTGGACTCATAATAGCAACAAGATCTGCGGGAAGAAACACATTCACCTCTGTCATTCAGTTCGAATCTATTTGACACCATTTCCTACCTCCTCCCCGAACGTACAAGATTTTTCCAGTGACAGTTTGCCATCTCCTAGTCAACTAAGGCGCCTCAAGTGATTTCACCCCCCTCCTGCCCTCCTGTAATGTTCCTTATTGAGGCTAACACAGCGCAGAGTCAGCCACTGTCAACTTCATCTGATAGGGACTGCAGCTAGACTGGCACCGGGCAGCTCGCCGATAATGGGAAAGGTTAGTTGTCTACATCTCTCACCAATCGCTCTGCCGCTGACCTGACCGGCTCCACTCACAAAGTGTAAACTTGGCAAATTTAACAGATAATGGCAACAAGTGCTCCTGTAGCAACCCCGTAACCTTCAGAGTTAATCAGCTCGGGAGCGAGAGAATGAGCTAGGCTGGATTAAGTTATTTCTTGGTTTTTCCTTTCTTTCTTTTAAGTCGCTTTACGCTTTTGCTGTTTTCCTTCTTAACTACGATGATGACACATGGATTTGCTGTACTGTACCTTGAAGAGGATCTACTACAGGGCGACCTTGATCTCGATCGGGAATATGGAGAACGGGAACAAGACCTGCGTTGAGGAAAGGATCTTGATCTAGAGCGTGTCCTTTGGGATCTTTGAGAAAATAAGGATTTGGGTGGAGACACTGAATCTCTGCATGGAGAGTTAAAAGAAGAGCAAGAAGGCGATACATCAAATAATGAATAGGCTTGTGTCCCATCCCAAGGGTAGCATAGTTTATCACTTTCATCTTCACTGTCATCAAAGAGACCATCCATTGCTAGTCCTGAATTTATAAACATAGGTAGTTTGGAGAATTGTTCATTACTGTAATCACTGTCCCTTAGTTCTAGTTCTCTGGTCTTATCTGCTTCTTCATCAAAAACAGCTTGGCTGGGGTGACCAAAATGCTTATTCAGTTCAGCCCGAATTTCCTGGTCTTGGAGCTGTTTTCTGTTATTACCGTGGGATCCCTGCTTACTTGTCTGTAAAGTCTCTTTCTTGAAATACTGGTCTTGTTCTAAAGAAGAACAAATCTGACACTGCCACCCAGGTGAAGAATCCTTAAATTCTAGGTGTCTGGAGTCCTGAAGTTCCTGGGATATTTTAATGTGTATTTCCGATTTCGAATTCACGGATTGACAGTAGTCATGGTCACCAAACAGCCGCAAGCTGGGCCGTTTTGTCTTTCTCTCCTCATGTCCATTGGACAGTACTGTAGTCTTGCTAAGCTGTGCGTACAGCTCAGACTGTTCTGGACCCTTCTTGATGGGGTTATTTCCTTGAGAACCGGAAGACTCACTATAGCGGGGCTTTTTTGAAGGTGGTACAACAGTCTTGCATGATGACTTCGGCTTAGGTGAAGTCCTGAAAGGATTATCCTGGTTGGCTTTATGAGGAGGGGTCGTAGGTGGAGTTAGGCCTAAGGGGGAAAAAAGGAGGAACAGAATATTTTTAAGCACACATATGACGTTTGTAAAGGCGGCTCCTGTGCTTCTTTAAAACCGATACAAAGCAAGACCCATTCTACGTCGCTTTAACACTACTAATTCTGGGAATAAGAGAATTTAGGCTGTGAGACACCAAAGGTCTGGTAACGACAATAGCAACAGTACTCATGCATTGCTATTAATCTTCAGCATCACTTCTGTCCCTCCCCTTCCTTCATGACATCCTCCTCCCTCTCTGTAGATTTTGATAGAAAAGATCAAGAGATAAAAACCAAAAGGCTCTTTTTTTTTTTTTCTTCTTCTTCGTTAAAAATCAAAAAGATTTTGATATAAAACTCAGAAGTCAAAAGACTGGCACTGTCAAAAACCTGAAGAAATTAGCAGACAAAAACCTGAATAAAAGCAAGGTTGAGAAAAGTAGATGAGTGCTACCAAAGGAACCCTGGTAGGACGCAGAACTTAGAGGCAAGGAAGTACGGCAACTCCACAACCCGACTGCAATGACTCTTTGTCTCCACAGTTCATTAACTTATTAAACCATTGCTAATGTATGTATAACACATTTTTGTAAGCATAACTAATACATTTTGCCTGAAATGTGGTTCTGCAACTGAAACCCAAGTGAACAACAGGACAACTGCAACTGTAATGAACCATTGCATTTAGAACTAAATACTAGTGAGAAATCATGAAGCAGGGAGTCAAAAAGAAACAGAGAAGTATTTCAAGAATAAAGATACCACTAATTACCAGGATTGTTCATGTAACTGTAATAGATTATATCACTTATGGTGAGACAAAATTGCAGGAACGACTACAGCCAGTTCCAGTAAAATCTGGGAACCAAAGCAGCATCTTCCAATTATTTTTAAAAGGGTAAAATATAGCTCTCAATATTTTCTCTAGTAATCACAGAATTTCTTTAGTCTTTACAACAGGATAACCCAGGACACCAGGGCAGAGCAACAGCAAACTGCAGCCACTGTTCTGGAGATAATTACTCTTCAGGAAGGTATTTAGTACTTTTGCTTCTGTCCAATTGAGCCTACTGTCATTTAGAAGGGTATATGCTTAAAATTAAACAAATTAGACTGAGATTAGGGAGTTCTCTAAATAATCCAAACCATCCTTAGGAGCTTCAGAAGCTGATGCTGCCCAAGATTACTTCTTCTAGCTCAAGCAATGAGCTTTCCATTACTTCTTTAGAAAGAATGATAAGAGAGGGCAGACACACTTACAGGAAATGTGTATTTCAACATGGCTATAGAGTTTTGTTTTGTATTTTTAACCATGCGACAGAGCTCAGCAGATCAATGCAAATGGAACATGTTTTATAGTGTTTTGCTGTAAAGAAGGAAAAGCGTCCATCAATGCATAGTGCTCCCTAAGGAGCATAAATGGAGACTGGGAGTCCCACTGCATTAGCTGCAATGAATTTGTTCCAGAAAAAATAAAAGAAAAAAAGAAGATAGGAGTACCAAGGCATGAATACTTGATGTGAGAGAGAAGCTTGATTTTGTCTGAATGTTTGGAAAAAATGGTTACGAGCTACCCGTGGCTATGTGGAGACTTTGCCTGATGCCGCAAAAGTCAGGGAAACTGAGGCAAAGATAAGGACACTAAAAACTCTAATTACCTCAAATTTGAATTTAGTAGTGAAAAAGTTTTGTGCAAATTCATCACTGTTAAACTATTTCCTTTTGAGTCCAATTTTTTTCTCCCTTCCTGAAAATTCACCTGAGTCAGCAGTATGTATTTCACACTTTGTCCACCTCCTCACTAACAAATATTTTTGACTACCAAATAATTTTTTGGTAAAACAAAGGGAACCATCCTCTTCAAAATTCTGCAGTAATAATTTCTGGATTAAAACTTCAGGCTCAGATTCAACAAAGATTTGAGTAAGCAAAATCTGTTTTCTAGATAAAAAATTTAGGAGTCTCACTTTTACTCATGAAATTATACAGGCCATGAGAGGCTCTGGGGTTAGCTACTGACTTTTTGGATGTAGTTTTAAAGAAAGAATGAAGCAGACACTCCACAAAGAACATGCATATTTAAGAATTTCAGGCAAAGAAACCCCAGAGATAATCCAATATTCCAAATAAAATATTGTTTCCATTTCCACTTCTTTAAATCTAGCCCCAGCAGGAAGCCAGCTAAACACAGAGCACGACGATTTCCAGAAGCTCTACAGAGTCCAACAATCTTTAGAGGAGGGGTAAAAAAAAAACAAACCCTACTGAAAAAACCCTCGCAAAAGTACAGACTGAGCTAAATTTACTGGCACTTCTCTTGCTGGCAGAACCGCGCTGGAGACAGCCGAAGAAAGGGCTTCCTCGTGGCATTTTGGCTTTTTTCCTGGTTTTCAGCAGAAGCAGGAAGTGCCCAGGCAAGTAGAAACAGATGAAAGTTGGAAAAACGTTCATTTAACTTTTGAACAAACCTCCACCGGGGGGATGGAGGAGGGGAGAGAAGTTTTGAATTCATGTCACCGCGTCCCATGACCCATCTCCAAACCGTGAACTTTGAGAAAACCAGTTGGCTGCACCCTTCCTTGCTCATCTTCCCACTAATCCCTGGTCATCTTCACCGTGGGCCACGATCCCACATCGGCGGCGTTACAATATTCTATAACCCTTGGATTATTACCGGACGCGCCGATTTCTCCGCCAATGTGTACATTTTAGCGTTGACAGTACAAGGTATATTCTGTGCTCTCTCTTGAACTTAGCAGGTTTTGACAGATTTATGGAAGGACAGATGGCCATTACGGGCTGAAGGCTGACAAGAGGCAGTTCAGAGCATTGTTAACACACTTGCACAAACTCTCAGCAGTGCAGCGCTGTGCAGAATGTAATTCAGACTATAGCTTTTTTATTGCTGCCTATTTTCTTTTGTCAAAAGAGCCTGCTGTGCACAGCAACAAATGGCTGCCATTACCCGGAATGTAATGGGTGTCAGACAAATCACGTAACACAAACAATCAAGAGTATGTAGGTCATATTTCAACAGAGCACAACCTTAGCAATATTTATGATTACTGCATTGAAATGTGCTCTATAATAAACAAGTACCTCTACATCACTCACACTTATGTACTTCTGCACAGCAAATCTGTTAGAAGTGGTACATACTCTACAATCATCCCCCTTAAACAGTCTTTTTTCTTTTTAAAGTAAAAGGCGAGTATTTTTTCATGACATACTATAAAACCATTTTCTTTGTAGGGGCTTTTCTTTAATTGAATGGCTTCGGTAAATGGTACGTTTGCACTTTGCCTTGCTCTGTCTATAGACTAGGAACTCGCTCGGCGATACTGTGCTTCGAAAAGAGCGTACATCAATTTGCCGTCGAAGCAGCACCGTCCTCCCCGAGTCCCCGCAACAAAAGGTGTCCGAGTGTGCGCCGACTCCACCACCTTGGCCAAGCAACTCATTTCCAGAAAGCCTCTGGGAAACCACTCCAAAACTCCTCTTAAAAAAGCCCCTCAGTAACTCATTTAGCTCAGCTAGGTTGATAAGCAGAAATTAGGGGAGTGCCTTTGCACAGAACACGACATCTTGACTTTTTAGGACTGATTTGCAATGCTCTTCTTCATAGACACGAATCTTTCTAAAAGTCCACTGTAACCGTTAGCATTTAAACGTTTGATGACGTTTTGTGCTTTGAGGGAGCTGAGAATTAGTGTCTTTTGGAGAACGCAGCCCCAGAACCTTTCTACACACGCGTGTGAGAAGCATTGAAAATGAATACTTTTATACCTTTTAAATTTGAAAACGGATTGCCAGGGCAAACATTATCTAAGGCCACTTAAAACACTGAACACGAGATAACAGCTCAATTCAGTAAAAGAGTCAGAAGAGCTTTTGTGTGGCACAAGATTGCAGAAGCCAGGAAAACATAATAAAATTAAATACCCATCATATAATAAAAAACTACATGCTTGTTGAGTATTGAGTTTAATCCTGTTGTCAGTGCTGCAGAGAATAAACACAGACGCCTGAAAATATCAAATATTTTACTACATTTTACTCCCTCTGGAGAACTCTTTGCAGCTCACGTCTCATTTTATCAGAAATCATTCTGAGGTCAAACAAGTTCTTACATGATAGATTTTAAGTATTTGTTCTGACAACTAAGAGGTAGCACAGATCTAGAGGTGGGCAAATAGCACGGTGTAAGTATCCTCAAGGATGCTCGTGAATTCCAGATCACTATTCAAGCTGGTTGTGTTCATGCGGCCTTTTCCATCATCTTTTTGGAGAAATTAAATTTTGCACCCCATAAAGACTGGTGAGGAGTTTTAGGCTCAGTTAAATCACAGGGATCTGTGGGCAAATGAGAGACTTTTCACCAAGTCACCTGTTGCAGATAAGAGGGTGGAAATAGCCCTCCAGTTACTGATTGAGCCTTAAGCATGTAAACTCACTTCATACACTCACATGAAGGATTTGAGTATTTAGGAGTGAAGGTTTAAAAAGACACTGAGAGAACAGAGAGAGCTGAATTTCAAACATTTAGGGGCCGTGCCATCTAACACTGGGCATTTAGAAGTACAGGAATGTCTCATGTTCCGAGAAGACATCAGAGAGGTTCAAGCCCATTGTCTCTTAGCAAGTTGTGCAAAAAAAAAAAAAGAAAGAAAGGGAGAAGGACCTCTTGAGAGCTTCTTGCTCAGAATGAGGCTCTCCTTACACAGAAATCTCCTCCATATCATGATGTCCTGGGTCCACTTTCCTTAGAATAGCACTAGAAATCAGCTGCAGGAGTTGGGATTTTAGAGAGCAATAGACTTATTCCTCTACGATAGGCCACTTATTTAAAGTGCATTCAAAGAATTCTTATGTGTGGCCTGAAAACACTTTTAAAAAAATGTATTTGTTCCTTGTAATATGACAAATCAATGTTTTGACAGTTTTAGGGAGGACAAAGTTACATTCACAACTACTAACAAATCTGTTGTAAAGCAAGATATAGCATCGGCAAGAGAATGGTTTCAGTTTGACTTTAGATACATGAATCCAAAATGTGAGTGTGAGGAAGATTGATGGCTCATGTGGGAAATGCTTTTATTTATTTATTTTTCTACTCTATAGTTAATTCATCAGTGAGGGAACCAATGTTGTTTTCAGCAGAGAGATCAAGGGAGCTGCTATTTATATTAAAATACTTTGTGCTTCGATAGTGCGAGCAGCAGTGCTAATGGTCTTTTCAATTCGGCAGTGAGATCAAGGCAACTCCTATTTAAATTATAATAAATAGTGCTTGTACAGTGCAAGCTGCCCTATATAAGGACAATGAGCAATGCGGTTATCTGGATATAATTTGGAGTTGCCAGGGTCTTACTAAAGAACTCCAAGGTATTATTAATCACTACTGCCACTATTTTTTTCCATTCTTTTTTTTGGTTGATTTTTTTTAAACTGAAGTGGGTCCCAATTCTGCCATGATTTACTCACAAACGTTGGAAGTTCTTCAGTACTCGAGGTTGTTTCTGTTATGTACTTGTCTGCTTCCAGCACAAGCAGACTCATGACACAGGACACTACTGCAATACAAATGAGTTAAAAAGACATGCACAACCACTCATCTTCTTATAGATTTATGTTCATATATGAATATAAAAATAAAATCTATGTCTACGTGAAGGCAGAGGTTAATACAGCTACCAAGTCATGAAATACAATCTCCTGAAACCTCCTCAGCAGGCATTGCAAAGACCAGAGCAAGAGCAACATGAAGTCCAAAAGCCATCATCATGTACGGTGCTTGGTAACACTGCCCCAACTCCCTGGCCACACACGCTCCACCAACTCTTACTCCTCCTAATTATCATCACATTTTCTAGCTAGGCTCTATTTACTTCCAGAGGGAAAAAAAATTACCATGTTTTCATAATACAACGTTCCTGCTCACATATCCATCCAGTCCTGCCGTTTCACATCTTCTGATGCATGTTTTAATGCACTGGTTCTCCTGGTTATATTGTCTAAGACAACTACAGAGCTGTTGTGTTTCCTCCTCTGTGCACAGCTGATGGAGCAGAATGAACTTGGTCATACTAAGACCGTTCCCGTTGCCATTATGGAGGCAACACTAGAGGACCATCCAGGGGTCAGACCGACTTCCCAGCTTCTGTCTGGTCAGCTGAGGGGAAGAGCAAGCTGCTGACTTTCTGCCTGGGAGAAAACACTGCTTCCTTCAGTGATTTCAAGGGCTGCTTGTAACCACTCCTGCTGCAGTCACCTCATCTGCCCCCTTTCAGTTGGCAGCACCGGGCACTGACCGAGCAGTGTGCTTACAAATGGGCATCCCTCATCCAGATTTGCTCTCCAGTAATGATAAAAGAGGATTCTCCATGTGTCAGGGCCACTGGCACGGGATTATCCCGCTGCACACAGTGAATTTTGCCCTGTTTGTGTGGGTTTTGCAAGACAGAAGGTGCATTGCAAGGATGCTTCCTTTTCTCACGAGAAGAATGATGAAGACTGCAGGCTTTTGGAGTGTGGCAGAAGAAATGGGCATATTTTAATGCTGAACTAATGAAGAAGTTTCTGAAAAAGTGCAGTGAGGTGAAAGCCCAGAGTACATACACACATCCAGTGCTTGGGCCTGCTCTTGTGTAAAGCTGCCACTGAATTTTAGGGCACCAAGCTGATTTATGGTACCTGAAGACATGTTTTGTAATGCCCCCCAAAAATGCTAAAGGCCACACAATTTACAGTCCACTGTTATCTCAAGAGAAACACATGCCAAGTACAACTTGTCCCTGCCCATGGCAGGGGGGTTGGAACTTAATGATCTTTAAGGTTCCTTCTGACCAGAACCATTCTACTATTCATTCTATGATTCTAGGATCTCTTACTTTTCATTATGACACAACTGAGAAAGAAAACAGTCTTGGCAATAGCTGAGGTGGAGCTCAACGTGCGCTCTCCTGCTCAGTTCTGGACACTTCAGGAAACGAGAGGCAAAACAGAGTTCAGAGGAAAGCAATAAACCAGATCTGAGTCCGAAGGAACTGACTTCAGCAGAATGAAGAGCAGCTGAATTAAATGAACACAATGGGTGATGCGTGAACTAAACCAGCACATGATAAAAAAAAAATCTACAGATCTTCAAAAGGTACAAACACCAGGGATCTGAAAGGAGGAGGAGGATAAAGGGAGGTTGTGTGAAGCGCGCTAATGGAAGAAATAAAGAGAAAGCAAGACTATAAAATGAATACCAATTTAAAAAATTACCTCTAAGCTATGGAATAGTTTTTCAGTGGTAGAGGAGAAAGCTGTTATTTGTGACATATTAATCTAGAACTGACAAAGCACTGAAACATGCAGTCACGTACAGCCCTCGACCAGCCCAGAGACAGACTGGGTGACATAACTTTTCCACCTGTACCATCCATTACACTGTGCTGTGGGGTTTGTCTTTGAAAGATGGTGCTCAGCAGTACACAAATCCATGGGGAAATGGGGAAGTATAACAGATAAACACTTTCATTCATATTTTCCCAGAAATTATGCTCTCTTGTGTGGGTTTGGAGCCATATTTTCAAACACACTCCTTCTCAGGTAACTGGATAAAAAGTCAATGCTAAACTGGACCGAAGTTAATCTACTGGAGACCTCTGTGAGGTCTCGGTGTACATGTGGTATATTAAAATGAACAAACACACACGCAAGCCATGCTTAAAGGAAGAGCCAGCACTCCCCATTTCTCACCTGCAGTTCCAGAGAGTTCCACACTTAAGGTTTGTTCAATAGTCTTGTTCTCAAATGGGGAACCCTTGGGATCACTGGAAGACAGGGCACATTTATAAAAACAAGCTGAAATGGAGTTGCTGTAGCCAAAATCTATTGAACCCCCCTCCCTTTTATAAATGTTTGCACTTTTTAGTACTTACTTTGGTGACTCGGGCGTCAATGGAAGTGATAAACTTGTTGGTTTGGCTAAAGGAAAAAAGAAAACAATTATGGAATATTTAAACACTCTATAATGTATACTAAAAAGATTTCTTTTCATTTTGGTGCTGGAAGCCCATGTCAGTCAGGGCTGAACTCTGATAGTTCAGCCATTTCAACAGTGTATCTGATAGTTCAATAACCATTTCAGTGTATCTTAGATAAATAAGGAAACTCATCCTGATTACTTATTACTGGTATCAAAAAGGCACCTAAATTTCAACTATGATTTACATCAATTACTGTACCTCTGAAATACAGTACACAACCCAAATGCCAAGAACCTTTCAGAAGAAGAGTGGTACATGTTAAAAATCAATAAAGAACTCTACAGGATACACTGTGAAAACGTTATTTCTCTTAGAGTTAATTTAGACTACAGTTCACGTTTTATTTGGAAACAGAAGCAGCGGAATAACTATGAAGTAACAGAACGTTATGAATATTCAGTTAATTTTACTTCTACAATACACAATTTTATATATAGCACTGAGAATAGGTTGTTTCTATGAGGCCAGAGTCCAACCAGTTTTAGTCCAAATTTTTGCAAATTATCCTGCAAACTATGACAAGCCACGGACACAGTCACAGATGGTTAAAAATGGGGTTGAAGCTCTCAGCACTACAGTCCCAACACACGTAAAAACCAAAGCTCTAGCTATAAAAAACACAAGTCTTTGTCACTTTTATTCATATACAAACTTGCATTTTCCCAAAGCAATCCGAGAGCTAGGATACTGGAATACCACTAAGACTCCTTTAATTGCCAGCAAAATGTTTAAAAATTAAAAATAATATTACTTGCAAATTTTACTTTTCAGAAGTTAGATTGATGTTTAAACGCAGAGAGCATTGTACCAAGAACAACAGCAGGGGATCTCTTCTGCAAATTAATTACTTAAGACAAAATGTTCCCCTTGAACACTCCTGCACTGCAGATCTTTTGTCCAGAGTGTCACTACTGCGTATTTCGTATTCATTCCAGGCTTGGAGCTCCCATCAACATTAAAGGATTTTATATGCAAATTGATTACTTTTATAAGCTCTAGAGCATTTCTGAAGCGATATTACATTTATTTTTTTTAAAAAAAACCCCACCCTCCTCAATTCTCAAGAGCTGCACACTGTTTCTCCTCCTCCCCATATGAAAGTGAGAAATGGAAGCTCAGGTGTTCACCTTGGGTTCACCTTCCTCAGAAGTCACCGCCAGAGTGAGAAGATGCCCCTCAATGAGCAATTTGGCTGATCCAGCACTGCTGCTGATTTGTGCATAAAAACCAGGTGTGGTAAGACTGAATGTAGCCTGACACATCTTTGTGTGTATTTTATATACACCCAGGGGTATTAATGTTTGCCAGTGGCTACCTAGAGGTAAAACTGGCTTAAAAAACCCCTCAGACCTTATGGTAAGGCTCTGGAACAAAATTTTATATAAGAGCTTCCAGTTTTGTTTTTTTTTTTAGAGGATAAAAATCTGCATGCTCTTACCCAATTTAGGCTTTCTAAGGAAGCTGAATGTGTAAGAGCTATTTAAGCCTCTAAAAAGTCTCATTCTAGCTCTCATTAGTCCCACAGAATAGTCCCACATCAGAACGTGTATTTTCAGAATTCTGAAGCGCCGAGGCACAGTGCAAACCTGCCAGAGATGGGCACAGAACCAAGGCGTTATCTCACACTCATATGTATTCATTTTAGGCAGATATTACTGAGCTCTCCCACTGAGAAATTCCCATACCAAAACACCCATCAGTTTTCGTATTGCTAGGCAAGGGCTTGACCAAACAGTATTCCTGCAAAGGATTCGTCCTCACATACAGCTATTGATAGTGTAAATATTTAGCCAAGAAGACACTATTATTTTCCATGGTGCCTGTTTATTAGAGTTTCAAGGTCTACTGTGGTGTGCTTTTTTCTTATTAAAAAGGGTTCACATGAAGTTGCTTGTCCCTGTAAATTGAAAACATTCGGGTTCAAAAGAACTAAGTTTCCTCATGGGCAAATTTCAATGCAAAACCACAGATGATCTTTGGCATGAATGGCTTTGTGGACATTCCCGTGGGTTTGCAATATGTTTGCAACAGTAACCCTAAAGGAAAATACCGTTTGACTTATCCTTTGTGAGCTTTCCCTAACTTTGAAAGAAAATATCAGACCCTGCTTATTTCTTAAAACAGAAGGAGCCAATTTTCTTGTACTTTTGATTAAATGTATGAACAAATGACTGCAGGTCTGCAAATATCAGTTAAATTTGCAAGGTTGATTCTGCATGAATTGACTGTCCAAGCTGAAAGCATTATGTTCTTGTATTTGTATTATATGCAAATCCATTGATATTGAAGTCATATATTGGTGTATGAGGCAAATTTGCTGAAAAAACAACATTTCAGAAGCCTGTAAATTAAACCACAGGAATTAAAGAAGAGAGTAATTTCTTTCTACCTGCAATATCACCAAAGTCACAGTTATCTGGTAGATTAGCTATACGCCCCTTTGGACTTTCCTAACCTCTCCTTCTGCGCTGTTTCCACAACCCAATGTGCCCTGGTCCTCTGCACTGAAAATTGTCTCTGCTGGGGAAAATATGCAGCTCTGAGCTGAATAGGGAGATTTTATAATCTGTATTTATGTGTGTGTGTGCATGCATCTATGTATGTGTATAACACAGATGTGCATATAGCCTGTTGTACATAATAAACCTTATCACCTATCACCTTAACACCCAACCCAGTGTTAATAAAGCCTGCTGTAACCTCTGGCAGGTCCCTGTTTCCCTATCCTTGGAGGAGGAGACCCAGGTTTTATACGTACAGCTCAGCCTGGGTTGTGCCGTGAAGCAGACTGCTGAAGCCATCCAGAAGGAGTGGCAGTTGGCATCCAAGAAGCTCTAGGGGCAGTTGGATTTCTTTCTCACAAGAAACATTGTTCAGAGAATTTGAGACCATAATGAGGAAAGCTATACTCAGGATGTCAGAATGTACAGCTGCGAGAAGGGTATTTAGTGTTGGGAAGGGAAGATTATTTTTATTAAGTTTGCTTATACTTCCTAGTGAGGAGTGAAAAATCAGATTTGATGGGGGCTGAAAACGCAGGGAGGGGGGAGGGGAAAAGAAGAAAAACCATACTGTTTACAATTGTTACTTTAAAAATACCAGAACACCACATTTAGGGTCGTATCCGGATCTCTGTTGGAGCCAGATAACTTCCACTGACTTTAGTGGAATCAGCCAGAATTTGCACTGATGTGATCGAGATGGGCACCTGGCCTTCTAGATGCCAGGCCAATATGTGAATGTAGATGCATTTTAAAGTAACAGCAACTGGAAAAAAAGCTCCCTTTGGGCTTGTAAGGTTTTACAGCTTTCCTTTATCTTGGGAAAACAGGCAGGGGAAGAGGGGGAGAGAAAGCAAGAGAGGGGGCTTGAGTTCTTGCTTCCCCGTCATAGAAGCTACTTGTAATACCGACCCGCTCTTTGTGCGTCGGGGGATACTAAAAGTCAACACAAGTGTTTAGTTTTGGCCATAAAGAATCTAAAAAGAGAGAGAAAGATCAGGATGGCAGCTAAACTTTCAACTATTTACAAAATAAAATCACAAACTGGCATTCCAGCTTTAGCAGGAATGACACATTTACTGCTTTCCCTGTAGCAGTGAGAGCACTATTTATTGTCTCTTAAGGACTACGTGGCAGGTTAACAATGCCTTCAGTTTTACGCTAGCAAAAAAGAAAGCTCACTAATGAACTGGCCTGCCCAGCTTGTTTAGGGGTATAATGATTTCTTAGCGGTGGAGTTTTCTGTGTGAATAAGTACCTCCAGCTAGTTTGGGGTATTAACATGTGTTATTTGTTAATTTTTTTTCCCTGAGATTCTTTTTCTGAGGCGGGTGGGGGGCAATAGAGACAGGATTAAATTTGTTTGAAAGCTAAATCTAGCTAACTAATTCTAACTTTGTTAGACTGCTTTAAAATTCTCCCTAAGCAGAAGAGATGCCGGATTTACAACACTAATCCAAAGAACAGAAGAGGTATCGAGGGTATTCGTAACTGCGGTATTTCAGCTTCCCTGCGTTACTGCTGGTCCCACACCCACCTTGCAGATGATTTGTCTGAGACTGCAGATGGGGCTTCCTTTTGGAGGTGCATTTCTCTTTGCTGCTGTTCCTGTTCTCTGCTGGTTTGGTCTGAGGAGGGTCATCATTCGTAGTCAGATATTTGAGAAGTTCAGAGCAGGGACGTCTTTGAGGCTTTTGCTGTTGACAAATGCTCTTCGCTTTATTGCTCCATGAATTCTCAGTCTTAAAAACAGGACATAATAAAATAAAAGAAAAGGAAAAAAAAAAAAGCTAAAATTAGTGAGCTGAACCTTATCAGAATGGATATAGGTTTTCTGAAGAGATGAGATTTTCAATGAAGTGTTCAGTCTAAGTGTACTAGATCTATGAGCTGTGAATAATTGTTTGCAGAACAAGGAAAGAAAATTACATTTAAAATTCCTAAATGACATTTATGCAGCTTTTTATTTCATTTCTCCTACATTTCAATGTTCCTACTCAGCAACATGTAACTAACAAGACCCTACAGCGCCTTTACTGTGAACAAAAAAATAAGCTGGTTTAAACCTTAATTTGCTGCTGATTGCTTGAGCCCAGTATTCACAACTCTCTTAAGTACCCCTAAACGCTCTGTTTTCAGTTACAGTGAACGGCAAGACAAACATTGTTTAATACTGCCTGCTAACAGAATTATGTCAGAGCCCCCATTCTATCCAATTAATGGCTGATATACATCTTTCGCCAAGAATCCAGCCTCATTTTTCTTAGCTCAGACAGCTGGCAAAATGGCAGTCCCGCATCCTGGAGTCACTCATAAACAACACCAGCCCATCAGCAAATTTTATCGTACCCCCTACTACTCTGGGTATCAATAAAGTAACAGACGGTGGGACTACAACTGAACTCTGCCAAGAGAAAAAGCAGAAATGAAATATTCAGAGCATAAAGGAGCTCAGGTGATTTTCTGAAACCCAGCCTATAATCTGTTCACTTTTTTATTTCTTAAAAGCAGTTGCGAGATAGTAGGCAGATTAATACAATACATATAGATCTACTGGTTGCTTGGTTGCTGAAAGGATAAAAGACCTTGTTACACTTTTTCTTTTTTTTTTTTTTTTCCTTATTACAAAGATTAAGTTTGTACCTTAACAACCACAGGGCTTGTTCTGATCCTGTGATTAGTGTTTGCATGGTTTTGTGTGCTGAGACCACTGCATTCATTGTAATTTAGCTGAGTGTTGGCTGGAGCCAGCAAGAGCTTCTTAAGCTACAAACACATCAGGGAAAGGGAGGTGGAAGGAAAAGAATAAAGTTATGCATCTTTATGGATTAAAATGACTTATCTACATTTTTGCATAGTTACTTAAAGTTAGCTACATCAATTTCAACAAGCAAAGTACAATAAAACAGAAAGGAGGGCTTGATATTCCCCACAGCAAACAGATTTCATTTTCTTCTGGCTTGGCAGGGTATTTCTGCTCCCTTTACTGCACTATACTGCGGGGCAAGCAGAAATGACAGGGGTCTTGGATTTCTGAATCCATGGCAAAATGAAATTCTCGGCAATCTGTTTGACAGAAGAGGCCTCTGATCTAAACAGAGACGTAAACTTTAACAGACTAATGGATACGCAGCGCCAAGATGCAGGTATCTGGCTCTGCTTCCGCAGAAGCCAGTGATAAGGGGCTTTCAGCAGAAACAGAATCACGTCTCACACTGGTTTTACTGAGCAAAATGCATATAAGGTTTCACCCACATCCTCACCCAAGGTTCAGTTTTGCCCTGATTAGCACTAAGCTGGTGCTTACTGGTCAAATCAATGTTAAAGGCACAAAATTAGACCCACATCCTGCCAGGCTCGATGGGCCTTTCTTTACAGATCACAAACAGTGATCTAAACATAGATACAAAAAGAGCCCCGAGAAGTGAAATATGGATTAAAACCCCTTACCCTGACTTATTTGAACAGAATGATAAGCAAACATGTCAGCCATTAGCACCAGAATCTCAAAAACAATCTCTTCAACACGCTTTTTAATAGATTGCTGTATTAGTCATCCTGTGGCTATTTGGTGGGTTCCCCCCCTCCCCATCCCTGCTTAATTTTCAGTTCTTTACTCGATTTTCCTCTCCAGACTAAATGAAAAGTCCAGACCTTACTGTGACTACATCATACCCATGCAGCGGGTAGCCAGGGGCACATCCAATTCCTGTTAAACAGTAGGAAGGGTTCTTACTAGAGACGGCTCTTCTGCCTCCTGAGTTGGAGGGGTGCCGTCGGGCATCGGGGAAGGGCTAGCGGCATTTTCGTTGGTCACATCTCCATCTGTCAGTGCATCAAAGGAAGGCAATCCATCCTCATCCACGGGGATGCTGTCCAGTGTTTCAGTGAGAACGGCCAGCAAGTTTGCCTCGCTCTCTTCATCTATCTTCTGCGGGAAGAGGATAAAACACAAAAGGAGGAAGCAGGTGAGAAGAGAGAAGGAAAAAAAAAGATGCCTCTGGATGTGGAAAAAAGCAGTCAGAAGACAGTTAAACCAGCCCTTGAAATAGTACCCAGCGAGAATGTCTCAGAAGATGTAATTAAGTGCAATAAAATTATCCATCTCTAAGTTCAAGAGAAATCTCTTTGCGCTCACACTGTATTGCTCTAGTTTACTTTTCTTCCACAATTCTTCTTTTTTTTTTTTTTATCCAGTGTTAACAACGAGAAGTAATCACCCAGGGATTGTATTACAGGATATGCCTAAGCTGCTGACACCTAATGATGGTGTCAGCCCAGGCTGTCTCTTCCTTTCTCTTTTCAATGTTGAACATCAGCTAATTGACCTGACAAAATTACAAGAATCAGAGAATAAGACAGCTAATCAGAAGACCAAAATGAATCACCAGTGAAATGTAGAAAACCTTGTTCACACACACGGCCTGGTGTAAGAGAGAAAGGTTTTCCCTTCCATACTTCTAGAAATCCTTGCTCCCAAACCAAGCAAAAAGCTTCTGATTCCTGGGCATTCTGGCATAAGACTAGCCATCAGGACTCGTATCATAGGTGCCAGGCTCTTTGGGTCTCTTTTAAAGAAATGTATTAGGCAGGTTGCCTTTGAAGTTGTCCTTTTGAGTTATGTTGTTCGAGTGCTCAATGCGACTATTGTATGCGTTTATCTAATTCAGACTGCAATTATAAAAAGTAGATTAATTCCTAATCAGATGTGGCTGTAATGTTAATTTATATTAGATATCTTATTTCAGCAACAAAACTTCTTTTTGTCAAATTGAGTAAACTTAAATGCCTTCCGATTTTTTAATGAAATATAGTCCCTACTGTATATTAAGGTAGAGATTTTTGGAGTACTGAGAGTTCTCAAGAATAGAATTGTGTAAAAATCATTATATTTATTTCTCAGAAAGACTGGAAATTGATCTTGACAGATCAATTATCTAGGATTCCTAGGCTGACCCTAGTGCTATTAAAATAAATGAAAAGTCTTTCACTGATTCCAGGGATATCAAAGTGGGAGTTTTTCCACTGGCTGCAGAGTGGATCACCGTGCTCCAGGTTCACAGTGCAAAGAGATTTCAGCTGAGGTCAAATCTCATAGCTTAAAAGTGAATTAGTCAGGAACAGAGCAGTAAGACAAACAAAACCTCTTCCTTTGGGAAAAAAAAAAAAAGTCAACAACAAAACATTGCCAGTAACACCCCAGAAAATAAATAAATAAAAAAGACAAGTGAATCTAGGTATCCCCTCAGAATGACTTTTTTCAGTAATACTGTATCTACCAGACTCTGAACGGAGATGCTCATAAACCACACAGATAATTGCTCCTGCCAGGCTTCTCTGCCAAATCACACCTCAAGGCTTCTCACAGAAAGGCTCTGTCTTTGATCTAGAAAGCTACGGCAGGGCACAGGCTGTTCTGGTGCCTACAGCATCATCCCCAAGAAACAAATAAACACTCAGGCAAAGCTAACGCTAAGGAGAAGCGTTTACTTAAAAGGCCAAAAGAGAAAAAAAAGACTCTAAGTCCTGGTATCTGGTGATTTCCACCTTACCAAGCAGACACATGCCCAGTGCCATGAGAATTCAGTCTGCAGAGGATGGAAATAAGCAGAGAGAAGCCACCTTGTGACTCAAACCGCGCTCCAAGTGCAGCTTCTCACAGCCACATTTTGAGAGGCAAAGAGGAAAATCACGGTGTCACTTCTAGGAAAGTACGAAAAAGGTATTATCAGGCCAAAAAAAAAAAAAAAGCTTTGAGATGTCATGGAAGCTGACTTTTTTTTCCAACGGCGTTTCCAACCCCGGGGTGGCTGCCTGACCCCCAGCCCTGTGCTGGGAACCTCAACAGCAAGTCCAGCTGGTGGGGGGCACCACCACTGCCTCCCCTTCCTGAGCCTTGCAGCTCGCAGAGCTGACAACAAAGCTGGAAGTGTTACTATTTCTAACGGGGAATGCCTTCTTTAATAATAGCATGCCAGAAGAAACCCTGATATTTGCTGTTAGCTGCTCAGCTCTCCTGCTTCAAACAGACATTCAAGTGCGCTGACATTCAAGAAAGAGAAAGTTGAGTGGACACTGGTCCTCATCACAGCAATTTCAATTAGTTTTGTACAAGTTTCAACATTCAAACACCCCAGAGAAAGCACAGGATGTGACAAAGAGGACTCTGTTAAACAATTAATGTCACTTTCCATTATTGCTTCAGTCCCAATTTACAGAGCAAATAAATCAAAGTCAGCACAGATGAAGCACACTAGCTGGCTAACACATGTCTATTCACAAACGACATGGCAGCAGGAACACATTAGTCAAGAAAATGACATTGCGAGATAACCTTTTAAGGGTTTAACTATGCTCTTGCTCCTAATTGTCCTAAATTACTGTTTATAAAGAAACACAATTATTAGATACAGCAGAAATGGGGCTGAGGGGAGGTGCGGAGGGAGAGATGGTCGGGTACGTGGACGTCTGAGCAATAATCACTGAAGCAGCAGCTCTCGGCTCTGCTCTCGCAGCCTGAGCCTTGGTGTTGACAGCACTGGGGAGAAGCAACGCCACGGCCAAACGCAGGCTCTTTCACGGTTTCCGCGCTGTCACCGGAGAAGTTGGTGTTTCAGACTGGCACCCGATCCACACGTGGCACAGGCTGGGGGGATCGGGGGGAGCTGAGCACCTTCCATCTCCACCGGGGATGGAGGAAGCACCGTGTGCTCCCAGGAGCTCGCTCTCCCATCTCCCTAACCTCCAGGCAGGGCCACGCTGGAAGGGTTTCACAGAATCTTTATGGTTGGAAGGGACCTTTGAGATCATCAAGTCCAGGTTTGCTCCTGTCTAAAGGAGAAGACCCAAAGTATTTAGACCACCTAAATGAACTGCAGCGCGTAAGAAAAAGGGCAGAGGACGATCTCCAAGAGAAAGCCATACGGCAACATACACTCAGTATTTAAACGCTTACGAAAACAATTCATAATGATGGCATCTTGCTAATTAATGGGTCTTTTTAATGCAGAAGCAGTTGCAATACTTCCCAGCCACACTGCATACGCTCCTTAACATCCTTGGCTGTTAGTTTAACATAAAGACATCAGGGCCAGGGTTTTTTGACCCCCGTAAATTCTCACCCAGCTGAAGGAGGCAAGGAAACAGACATATGTCACTGAACGCATCAGCTTCCACGTTTCTGACAGTAAAAATTTGTAGCATATCCAGAATGGCATTAACTCTGAAAAGAAGTAAGATTTGGCACCGGTGTCACTGCGCGGGGGCGAAAGCAACGGGGAAGTCTGGGTGGTGCTGTGAACTGCCAGAACACCAACCAACCCCCAAAAATCAGGGATCAGGGTGCCTAAAGACCATGAAAAGTTCCTAACCGTGCTCTTCTCTGCTTTTACATATTTTGCTCTAATGCTTTAATATTTCTACAGCACTAAAAATAATTCTCTGTCTGAAAACACTTTATTAGTTGTGTAACAATCTTATTCTAATTGGGTTTCTGCCTTCAGTAAAACGTCTCCAGAGATATTCTCTCTTTGGCCAGTGAAAAGCTATATGAAATGAGTTGATAATTTACCCACACAAAGGTATTTAAATCCTCTACCCTTGATAATTCCTTCTCTTTTGCTTATTCTACCTATTGATGGAGCCGGGTTCACCTTGTGGTTGGCTTTTTGTGTCTGTAATACCTGTTCCTTGCTGGCAATCCCACTACAGAGGCCAAAGACTGAGCTGTTAACGGAGGCTCGGCCACCTTGTCTTTCCCACGCTTCCCTTTAGGGTGCAGATATTGAGCAACGTTGTGATTTTTCCTGAGAGTTTTCTTCCTTTAAAAAAACCATCAAATATTTTAAAACCACCATCATTACCACCACCAATCCCTTCTTGAAAAGCATGGAGCCAGGGTGCAGATGTCCTGCCTCAGGACTCTCCTGTAGCTCTCCCGCAGTCAGGTCGGGGAATGCTGATTCACTCCAGAAAAGGGTCAAGCCCACCACTCAGAACATCTTTTCCAAATGTTAATAGTATCTCCAACACCTTTCCTCTGGTTGATTCCCCTCCGCCTTTCATTTGTGATTATTACATGCATGGCTTTTGCTTTCAAGGAGTGAAATCAGCTCATGAATGACGACGCTCTAAAGTTTCTTTACTGATCGTTTGAACAGCGCAGGGGCCCCTTGTGATTCACACGGAAAGATCAGGGTCCAAACCGCGGTATTAATCCACAGCCCGGAGGAGCTGGGAGCAAGTGGCAGCTTGCCACGTCTTCATAAAAAGCCCAGGAAACTTTGGGACAGATCCGCAGCTGGTAGGAGCTGTCACGGCTCCAGCAGCCCAGCTCGGTAAGCAATTCCGAGCAGCCAGGTGTACACCTCAACTCACCAGGGATCGCCGTTTCAACACAGCGACTCGTTTCTCCTCAGTAGCCTAGGATCTATTCATAGCACAATTAACAAAGAAAATAAAAAGATTTTCCTCCAGCTGAAAATATCCGAGCGATCTAAAAATACTTAATACATTATGGCACCTACTTTCAAAAGCACAAAACCGATTTGTGAGCACATCTGGGACTTCCACCAGGATTTAATTCCTTAATGACACATTTTGGAATAAGGACGTCCTTAGGATTCACCCTGCTAGGAGAAATGAGGGGTACAGATTCGCCCCTTTTTGCCCATACGGATGTAGAGGCACCCAAAAGTTCACCAACACCATCCCAGCCCTGAGCACCTCCCAGCAGGACTGGGGACAGGCGGTACCTCAGCCCTGGCCCCACAAACCAAGCTTTGCCACCTGAGGATGAGGAGCCACAAAAGCACAGGGAAGGCAGAGGGAGGGAAGGAATTAGGATGAAGGCTTGGCCTTCCTGCTCCTGCCAGTGAAAAATGAGAGCTGAGCTCAGGGACAGTGAAAAGGAAGAATTACAGCCCAAGTTTTCCATCTTCTGGAGCAGAAGGAGCCAACCTCCCACGGCACTGACACAGACAGTGCTGTCACGGGGATTTTGCTGCCTTCTCAGTGTGTTGCGTCCAAGGCAAGTGCCTCCTTCTCCTCCACTTAAAGATATCCATACCTGGAGGTATTTTCACCCTAGGCCAAAGAGGAACCAGTGGTCCAAGTGGAGAACCACTTGTTCCACCCTGCCTGCTCGCAACCAGTCCCATGCCATTATATACTTTGAGCACTATTTCAGCTTTTATTTTACTGTTCAACTGCTTTGCAAATCCTTAGGCGTCCTGTGCTGTCTTACAGTAAAAATCCACATGATGCATTTGCATTAGAACGTTTTTCCAAGGTCTGTTAGTCTGGTCCCCAAGAGACGCTCCCATAATTGAAATGCTTAAGTCCAGAGCTATCAATTATCTTTAAAAACAAAATGGAGTCCCACTAGGAGAAAATTACAGCCAGGTTTCTTTATATGTAGTAGAAATGTGGGGATTAATTATCACCACCCCTGTGCAAATGCCTTTAGGGTATGGGAAGGAAAGAAGAGATCTTCTCTTCTTCTTGAAGGAGACAGATATACTCCTCACACACACCTGTAGGCAAAGACCACTTGAATCCAGAGCTTGTCTTCTCATTTCTGCAGTCCCACCCCCCAACATATGGACTGTGTATATATCTCATCTGTAGGACCGACCGCATCCCTGTATTTATGCAAAAGCTTCACTCCAGCTGGAATTCTGGAGATATTGTACAGACCTGAAGCAGTATGTTCTGCCATCCCACTTTCCCCCCAAAACCATGTTAAATAAATAGTGTAATTATACACAATACAGGTACTACAATGTTTAGCTTCCAGAACTAAGTCCCTGGAGTGGAAGGAACTCCCAGCATCGCCCCCAAGGACATTACGGCACCGCAAGAAGGATCTGTACAAGGTCTGCAGGATGAAGGAGATGGAAGCACCTGCAGCCTCCATTTCCCCATTGCTTTCTCCAGGGTACAGCAACATAAAAGTAATGATATTTATTACTATTCATACACTCCACACGGGGTATATTTCTTGTTCTCAGAAAGTTCTCGTGTTTAATCTCGGTAACTGAACTTGGGTTACTTTCTCTCTGGAAGAGAGACGCGCTCACCTAACATCGTAAAACTTCTGTCAGGTACCTGGGATTAAGGCATCACAACGCAAAACCACGCCACAGGCCATTCCCAAAGAGGGTTTGCTTTAAGATTGTGCCCTTGATCACCTGAAGTAACGCCGCCAGAGCTCCTGTGAGATGGGCTGTCTTTTCAGGTGAAAAATCTAGCCTTTCTGCTCTAAGCTAAACATGTCAGTTTAAAAGAGCCCACTAAATATTCGTCTACCACAAAGTCACTTTTTTAATTGCTTCTAACGAATTGTTGCAGTTCAGAAGTTTCCATTACAGCCTGGCAATTAAGTTTCTAATAAACTGAAGAGCTACTAATTGACTTATTCATCTCACAAACTGAGGATCCAGCTAGGAACCTGTAACCTGTTTTACACCTTCTCACCAAAATTCATTCACGTTTTGCAAGCCATTTCAATTTCATTTGTGTAAACTGCATCCTCCCCCTCTACGATTGTAATCTTTGATTCTGGGGAAAAGACAAACCAAAAAATGATCTGAGAGCAACCTATTGTGCTGCTGGCTGTGTTAAGGGGAACCAGTGATAAGATATTGCTGTGCTGGAACCGGTGCACTGGTGGTAGACCCAATATCAAAAATTTATGGTAATTGAAACCACAGAATCTTTGGAAATGCAGTCAATTTGACTCAGTATCAAAAGGTCACTCTATTCAATTTATACTTGATGCTGAGCACAATATTGAGAAAACACCTGAAAGCAAATCATCTTATCAGCAGTTTGGGCCTCTACGTTTACCGACTACATAGGCTAATTTGCTGATTACTAAATAAACGCATTATCTGTGTTTTAGACCGGGTTAGCTCACCAGAGGGGCTTTTTAACATGTACAGAACTTGACATTATAAAAGCATCATCAAACCCTTACCAGGAACCGCATGTCCATAATGCTGCGCTACGCTGTAGACATAATATTGTGCCTGTCCTGTCCAGTACCAGGAAAGACCTACTGGTCTTCTCCAGGAGAAGACCTGGCATGTCTTGTCCAGCCTGCGGTGGTCTAGGTTTGGGCAGAGCTCTACATCGAAGCGCAAAACTCTACCTACATCTCTGGAAAGGAAAAACAACAGCAGGGAAAGGGCAGAAGTGCAAAGGGGAGGAAAAGCCTGGTGAAGAGCTGCAGAAAAAAGAAAAGAAAGGCTGGAGGTTTCCTTCGCTGGGCAAGACAGCCAGAGAACCAAAGGTGGGGGTGAAGTTTGTTTGCTGGTGGGGAAGCAGGATGGGCAGCCCAGCCCACACAGGTAGAATCGTACAATCATAGAATTGTCTGGGTTGGAAGGGACGTTTTGGATCATCTAGTCCAACCATCAACCTAACACTGACAAAAACCATCACTAAACTGTATCTCTAAGCACCATGTCTACCCATCTTTTCAATACCTCCAGGGACAGTGACCCAACCACTGCTTGCTGCCTGGGATGCGAGAAGGTGCCCTCCAAGCCCACCACCTTCCCACTGGAGCAGCACATGGCGCCTCTCTCCATCCTCCCTTCCCCTTCTATAGGCAATCGCTCATGCACGTGATAAGATCCTGAACAACAAGCCAGACAGAGATTGTTAATTATTATTACGCACCTAAAATATACAGCAGAGAGTCACACATCCCGACCAGGAGTCCCCATCCAGACAAGCTCTAACAGGGAATAAACACTGCAAAAAGAGGGAGGCAGGGGAAGGAAGGCTACAAGTGACAGCATCAGGCAGGGAAGATGTTTGGGACTCTCCCCGTTGCAGAGCTTTCAGTGATGGTGTCAGCAGTATTTCAGTCCAAATATTCCAACACTGCTTGCTCAGATTTATTTATTTACTTGATTTATGGTACATGCCCACACTAATCTCTCTATGCACCAACATAAAATTTTTCAACATTCATACACCTTTGTTAGGCAGCATGACATCTCTTGGAAAAAAAAAAGAGCGACATATATTTTGCAGTGATTATTCCACACATATAATTGACGTAAAAACTTCTTTTTCCTCTTGATAATGACAGACATCTCTAAAAAATGCACTTGAGTGCTAGTATAGACCCTTTCTTTGCAAACTATGAAGCATAATCTTGTCGCTTTTGTTCATTCTCTATTTCAGTGTTGCATTTGCTTTAGTTTTAATTATATTGGCTGTGTCAGGGTGTCTATCATAATCCCTACTTCTTTCTAGAGATTTATGACTCTACACAAATATAAATTTCAGGGTAAAATTATATACAATATAGCAGAGAAGAGTTTACATATATTTTTTAATTTTGTTCATTTACTTGGAGACTGTTTTTTGTGTGAACAGAATACACACTCAAAAATTCCTTTTTAAACAGCAAAATAAGACACTTCTATCTGGTGCTTTTACTGTTAGAAAATTGGAATTTAATTTGACGAGGAAATTAGCATTTGTAAAGTATCAACTTCACTAAATGCTTTTTATGATGTTTCAATTTTTCAGCGTGTTCAGCTTCATCAAACCTACCACCATGCCCATTTGAACAGGTACGACAAACACAAGTCATGTCTCACCAGGAGAAAAACACCATTTTTCCTTAGACCTGCAGCATGAAAGGATCAGTATATCATTAATACATCTGGGGTTCCCATCCATTTTTATTGTGATCTAATGGAAGGCTGCCATCTGGTCTGAGCTGGCTGCTAGAGTTTATTCAGACACAACACAAAAACTTATTTACAAGGCTAAAGATGCATTTACTCTATATGTTTTATTTACGTAGTTATACTCCTATCTGTAAATGTCACAGCAATGGCTCCAACATCTTCCTGGTAGGTACCAGCAGATGTGATGAGTGATGCTCTTTGGAGAGGTGGTTTTGCTAGACAAAATAACCAAATATAGTAGATTTTAGCTATAAAAAAACCTGAGGAAATCACCGCCAAGAGGAAAAAAAATGTATCTTTAGATAGGTGTCCTCTACTCTTACCAGCCTAAAGAAGTTTCAAAAACCCCTCAGTGGTGTTCCCATATCTAAGGAGACACTGAGGAGATGCTCAGTTGAGAGAGCACCCCAGGTACCCGTACTATGAGCATCCAAGGCTGAGAGCAATAAAAGGCTCCTTTAGAAGCGAGAACATGGAGATGCCACAGGAAGGAAGGTGCTAACAGGTATAGGGTTTTACACAGCACAGATCACAGGTGCATTTTGGCAGGCTTTTCGGTTCACTTTTACAGTCCCATGAAAACAAAAATGTAAGCTTGTCCCAGTGGGCAAATAAGCCCTTGCCTCAAAAAGCAGCAGGTGAACAGTGCATCCTGGTAAACCCCTACAACCACCGAGGATGCTCTTCAGGATGAGGAGATGTGTCTCAATTTTCCGCCGGTTAAGCATTTGGATTCGTTTAGATGTCTCATAATATCCTTAACTATGTATTTCCTTGATTTGTCACTAGGTGCTAAGATTTTAATGTTCTTTCAATGCAATTTTGCGTATGTGAATAGAATCGTAAACTAGATATGGTGATTTTAAAACAGAAAACATTAAAAAAAATAATAAAGATCACAGAAGAGCTGTCTGCTGCAAAGCCTCCTCTAGAGCACATCCACTGTTGGCTTCTTTCTAGGTTTCCTGGAACTCACTAGTCTTCACAGATAATGTTGATAAAATGGAGTTGACACTAAAACTTAAAACTAATTTGTTGGTTCACACTAAGGCTACCTTGTTCATTTACCCTCACCCAGCCCAGCAGAGCTATGTAGTGCATGCATACCATGGGTCACGCTGCAGTTCCCACTGCAGTTGCCTCTCTTCTCTTTATTTCCTAGTGGAAACTGGCTCGGTTTAGGCCAGTCTTTTAGAATTGTGTGTTGCTGATCAGTAGCTCTCCATCTGTAAGATGTAAAAGACTGTATTTTTCTTTGCAAGGCATTCATGTTAACCAGTACCTTTTTCATCAGAAATGGTGAAAGTCAACCTGGGCAATTTTTTTTCCCCCTCTTTAAAAATGACCCATAACAGGCAATCAAGTCCAGCTGTACTTACCAACGCACTAAATACCATCATTAATTAGGCCATAAGTTCCTTTAGGCAGGGACTGTCTTTTTGTTATGTGTTCACACAACCCCTTTCACAATGGTGCCCTGATTTACAACTGGGCTTTGAGATGCTGCCACAGAACCTATAATAAATAATTTTGGGTGCTTCTATTTAATCCTGCTAGCAACCAAAAGAAAAAGAACTTGGGTCCAGATGTTCAGCCTCTGTAAATTAGGGCCTCTCCACAGGTTTTAAGGGAGCTATGAAGATTTACACTAGCTGGGGACCTGGTCCTCTGCTCTTTGGGTATGTTGATGCTGAAGCTGAGAGCACCAGCTCCTGCAATACTGTAGCTGTACCAACCTGTCCTGGGATTAACAGCAGTCCAGTCAGAGGCCACTAAGGGCTAATTCTTCCTCCTAATCAAGCGAGTTTTGCAGCTGAGCACTACATTGCTATGACTAAGAAGATGAGTTTTAAAGTGGCTGGGTCCATCGTGCCGACAATGTGGTAGACACCACGCTCACATTCCCTACTGGAAAGGCTCATACTTGTTCACGCCAAGCGCATCTTCAATTTAAAAGATATCCCCACTGAAGTTAACAGAAGTTATAATTTGAGCCTATGTAGCTGCAAGATGCACAGCCAAAACCCCACGGGATATGCCTAACCCCAAGAATAATAAGGAAATTAAAGCCATTTTAATACTAAACCGGGGGTGGGACCCTGCAGAGCAGCAGCTTCAACACAGCCTATGTTTTCCTGGCTCGGACGGCCTCCCTTTGTATAGAGACATTTTGCCCTGCTCTATGAGCACCCAAAATCATAGAATCATAGAATGGTTTGGATTGGCAGGGACCTTAAAGATCATCGAGTTCCAACACCACTGCCATGGGCAGGGACACCTTCCTACCAGACCAGGTTGCTCAAAGCCCCATCCAGCCTGGCCTTGAACATCTCCAGGGATGGGGCAGCCACAGCTTCTCTGGGTAACCTGTTCCAGTGTCTCACCACCCTCACAGGAAAGAATTTCTTCGTAAAATCTCATCTAAATCTCCCCTCTTTCAGTTTGAAACATTACCCCTCATCCTATGGCTCCCCTCCCTGATCAAGAGTTCCTCCTCATCTCTCCTGTAGCCCCTTTAAGTACTAGAAAGGGCTATAAGGTCTCCCCAGAGCCTTCTCTTCTCCAGGCTGAACAAATCCAACTCTCTCAGCTTGTCAAAGAGCAAGAAACTGGGGAAGGCAGCTACGGACTGGAAACAGCCCAAGATGAAAGAGTTGCACTCCCGATCCAGTGTTCTGGGAAGGGAAAACCTGTTTAAGTGATGCTTCTGTGGGCAGGATGAAGCTACTACCATTAATGCAGGCAGCACGACCTCTGCTTCCACCTATTTCAGACAGAGGACAGGACACTACGCCCACGTCATGCTCAGCTGGTTGAGAGGAGCCGGTGGGACGGCTCGTGTTTAGGTAGCAATAAAATCCTGTTTTGTAAACGTACCGAAGGATTACACACACACACACACCACCAGAGAGAAATTGAGCAACGGGTGCCCCCAACCCGAGGGCTAGCGGTGCAGGGATGCCCAGTGGTGCCCAGTAAGAATACAAGAGGAAATGGGCACAAACTTGAGTATAAGAAGTTCCACCCAAACATGAGGAGGAACTGTGAGGGGGGCAGAGCCCTGGAACAAGCTGCCCGGGGAAGTGGTGGAGTCTCCTTCTCTGGAGACATTCCAAACCCGCCTGGACACGCTCCTGTGCAACCTGCTCTGGGTGGACCTGCTCGGGCACGGGGTTGGACTAGATGATCTCCAGAGGTCCCTTCCAACCCCATGTGATTCTATGATTCTAATGCCGGCCCCGGCTTTACTCTCCCTGGGATTAGAGCAGCACAAACCAGGTGGCACCCAGGGAAGTCAAAGGAGTTAAACCAGGAGAGATGAAGCGTAAGTGAGAAGCAAATCGGGCCCTTTATGTCTGCCTTTCCCTCCCCCCTGAGAAAAACTAAATACGCTCCTTTTTCCTCAGATGCATTGACAGCAATAGCCTAAACTGCCCCGGTTGGGTTTCACCGGTGGCAACGCAGAAATGTTTATTTCCATTAGGCTGGGTCTCTAAAATCTCCTTTCAGTCCTGCGCTTCTACAATTTCCAAACAGCAAAGCCTGACACTTTGGTCTCTTGACAAGCAAGGCTTAACAGCGGGACATTTGAAAAAAAAAAAAAAGAAAAAGAAAAAAAAATCTATACGAAGAAAGCTCTTAAGACAAGATAGGCTGAGCGTTTTTCACCACAAATGGTTTGTTTTAGCTCTCTCTCTGCCTCCTGTAAGAGGGAAATCAGACAGCTTACTGGCTTAGCTTGTTAGGCCAGGTTAAAGGGAAGCATCGCTGAAAGGCTCTTACAGCAGCTTACCCTTGGACTAAAAATAGCAGGCACTAGAGAATTATCTTAAATACTACCAAACTTGTTCTGCACTGTGAATGCAGATAACTGTAATATGTTTCCATTTTTGGTAGTTTTCGAGCTTTTTAAAGTTATGCTCGCTTTAGCTGACTATTTAATTAGTTTCTGATTCTATTTGCCACTTTTTTCTCTCAGAGATATAGCCTGAGGGGTACTTTGCCTACGAATCCTTTGTATTTAGCAGCGTTGCTATTGTTAACATCTAATGAGCTGTTGGATTTGCCAAACGCTCGGTATAGGTACAAACGCTCCTTTGAAATATAAATGTTTAACACATAGCAAATAGCAAATCAAAAGATACTCTAACGCGGCGTCCTCACTCTCTCATTGCGCGTCTCATCAAAAATAAAAAAGAAGAAGAAAAATAAAAATCTGCTTTATTACATTTAATACTGAATTTCTAAAATCCGTATCTGAGCGAGAAATTTTTAGCTCACTGCCCACGACTTTGGAAGAGAACTCAATGAATTTTGGTAGCGTTAGGAGGACTCGCACATATGGGCAAGGTTCCACAGTCTGGCACGGTTCCCTGCCAGCTGAACAGCAGAGCTAGCAGTGTCTTCTTTGGGGTAAAACTACAAGACCCCACAATCTTGAATGAAGCCACCTCCATCTTTAAAACATATAAAATAAGTTTGGTGTTTTTTTTTTTTTTTTTTAAGGCTACAAGCAGTTCTTTTTAAGTGGTCTTAAGCGGGTTAACTGTTCATCTGTACCTCACCGAAAACCATGACAAGATACCAAACCAAAGGAACTCCAAAGCAAAGAACAAATGTTCTCGGTCCTTACATACATTTTACTCATGCTACAGCCGGAAAGACATCCCTGCAGACATCAGTCATGGGGTGTAACCTCCCTGCTGCTGTTGTCACCTCCGCTCTCCACACTTCTGCGGATAACGCTGTTGTGGGTACCCGTGAAATGAACACAGATCAGGAATTTCACCGGATTCGAGCAGTGAGTGCCCCCGCACAGATTCCTGCCCACTGCTTTCCACACGATGTCACTGCTAATATCATTAAAATCCCCCACCTTGAGGAAGGCCAACAAATGCTGGCCAAGGTCAAGCTCAAACCCAACCACGTCGGTTCGGCTGAACAGAAGTTCCTACCCTTATTGTCCGGCATCACATCCAACTGCCAGGGAGCCAGCAAAGCCTGTCCTCTCAGACACAATTTTTCTTTGACTCTCTTTTCCGGGTGAGAAATGTTTTCACTCTTAAGTAGTGGTGGAATTCACAGATTCCCTCACCACATATATACCCGCCGCCTTTACAAGCTCACGCATAGTGGCATAACACAGCCACATGTCTTGCAACTGCCATTAAAACCCTCCATATGTCTTCATTTGGGAAGCAAGTTTTCTTTTTGAGTCAGGAGTTAGGTTCACAGCCTCTCTGTCAAATAAACAACGTGTCTGTTGTCACCTGGCTGCTGAGCAAGCCCTGTCTTTGAAAATATACACTCAGTGATTTTAGCCATCTATTTCTCAGCCTTTCCTTCCACAACCATGCAGCAAAAATAATGCTCCACCTTCATTATGGTGATTAACATCACTACCCACCTCCTGCAACTTAAATTTCCCCTGGTTAAGTGTTACTATGGCACTACAAAGACAACAGCCCTGTTGCACTGAAGGACTTGCAGTCACATCGTACGAGGCAATATCTGCAGAAAGTACTCACCATTCAGACAAAAGCAAGAAAGGAGGATTATAATCCTTGCTTTATAGCAGGGGATTTGATGTGCAGAGATTAATCAACTTCTCCAAGCCAGAGAGCCCCCACGGGCACAGAGGAGGGCAGGGCTCCAACTTGCAACACCAGTCTCCCGTTCCAAGCAGGGGACAACATTTCACGGATGCCAACAGTGCATTTGCTCACTTATTACTGGCATTCCAGAATGGAGTTTTCCAGAGGAAGTTAACACAGAGACAGTAGTGAATGACACAACGGAACAAGGCTGGTGCGTCAGATACAGAATCACAGAATTGTTCTGGTTGGAAGGGACCTTAAAGATCATGGAGTTCCAACCCCCCTGCCATGAGCAGGGACACCTCCCACCAGACCAGGTTGCTCAAAGCCCCATCCAGCCTGGCCTTGAACCCCTCCAGGGATGGGGCAGCCACAACTTCTCTGGGCATACCTACCCCCATACCAGGAAGCCACAGGATACGTGTATGAGATGGTGGATTTTAGGGAGAACACCAGCACACTACAGCAAAAAAGACAAGTTTGGAGCAGTGGGAAGGAACACAATCATGACTGAGTTCACAAGTGAGCATGGAGACCATCTAGCTTAACATGAAAAGCTGGGCCAACCCCTCAAAATACAGGAGGGAGAGGCTATAATCTAACAGCAACTCAGCAAGCATCTTGGAAAAAGAAAGGGTCTACAAAACACTGTTTGAGGGAGGCCCTCTCTCTGCATAACTTACTTTGGGAAGATAAAACCCAGAAAACATCCAAAGCCAGTCGGGTAGGTGATCACCTGCACAGTCACAGAGACAGGTTTGTCCCAAGGAAAGCAGTAAAGGAGGAAGAAAGTGTCTTTGGCACAGGGTCAAGGATAAAACACTTTCTCAAAGGCATTTGTGGGATATCAGGCAGAGTGAATTGGAATTAGGATGAGGATGAGGGATTGTGCCATTAACACCGGCAACAGATTAAGTCCTGGTGATTTTCCGTGCGTATAAGGTGGGAGAAGACAGGCTAGATATTGTGTGTTTATTGAAGCAAGAAGGTTAGAGATAAGATATAATCTAACCAAATCATAGAATGCAATTTGGGAAGATATTCAAGAGTTACAGAGACTGAATTAGCAGGTTTGTCTAATACCTATAGGTACAATTACGCCCTGATGCAAAACAATTATTGGCTGCCAGAGAGGGAAAACATTGGGTGAAGTAGCCCTGATCCTTCATGAGCTGAGTAGCATTCAGGACCAGGAAGGACACCTGCACATATCCAAAACCACAAGTATTCAAGAAGTAGGGAGTAGACATCTCCAGGAATGGTGGACTGTGCAAGTTTGGCATCAGGAGACACATTTTATTTGCAGAGAAACAGTTCAGATGGATTCAAACATTTAAATGGCAGTCAGCGATATTTTGTAGGTTGTCATTCCAAGTCTATGAGCATTCTGACCCTTTTTTCTATTGAAGCCAAGCGTGTTATTACGCCACACTGGTGTCCTGCCACCTTCCTCACACACACAGTTATTTTGCAAAGTCCTCTCGCATGGGAAAGCGCTGGCTTTACACTTAGCTGCTTCAAAGTTAAAAAAAAAGGTGTCATTTTAGAACTGAACAGAGCACTTGCAATGAAAACAGAAGCCATGCAAAATTTGACCAATTTCTCATCTTAAAGCCTCTCAGGAGAACCTCAGCAAACCCTGCATGCTTCCTGTCTGAAATGCACAAGTTTGCAGTGAAATCTGCTTTTCTTTTTTGAGGTCAGCCACACTCAACTCTTAGATTTGACTCTCTAGGGGCAACAGTGATGAGGACTAATGTGGACTATCTCCAAACCTTAGCAACCTTGATTTTGAATTCTGTTTTAAATTGGGAATATACCAGAATGGTTAGGGAGGGATTGTAAAGAAGTTACAGCGCATGATGTCTTGATCAGAAATTACTAGAGAATATAAAGTTCTGGACAATACAGTTGAGGGATGTCTTTATAAGAGCTCCTCTAAAAAATGATTTTGGGGAGGAACTGGGAAAACCTAGCGGCTCTGTTAGAAGGGATAGAAGGGCAATGAGTTCTACTGTAGGGTCTCTTATTTTGCTGACTCAGTGAAGACACGTTTGTCATTCAAAGACAAATTAGCAAAGGGCATGGATCGTGCTACGTAGATGCTCAGTCTCAGTTATCAGCCAGGTACAGGCAGCTTCCAACTCATCTACCTCCAAGTGCGCCTGGAAAAAAAAAAGCAGCAATCTCTTTTGGTGGATGTGGACAGAACGTCTTTGTCAAAATTTCAGTTTGAGCAAATACTGCAAAGCGGTTTAGCGCAGGGAGGATTTGTCCCCGCAGAAATTGACACAAATTCCTTTAGGACAGGGGCAGCCACCTCAGCTGGGATTGCCAGCAGATAGAATTAGGAAAACTGGAAGATAACACCATGGCCTAATGTAAACTCTTAAATCTGCTGTAAACAGAGCGGTAACACTGGCACACAATAAAACTGGTATCTGTCATTGCTCTCCCAGAAGCAGGTGTAGGGAAGGACAAGAGACATGGCTGGATTTTCGTTCAGCCCTATGAATTCTGGTCGGGGAAAAAGGAAGCTGAGGGAAGCTGTGGCAAACAGCTAACGTTATAGTCAGGGAAGGCAAGCTGGCATGATGGTGTAGGATGGAATAATGGAAGAACAAGTGGAAGGGTCCAGTTTGAGGTTGCTATGTGCATGGTGCAACCTGGAGTAACAGGCTTGAGAAGGCAGCATGCCTGGATGTTTCAAGATGGACTGACAGAAAAGCCCAGTACTCACATAAGTAATTTTATAAATGGTTTCTGACGTGCCTGCTGGGCCAAGGCACATCTATAGACAAAACCACAGATTAGGAAATAGGAACTATTATAGGTTGAAGTTCAAAGAAAGGTCTTTTTCCTTCTTTAGCTTTGGGTCCAAAAATCGAAGTTTCACCAGTCTAATTGTGTGAGATATCCAGAAAGAGAACAACCACCTCTGCAAAGAACAGGACTGCCCCTAAAAAGTCCTCTTGGGTCCAGACGTGGTCCACAGTTCAAGTTCACAGAGCTGCAAGTGATCTTCCAGGCAATGCTGATGGTCCAGCAGAGAATTAGCCCTCTGTGGCCTATTATCTCTGACCATATTGGACTTGGACTGACTCAGTGGGGAGACCCTGACACGATTCCTGCTCCCAGGTACTCTGGGGAAGCTCCCCAGGCAGATTCTTGGACAGCATTGGGGACACAGCCAAATAATCCTTCCCAACAGAGATGCTGACTAACTCCACAGGCACCTGCTTGGAACACTATGGTTGCCTCTAGCCAAAGCTCATAGCCTGCTAGGATCCCAACTGACTCTTCCAGATTTACTCCAGTGTCCCTCCATCACTCTCCCTGTGTTCCTGCAGGAGAGGAACAGAGGGCTCTCTCAGAACAGAGCCAAGGAGAAACATCAATATTGAGCAAAAGCTAATAAATCCACCCACAGCACCCATCAGCACTATGCAGTGGCGTACTCGTGGCCTTGCAAAAGCTAGTCCTGAGCTGGCTGTAGGAGCACTCTATCAGAGCTAACAAGCCCTGTCTGACTAGTGAAAAAGGCAGCAGAGCATCTTCCAAATGACAGTATTTCTTAGCTTCCTGGTCTTAGAGCTTTATTTTTTTTTTTCCTTTGGTTGGCTTTTTAGATTTTTTTAAACTCAATTCTTCTTCTTCTTTGGTCTGGAGATGTCTCCATGTTGGTGTGTACTACTTAAGGCAGCTTCTCCCCAGGTTTGGTAGTCCCAAATAATGTTGACACAACTACAACTTCAAACTAGCATCTCCTAGCTGTGTTGTGGGTTAGAACTTTATTCCCCGGGCTGGGCAAGCTCAGCAGGCTGGAACCGCCTCCAGCTGGCTGGGAGGAAGAGGAGCCCGGTGAGACAGCAATGCTCCTGGGCCTCTGAAGGAACAACAACTTGAGTTTATCTTCACTCACAAGCCCCAAGGACCAGCTCTTTTTCACTACCTTTGCTCCTTCCAAGAACTTCAAAGTGCACACCATAAAACAGGGAAGGGCTGGTCACTAGTACATACAAAGAGACTATTCCCCCTGCTACAGGGTTTTTAGGCATTACCATGAGACAAGCAAATAAAGACTGTGTTTAGTAATTGGGGAAAGGAAGAAAAAAAAAAAAAAAGAAAAAAAAAGGAAAAAAGCATATTCTGGCATGCCAGCCAAGAAACCTGGTATGCCAGCTACTAAAAGGCCACATGGAAGTATCGCGATTAACCTTAATTCATGGGATGAGATTTTCAGGAGGGTCAGGTATCCAGTGACAATGTTTAAAAAGGAAATGCACAAAGAAGTAATGTGCTGCCACGACTGTAACAAAAAGATTGCATAGAAAAGTTATGCCTTATGGATGATTTAGCAATATCATAGATAGCACAGGCTCCAGCAAAAAGAGTGAAATCATCCCTATCTTCCCATTTGTCGGCAGAATTTTAACAAGGGGCTCCTGGGAGCTCTTGGGGGCTCCTCCATGGCTCAACAGACAAATTAACTCATCAAAAGGAAGGTAGGGATGATTAACTAACAAGAGCCCCCTCCAGCCCATCACTGGCACATGGTTATTTCACCCAGATGGTGTTCACCTACCTGAAACTGGTAATGACAGTCTCGGATCGGATTTACAGAAAAACAGATAATAAGGTGCTGCAAGAGTGACATGATAAGAGTTATTGGTCTGTGATGCTCTAGACTGTGCCAGAGGCAGCAGAGCTGTTTTGTAACGTTAGCCTCTGTTTTGTAACGTTATCCTCGCCGCCTGAGACATTTCCTGCTGCAAACGGGAGACTTGGTCTCCAGAGAGGCATTTGACCTGACCCTTCCTACATGAGAGGGGGATCCACAGCAAAGAAAACGACGAGAGATGGCAACGCTCCCACCACATAGAAGCAGAAGCGGTTTGACACCCTTTCACTGGAAACGGAGGAATGTCTCTGTGGTGCTAAGGACCATGCGAGAATTTCTTCTGCCTTAGAAAAAACAAAAAAACCACAAACCCAAAAGTTTTTCTGGCTTTTCTCTAGACGCAATTGAGGTGACAATTGGTAATGTTTTGCCTGATATCTTCATACTAGTGCGAAGAGTGCTTGTTGGGCTTCTAAGGACAGTCAATACAGTCAAGAGAATCCATACCGTTACTGATGGGGGGGGGGAAAGTAAAACAAACACAAAACCAGAAAAAGAATTTCAACAACGCATAAGTATCCCCCGGACAGGTAGAAATAAAAGCCTATTGCTCCTTTTGTGCATGCCTGAAGGGTCAAAAGCCTTACAGGGCACATCCAACCAGATGTCACTAAGCGTGCACTTAAGGTTTTTGTTTATTAAAAAAACTGCATGTGCATCCCTTTTTACCTGACAATTTTGAGATTTCACTAGTCTTACAACAAGCCTGTGAAAATGGACAAGCTAAGGACCTAAGACTAGTCCAATAGGTAGGTTTCCTTATACAAAGATTTGACATGAAATCCGGGGCCAGACTGAGAACACTCTTGACTGACACCCACCTTCCTCTGAAAACCGGGATTTGGCCATGATAGGCTTCTTGCTATATACAGACATGCTTCCTGGAGATTCCATAGTTGTTTAAGACTATAGTGTAGGATTTTCCAAATGGGATCAGGAACTCATTACCAATGTCATTTTAAGGGGGGGAAAAGCAGCAGTGAAGGAATACAGAAATAATTCCTCAGCTTCTTGCTCTAGGTGGTCCTGCCTGAGCAGGTGGGGTTGGACCAAATGACATCTCAATGTACCTTCCTGCTTTAACCATTCTGTATTTCTGGAAAGCCCTCCCCTGTTCCAAGTTTGTTATTCATCCTGTACTAGTCACACTGTCACCTGCACTGCCTGGCTGCTCACACCTCATGAACAAGCCCTCCTGAAGTGGAGACAAGAGACCCAAGGTCCTCTTCATAGAATCATAGAATCATCTAGGTTGGAAGAGACCCTTAGGATCATCGAGTCCAGCCATCTACCCTACTCTACAAAGTCCTCCCCTACACCATATCCCTCAGCACCACATCTAATCGTATAGAAGATTCTATAGAAGATATAGAATCGTTCACTCAGTCTCAACCTGGCAGAGTGGAGCACATTTAACTAGATGCAGCTAGTCAACTGATACATACTTAAAAAAAATATAAATAAATCCTGAATAACAGAAGACTTCTAAAGCTCTCATAATATCTTCCTTCCACATAGGGTCACTGACTACTCTGTGGACATGTGCAAGCCCAAAGCCAAAATCCCAGGGAGAAGTCTCACTTCCATAACTGCACTCTCCGATGCAGTTCCTGAATCATTACGTCACTGCTTAAACAGCAACTTGGGAGAATAACAATATTTTTTTCATAAAGGTTTAGGAGTACTTTCAGAAACAATTTTGAGTTCCCTTCAGGAGAAACTACGATTCCAGGAGAAAACTCCCATTGTTTCTGCTAACAGCTCCCGGGGAAGCAGAACGTTCCTCCGACTAAACCAACCCTCCAGGTAACTGCTATCACCTCCTCCTTGCAAGTAATCTCCTGGGTGAGAAACAAGTTTTCCACCTGATCTCTCTATTTTCAGGCAAGCGTATCTCCTGTAGGAGAGATTTGCAGTCTCTCAGACCACTTGATGGGCTGCCCCTCCAAATCCTTCTGAAGATTTAATATCGCTGAGCCCTCAAGGAGCAGATGTGGCAGCAGAGAGAAGTGCTGAGGTGCAGGAAGTTCTCTCTGCACTTCTAACCCTATACTGTGCTTGGAAGGGCTCATCCTCCTGAACTTCACGTGATGAGCTAGAGAGCTGCGAGCAGTTCAGGCAACTCAAAGCTGTCATAAATCAACAAGTCAACAACACTTGCCCGCGGCTGCCACCGTGGCTCCTCACAGAAAATACTCTGTTCTTCTGATTATCATCTTAGTGATTAGGAGTACCCACTACGGACCAGCACCCCATTGTGTTACTCACAGTAAAGCACAAAAGCACAGATGTGTGTGAGGAAATGGAAGTATTCCTCCAGCGCATCACACCGCTCGGGCTTCATGACAACACCAACATCTCAATGGGTTTTGGGTTTGTGCTTTCATAAACAAACCCCAGCGATTACCGCATGTGGTAAAAAAGCAAAACTCCAATCATGGCCCTTCAGACTCATCACCACCACAAAGTGCTAATTAATTTCTCAGTCATTACGAAGCAAGGCTGGTGCTCCGTTGTGTCAGAAGGGAAAACTTAGCCAAAGCCATCGACTACGCGTTGCAAAGGGGCTGATTTCCACTGAGACCTGAAACCAGCCTGCACGGCGGAGCGTGCCTGCCGACGCTGAAAGGCTGAAAATTTCCAGTGCATCTGAGTATTAACCACTGTAGTACAATAAGAGCTACAAGTGGATAAATTTTCACAGACACACATCCTTGTGTTTTTTTTTCTGCTTATGGCAGTGGCAGGGGGAGGGGGGACAGTTTGAGGTGATTCAACGCCAAAACTTTTTCCCTGCAACAAATTTGCTCCTTGCAATTTCCTCTTCCTGACCTACACATGCACAATAGGTTAGTGGCACCAAGATAAAAAAAAAATATTCCTAAATTAAGCCTTGCTATGATTTTATCCTTCTGTAATGGCACGGGCTTGAGTTAATGTTAAGTGGGATGGGGCAGCAGGGAAAGAGCATGCCAGGGTTAAGATGGAGCGTTTAGTAGCAATTAGCAATGATGCACAGTGCAAAAATAGCAACAATAAAAAAAAAAAAGAAAAGAGAGAGAAGAGGTTACACTAGAAATAAAACCATTAAGGGAAATAAATTTAACAGTTTAGCCAATTAGCATTTGTCTAAGAAAAGCAAACTTTCTGTTGTTGTTGTTATTGAAGAAAAGGAGGAAGAAAAAAACCCAGAAAAATCTTATCAGAAATATTTACTTCCCACTAGCAATGACTCTGGGAGAGTTTTTCTAACAAAAGACAGAGCCACTGTCCCACTTTTTTGCGACCCTCTCTGCAGTTCTAGGGAGAAAATATTTAGTTCAACATTATCGTAAGCTAGAATATGGCTCTATTTATGTGACAAGTTGACAACATACAATTTCATGCTTGTTGAACTGATCTGTGTTATATATTCACTGCGAATATTATGAAGCCTCACCATTATAAATATGAAACAGTATACACTTATTCAAAATAACTCCAGCAGTAGCAATTTATAGCTCGGTTGTTTGCGCGCTTATGAAGTCCAAATGCCACCTTAAGAAGCTGCATCTCACTAAAACAGATGTGGAGTGTGACTGTGACCAAAGTGGATTTAAGATGACCTCTGTGAAAGGAGGCTATTACATTTTGGTCCGGATGGCAGCTGACACCAGTTTGTATTTAGATATGTAGCCAGTGGGAACACAGTGTAACGCGGTGTCCTCAAGGGCTGGTTTTAACACGGGCCAAGACATTCGTCTAATGACCTAATTAGCTTACTACTGTTCTGGTGAGCGTTAAAGTCTTCCCCCTTGCAAAAAGGACAGGTGCTCAGCTGAGCAGAGACACGGTGTGTATCTCCAGCCATGGCTGCTTCAGGTGAAATATCTCCTTCATGGGACCTGTGAAGGGGATCAGTTGCCTTTTCTTGATCGCCCACCTGGGGAATGGTCTTGGTGGCCTCATACATCAAAAAATAAGCTCTCAAAGCAATTGTGTTTTCGCTCATTTGGGACTTCTTTCCTCCCTGAAGGTTTCAACCAACCTGCAAGGTTCTTGCGTTAGAACAGAGACGCACTTTAGACAGTTTGTAGTTTGTCCAAGGGGGAAAGAAAAGGGAGAGGCAGCAGCACACCTTGCTAACACTAGGTATGGAGCATTTGCATAAACTCTTCCCAATTACAGAGCAGCTGGTTCGAGTAAAATAAATTCCACTTACTGCTTGCGCCTTTTTAAATGTCAGCATAGCTAGTCGTAGATTATAGTTTACATACATCATCCCCATAGATGTAATGTTACTGTGCTGGACTCCTATTTAGTAGATGCAGAAACCTGAGTCGGGCCAGAGACGCTGGAAAAGGTAATGCATTCCAACCCGCCAGAAACGTGACATTGCTCCATTAGGAAAATAAAGATTCTGGCACTTTCACCCAGCCTCTGCTATTTCCTTCCCCTGGAACTGAGGGTCTTTCTCCTACTCTCACACAAGCGGTTTTTATGATACATTGTTACCTTTTATTGTTCTTATAAAGTTTCCTATCCCAAATCTGCATCTTTTGCCTTTTATGTTTATTGTTGTATTAAACCTACAATGTTGTCTGTTTCCCTACTAAATCTATCCCGTAACCACATACTGTACATTCATTTCTCTAGGACCTCAGTAGCTCTTATCTGTTTGCTTTTATGATCTCTTATGAACTGCTCGGAATAGCAATTTGCAGCGCTGTTTGTAAAGTCATCTCAGCCTGAACTCAGCCTTCCCTTTTTCCTGCCGTACAGCGATACTCTTCTCTGCAGTGAAATCCCATTTGCCACAGAGGCATTTCATTACGGGAGGCATTTTAGAGGGACATAAGTTCCCAAGTACCCTATGTGCGCTTATCACGTAAAATATTCAACGTGTATGAATCTGAATTTCAAAAAAAACCCCAAAAAAGCCCTACTTATTAGAGCAGGGAAGTACATGTTGATAGGAGATGGTCCTGAGCTACCTTCAGGCTCGCCGATGCACTGCCTGCCCTGTCACTGCCCAGAGCTATTTAGTTTGTGCTTTCCGAGGCTTCAGACACACAATCTCGGCTCTTCCGAGCACTTTGATAAGCTTTACTCTGCCATTATACCATCTAGAACATTAAACACAATGTTTTAAGTTCTATGTTAAATCACAATCAGTTCCTATTAACTGTTCCAAGCTCCTCATTTTTATCAACAGTTACTTTATTAAATCCTTAATAATATAGATGGAATAGTTAGTTAATTTGTGTGTTGAGCCATGGATGTTAATTTGTAAACATAATAACATACTGCAATCATTTGCATAATAGCATTTTAATCTTTTTAGTAAAAGCTGTAATTCCCTACAAAGTACGCTGCAGTAGAAACTAAGTGACTATTGGTAATAATAAAAAAGGCCTTAAAATTCTGATCCTATTATAGTGTTGGAACATACCCAAACTGCTACCATAATCTCTGAAATGTTACTGTTCTCTGATTTAGGTGTCTGTGTCAAGAATAAAAATGAAGTATAACTGGTAGCAGTAGACTATTTCCTAAATGTAATTTAGTATTCACTAAGCACCAGCACTTTGCAAATAGCTCTGAGGCTTTCCTTCAAAGTTCAGAGCTCTAGTTATGCATATCGTGTGAGGTACACCATGCAGCTCACCTCCAGCCTCTGTTGTGCTGAATAGATGGCTATGATAAATCATGCTGATTTGGCACTGAAGGGCATCAGCCATCAAGGATTTGACTACTATGTCTTTTTTTTTTTTTTTTCCCCCCTGAGATTATATCTCCTTGAACTGCCTGCCCTGGGCTACTAGTTTTGGAGAAAATTAAAAAGTGGAAAAAATGCTAGGGGAGGCCAGTACAGAAAGTCTATACAGGCTCAGCTCTCTGGAAACCCATTAACACCAGTCACAAGACTGGCAAAGAAAACATTGGTGGTTGTTTAAAAGTCAGGCCAAGTCATTTTACGCAAGATCTGGTAATTCATTAATCAATCTGGCTGCAAACCTTGAATGAATAACCTGAAATAGTGAAAGAGACTGGCAGCACCACAAAACACGAGGGAGTTTATAATCTGAACCAATGCAAATGACCCCAGTGATGTTTAAGGCTCCTCTCCACCCTTGTCATCTTCCTCATGCCAACCCTTCCAAATAAATAAGAAATCATTGATCTCTATGAATTTCCTCACTGCCAGGGGCAAGATGGTATGCATTTTATTGTGCAGCTCTTTCTCTCCCCACATTCTCATCGCTTGTAATACAGCATTTTCTGGCAGCCTACAATAAAACACAGTAGCCTATTTAGGCTTTCCAAATACACGGCACTTAGCACCGTCTTGAAAAGTAACCTGGGCTACACCTACGCAAAACAATTAAAAATAAAGTCATCAAAGATGTTGAGCATCTCTCTAGAATACTGAATTACGTAAGAAAATTAAACCCATAGAGGGCAAGCAATGTGGGTCTTCTGAAGTCTTTTTAAAGGCTAAAAAAAGTGTTTTGCCAAGTATGAGAATACAACACTTAGAAGTCTTTAGGATTTTACACAAGTTCGTTAGACTTCAGGTTACTGCCTGTCTATGAGCTGCATTTTCCCTTATCAGTTATCTGTAAGCAATGCCAGCAAAGAAATATATCCACTGTAGGTATCTTCCCTCTCCATAATGCTAGGTCATAAACAACTTTAAATATGACTAACCTTACATGATAGGGTATGGTATATTTGAAGAACCCTCGGGGGACAACAGTTTTTGTGAACAAAAAGCCTTCTCACTTGTGCCACATTAAGTTGTATGGTTGTTCACATTTTCACATAGCATTGGCTTTGAGAACAAAAACCTAATCATTCTGATTTTCTAAAAGTAGCCACATCAATTTTTTTACAAATACAATTTTTAAAGCCTAGTTCTTCACAAAAGCAAATAATGAAAGTGAATGATGCAGTGAACCATCTAAATAACTGGTCTTGGGTGACTTGTTAACTATTTACTTGCATGAACTTGTGTCAATAGACAGTGCCCCGAGGGGCAAAACCTCCTTCATTTTATCTTTCCAGTAGTCAGAACAATGGGCAACGAAAACCAGATGAAAAACAGAAGCGAGCAAGCTGTGAATAAAAAGAAAGCAACTCATTTGTAACACGCATATGTACACACATTGATAAGCAGAGGCTCTGTGCTGGGGCAGACAGTACAGGCTTGACTGGGGACTAGTGTTGGTTACAGGGGCGCGTGAGTGGAATAAAGCAGTGATGAACTAGGTGCCTGTGCAGGATACTGGTGTGTTTTCATACCAGGGTGAAGGCCAGCATCCCATCACACCTAAGCAGATGAGAGCAGGGATTTATATAGAATCATAGAATTGTCTAGGTTGGAAGGGACCTTTAAGATCATCTAGTCCAACCATCAACCTAACTCTGATAGAAAACCATGACTAAACCGTGTCACTAAGCGCTAGACAACAACAGTTACATACTATCTAGGCTAACTGGACCTTTACCTTGGCTCCTGATTGCTACCATAACTATTAGTAATTTCTTGTCCGTGAGACCCCCAGTGCCACCACGAGTGTCTCAGTTTGTGAGTGCTTGGCTCATCTGAGGTTCCAGGAACATGATTTGCAGAAAACTTGAGATTTCACTTTCTAAAATACAAGCCTTCCTAAAAAAAAAAACCAAACAAACAAAAAAAAGAAGTGCACCAGCTTGAGACATCCAGGAACTTTGTAAAAGGCTTTTGAACACTGGCCCTCACCTAGACAAGGCCACATCTACTGCATCAATACCTCAAAGGAGAGTGCACTTCATTCAAGGTTAGGTTTGGTAATTAACACTGTACAGCTTGCGCAATTAACGCTGCTCTTGTACTTCCCAACATTTGTTTGCCACTCTGGTTCTTTCCCTTCCACTACAATGAGATTGTATTTCTATTTTTGTATGACAAAGCCTCATCTGGAAGCTTAAGTTAGATAAAACATACTCCCACGGTGATACGAGAGAAAAAAAGAAAAACAAAGTAAAAAAAAAAAAGTTATTTTCTGTAAAAAGAAAAGCCAATGTAGATCAATGGGAAACTGCACAAAACTTCCATTCTCTAAAACAAATAGTTCCTTGCAGACTATGTGAGATAGTCTCTGGAGGAAGAAGACATCTTCTTCTGTTCTTGAGCACCCCCAGTCGTCACATTACAGACTGGCAGAGGCGAGAAATTGTGCAAAGTATCCAGCTGCACGACGGAGAACGGGGACAGGGTTAACGTATGGGAGGAGAAAATAACTGTTTCGTTACTGTCTTCCTAGGCCAAGCAACCAAGAAATGTAAATATAACACACTACGAACCTGAAAATAGCCTGAAAATAACCTGAAAATAGAAAATACTGCAGTATTGCAAAAGGCTATTAGAGCACAATTTGTCCCTACAGGTAAGCATGGGCCAAATGCTGCTGTCAGAGACAGCGATGTGACCTGCAACTGAAGCCCGTGACCACAAGTAAATCCAAGCACTTACAAAGAAGACATCAGAGTTTACCCATTAGGAAGGAAGCAGCGTTATTTCATTTCCAAACTATAATTTCTGACCTACTAGTTGCTGGCTAGATGTGTTCCCCCAGTTGCATACCACCTATTTCTTCACACTGGGGCTGCTCATTCTCAGACTCACCCCCAACAGACCCATGAGAGGTTACACACGACGACTAGTACCTCCTGTCACCATCTCCCAACGAGGTTACACACAAGCTTACCTGTTTGCCTCACTGTTTGCAACGTGCTTTGATTTTCAGAATGTGAATTGTCTCATATAGGATGTGACAATTCCTATACAAGGCATGTATACTACCTATCCTATCTCGTCACTACCTATTTTGGACTCGGTAGTTGTGGCCACCAGTGCAACAGGCAATTGTGCACAGGGCATCCAATAAGCCTGTGGTCAAGTTCCACTGGTTTAACTGGGACAATCTGTGTGCTTAGAGTTGTTAGATGCTTAATTATATTACTTATCTGGAACTTCCACTTTGAAAGTCTGCATCTTCAACTGATTCTTCCAAAAGGAAAAATGCCTCTGCATCTGGCTTTCAATCAATAAGGAAAAATACATCTTGGTTGTAAGAAAAGCAAACCCACTCTCTCTCGCACCAGCTGCAAATGTGTCCCCTGCCCCCCTGCTACAGACCATCCAAACCTACACACTAACACACCGTGCCCTGCCCGAGGCAGTACAACTGCAATTCAAGTACAAGACAGAGGTTGGAAACTTTGCAAAACAAGGCACGGAACGTTACACAACTAATTAAAAAAAAAAAAAAAAAAAGGGGGGGCCTAAGCACAGGGTTTTGCAGGGCTAATTTCATTTTGATTTGAATAAAATTAATTCCATGTTACTTGGGTGTAAATGATAGAAATTGAATAGAGAGGACCAGTTTCAGCTATCAGTTACGCTGGTAAAAATCCAGAGTAACTTCATCTGCATCAGGGAGATCACTGTGGGTTTAGGGCTGTATACAAAAAAGAAGAATTTCATTCAGGATTTCTTAGGTAAGCACTTTACTATACTGTTTCAGTTAATCTTTTCCAGCCTTTAAACTCCACCGTGATAATTCGGGGCTTCCCCAAGCCAGCGGGCCAGCCGTACTTCCTGGAGCTGTGAGAGGCAGCACCAGTAGCACACTGTTGCACAAGGTCTTCCTGCCAGCTAATCAATTTATTGTCCAATTTCCCAGTCAGTGGACGATCTATAGCATCTCCTATCACCAAGGAGAGAAGAGGGTTAGGGTTCAGGAGGGGGGCACGGCTGCCCCGTAACCACGAGGCAGAGAATCGTGAAGGCTTTACAGAGCAAAAGCAAGAAGACTGGAGACAGAGATGAAGAGCCTGTAACCTTCTTCTCGTACACCCTGATCCTCAAGGCAGAATTGTAAAGAAAACATTTAAATCTCTCCTACCACCCTTCAACTTTTACTTTAAGACTGCTCTCCACCAGGAGATGAAACATCCCAAACGATGTGCTGGTTCACGAGCTACTGACAGCCCTCACATCCGCCCTTTTTCTGCCCTATCCATCAACTACGAGGACCTCTCCGTTTGTGTGCAAGTGCCTTGCACAGTAGCTCTCCCAGTGCTAAAAAACCTTTGCTAGGACTGTTCCAGCTCCTCAGCAGCTGGCTGCTACGCTGCACTCCACATCTTGCTGGGGAATGCATGTGGAAGACAACAAACATGCTTCAACTTCTGTTTTCCTTAGCAGCTGACAACTATGCAACTCCTTGCTGTGATGCCACAGGGCAGTGCGCTCCAGGCACTCTTTAGCCGTTTTCCTTTCAACAAGCAAAAGTTCCATTTAATTCCTTTCAAGGCTTGTTTCCCCCTCTTCTCTCCAGATTGCAGGCCTGGTTTTGATCATGAGGATTAAGGGCGCCAGTCAGAACCCGTAAAAAACATCATGACGTTTGTTGTCTCTTAACGGGGGGAAAAAATAGTAAAACTGTTGTCCACCAGGATAAGAAAATAAGAAACAGGAAAAAAGCCAGCAAGGACTTTGCAATGTGGACTTGCACTGCCTTGCCTTACCTCGAATATGTTGGCGGGTTCATTGCTGTACTGGTTGGAGATGATCTCTGACTGGTCGCTGTACCACTTGAGCCCCCCCAGAAAGCTGTCCGCATCCAGGTCGTTCACATCTAGTTCGGAGAGGTCAAGTTCTGGGAGATCTGGGCAAAGAGGCTGGTCTTCACCAACCAGAGCAGCACACTGCAGGAAAGAGTAACACAGAAATAGTTTCATTAATTACCAGGAATCTATTAACTTTAATATCATGTGATAAGAATTAAGCCTCGATTAAGCCATGGCACAGGGTCACTAGAATTGATTCTTTTCTGGAAAAAAAAACAACACCCAAGTAAGTATTAGATGATTGTTAGCTCTATACAGGCAAGCAAAAGGGAGGGGGAAACAGGAGGCCGTAAGCTGCTTTCTCTACCACATCTCTGTCCAGGGGCAACAACTTTCCTTCTCCCATACTCTTTGATAACAATCGCCTTCAAAGCTTTATTAAATCCAACAGCAGAGGCCAAAGCGTGGCCTTATTCTCCTGCTTCAGCGCGTACCAGTGCAGGTAGAAGTTACAGATGAATACCTCTGGGCAAGGTCTGTCACGCATTTCCTGATGCATTCAGGTTAAAGAGGCACAGCCTGTTACAGCCTTCAGCCCTGGAGGCTAGCTCAAGCTGGAGATAGTCACACTTTTACTTCTGCAGATCCTCACCGCAATCCTGGAGGTCAGTCATGATGGTGGCTACCATATGGGTATAAAGAAAAAAGGTACGGGTCAGTGATGCTGCTGTGCTCCTTTTCCCCGATGCACTCAGTGATGCACAGACCACAGCCGCCCAGTTACCCATCAGGGTCCTGGCATCCAAAGAGAGTTCTGAAATAGCCCTATATTCACCTTTGGGTGACAGGCACACTTAGTTCACGCAGCCTTTCACCTGCTTGGTGTGAACACGTATATTGTCACAGTTCAGCTTCCGAAGTGTCCCCAGACAGCGGCTGCAGTGAGGGAACCGAATGGGTTCTCCTCCTCTGGCAGCCTCTGATTCAGTAATTCCTAACGTAGAGGGTCTGTGAAACGCTTTGGTTGAGGTAGTAAATAAAGTCTAGTCTGCACGCATCCTCTCCAGCAGTGCAAAATGTTCTTGTCTCCATGACTTATGAAGAGAGTACAGATAAATACAAATAAACCTGGAATAAGTGTCCTTCTATGTGCTAGTATGAGGCTAGAGAGGGTATCGACTGACCTACCGAGCAAGAAAAAAAATAATTAATAACACACATCCTCTTTAGCGTGGCAATGGAAATGTTAAGAGTATCCACCAAAACTGTTTCCTGATTATGGAAAACACGTAGCAACAGCTTGGCAAATCGCGGAGTCCCATACGTCAGCGCTGCTTGAGGAAGCCATTCCTCCCGCGCTGAACCACGCACCCACGTAACTCATCTCCCAGCATCTCTGATGACACGGGTGTAATGCAGAACGCACGTGAAGCTGCAAAGGCACCAGGCACCAAACGGTTAAAAGCCTTTTAAAGTCAGCTGAGTCTAAGAGCATCCACCCCGAGCATTTCTAGCCTGGCGTTACTGATGGCCAACGGCAGGTCCTCCTTGACTCCCGTCAGTTGACTGGGTGGTTTGAACCACTTCCCAACTTCTATTTGGACGGGAATCAACCCAGAAAGCGCTGCTTTCCGAAGAGGGGATGTCTGTAGGGCACTAACAGGGTGTCCACAGCCGTGAATTGCTCAACACCGGTTATGTCACCCTCGCAAAGGACCGCCTTTTACGACACGCGCGGCGAGCGAGAGCTGCTGAAGGTGCATTTCATTGAGGTTTTTTTGTCCCTGGGAACCTCGGCGCGCCTGCAGTGCGCGGGCTGGATGCAGCAGCGCAGCCACCAGCAGGGATTTTTTTTTTTATTTTATTTTTTTTGTCTGTTGGCACAAAGACTCGGTGCAGCTGGTGCGAGCTATAATTTACCAGACAACTTCTCCATCTACCAGGACGCTACGAGATAATCACGGAACAGGCCAAAGGGGGCAAGGGAGCCGAGAGGCTGCAAAAACGAGGCTCCGAAATAGCAGTTGCTTTTCTTCCTATTATTTAAGGGGCTGCAGAACTTTAAGAAGTCAAAAATCCCACTTAAGTAATTTTCATCGCACACAATTTTTTTACCGTTATTTCGGTCATAGGAGGAAAAAAAAAAAAAAACCCCAGAAAAAAATTATAGAGTTTCCTCTTCTTTAGTGTGAGACACAACCTTCCGGCAGCAATCTCATAATGCAGAGATGACCTTTTTTAATGCTTGGACGAAATCTCTGATCTCATTAAAGGATAATGTAGTTTTTTGACTGAAAAGGTAGATTCTCGGCGTCATTGTCAGGTTTGTGTTGGGGAGGTCAGTAGCTTATAACTGATGCCGTAGACTTCTAAAGTATCCTGCTGATCTGTTACTGCTTTCGTTTGTAAAAATAGCTTCACTCTGTGAACCACCTACTTAAACATGTTTACTCTTGGTAATCTGCATTTTTAAGTTCCTACAGTGGGCTTTTGAAGCAACATAAACAATGGTATTAAAATAAAAAAATCCTCCTGATCGCAGCTTTCATTTGCCTACAGTGACTGCAATGTCACCTAAAAAAAATGTAATTGCTGAAATGAAGTATATATGCTCTTGCCAATGTTGACATGATAATAAAATCAATGTTTCTGAATATGACATTATGCTTCTAATCTGAGACACATTAGGAGCAAGTGTTCCTGTTATTAATTTATATTTGGCCTTTGGATGATGCCAGATCTAACACTCCAAGTCCTAAAACTGTCCTCATCTGACACGCTGATATTTACTGTTTGCCTATACATCTGTAACAGGTGCACCTGCATTGCTAGCATACATTTTACTGTCTTCCCACCGTTATTTGATATGATAGTTATTCCATAACTATGGCCTTAATTTTATAGTAACATTTAGGAGAATAAAGCAGTCACTAAACACAAAAGGCTAATTACTGTGCGTTATTTCACGCCAACAGACTTTTTTTTTTTTTTCCCCTTAGTTCAGGCGCAAACAATAAATTAGCTTAACTGCACTGACAATAATGAATCATTATAATTAAGTATAATTCTCCATTAACCTTTTGGACATTTTTGTGCCTTTGAAGGTAAACTAAGAAAAAAAAAAAAAAAAGAAGACTGGACTTGCGCCATATTAATTATATTAATGAAAATATAATCTGTGTTTTATTTTTAACAAGTTTTTCAAACAGCTAAGGGGATGAACTCAGGAAAGAAAGAGGGACTTGACAGAGTGTGTGTCATGTGGATTCTCTCTATCAATCTTCGCAACCTTACTGTACATCACCTTCATTAAGCTGTGAAGCACTGGGGACGCTGATCAGCTACAGTGATGCAGGCCTTTATTAAGCAACACGCCGTCCTGTCATTATGTGAGCGAGAATGTAATACGTTTTAAGTTGACAGCAAACATTAATGATTCAAAAAATGAAAGCTGCCTCCAGTACCTGCCGCCTGCGATATTTTAGATCGGTAAAGGTGATCCCCCGAGCCAAAGCAGCACACAGACGCTAGCACTGCTACAGGAAGTGCAATGCAGGAGCACATTAGTAAAATCCTACCCACAGTTAATCCATCCACAACACAATTAATATTAAGATCAAACCCTTTTTTTTTTCCCCCATCTTTTTTTTTTTTTCCCCTCTGCACTATGAAAAAGTCATTGACATAAATTATCTATTCTGTTACTAGCTTGAAATTACTGCAAGAACTCTAGTGATTAAAATAAACCTTCAGTATTTCCATAGGAGCTGGTTCCTCAATCAGCTCCTAGCAGCATTAGGAATAATACATGATGGAAAAATGAAGCTACGGCAGCTGAGACCCATGCTACAAGCCAGACAACAACCCACAGGATACTCCAGCTACTCAGAAACAATTAGGACTTTGGAGCCAGAAAGTCATCCACTTACAGCCTTGACTCATAATAGCTACAGGACATATGAATTATCCATATCTATTCCACTTTACCAAGAAATCAAAACAAGATAAGAGCAATTACAATATGCAAACAGAAATCAGCGAATACAATGGTAAACTGCAAATATTTAAAACACGACAAAAAGACTTGAGAATCCACACACAGGCTCTGCCAGATAGGAAAAAAATACTGGAGAACATGGTAAGGTTTTTACTTTAGATGGGTAGCTCTCTACGGCATGAACATCTTATTTAAAAAGCACTGCCTGTAACCTGTTTTTCCCTCCCCCGTTGCCCGAGGGGAGCATTTTAAGCACTTATTCCAAGCTCGCAGCCAGAGGGTTAGTTCCTTTGAGCAGGTCTGTATTTGGGATTCCTCTCCATGGGGTCCAAAGAAAAGTTTGCCTCGCTTCGCAAGTTGCCCGAACTTTCAGGTAACGCTCCATTTTGCCGAATGCAAACATGCAGAAATCCTCAAACCTCACTTTATACTCCAGAGATTACCAGGGAGCTGCTTGCCTTTTTGCTCCTTTTTTTTTTTTTTTCTTTTTTTTTTTTTTTCTCTCTCTCTCTCCTTTATGAATTGTAGCCAGCAGAAGCTGTGGATTTGATGTATTGCCGTCTATTTTTACACAAGCAGCAGCGGCGGCAGCAGCAGCAGCAGCAGCAGCAGTTCACACAGTCCTGCATAAACTCTATTCTCATGGTTCATCCTGTTGTCTCTGCTGTACAGTGGGATTTAACCATTTGTTGGACCACTCGGATTGACTGCGAACCCTGCTCTACGGGACATTAGCTACCAGAGTCATTATTCCAATACCACCAGAAGCAGGGAAACGTCTCCTTCCAGAAATCTCTTTTAAAAAGCATCTAAAGCCAAACAACAGGGTATTCATTCCTGTGTGCGTGTTTGAATTCTGCAGCTGATAAACAAGGAAAAAAACCTTTGACAGAGCACAGTGAAACAAGCAATTAAAACATGAAGCCGGTGGTTAATTTTACTTCTTTGGGGTTTGGTGGGTTTTTGTTTTGTTTTTTTTTTGAAAAAGAAATGTTAATCTTATTCTAAATAAACATGGCATTTTTCCAACCAGGCCACTAAACGCCACTGGAAAGACTTCAGACACCGATTCATATCAATATCTTAGAGCATAAATATTGCATATGACAGGAAAGCGAGCCAGAGGCACATGAAAATAGTTTCCAACTGCAGGAGATACTGATGACAGGAGCTCAGCTTTGATTTGCTCAAGGCATCGCAGAGTAACCTTAAAATAGCAAACTTACTGGAGTTAAGATAAGATTCGGACTTGTTTGCAAAGTACGCCGCCTCGGCCGGCCGGTCCCCTGCCGTCCCCCCTTTGCACCCCAACGCGCCGCCCACGCAACATCCACCCCCCACACCCCCCCACCCCCCCCCTTCTTCTT
>JAHREE010000245.1:9293450-9305757 GCA_033628505.1 Tringa tobata
GTTAGTTTTTCCACGCTAAAAGGCACCAGCAACATCCCCCCCCCCCCCCCACGCCCCCAGCATTTCCCAGGAATGGAGTAAGCATCTATAAAAAACATTCCTACAGTTATCTCACCTGCTACAAGGAGGGATCCTGATCCTGTTCCCAGCTAGATTACAGTATTTCTCAGCTGCTCTTCAATCGCTCCCCTGCCTCCGTGTACTCTCCCTAGAAACGGGGCTTGTCACAAGCAACTGCCCCAGAACTGCTCAGACCCCCTCCTGCTTTTTCCGATGAGCACCGCCGCCTCGGGGGGGGCATTTCTGTCCAAACACCCCACACCGACCCTTCCGACCCAAATCTCCTGGTGTCACCTCCTGGAAGTCTTTCCCAGAGGAGGGGCACTGCTGCAGGTGCAACTGGTTTATGATGCCCCTCTCCACCGCATACACAACAAGCTCCAGGTACCAAACCCAGCCGCAGAACATTGCCCCCAGCAGGGAAAAAAAAACCCCACAAAAAACCAACCAACAAACCATCAAATAAAGGTCTTGTTTAACCATCTCTACCTGCCTGCTCATTGTCCTAAGTTGCAGGGGTTTTTTTTGGTTTTTTTTTTTTTTAATTAGCTGGGTGCAAAAAGTCTCGTGAAATGTAAGCGCTTGGCTCCGTCGTGCTGGGCTAGCAGTCAAAGTCACAAAACTATAATTGATCATCCTCCTCATCATGAAATATTCATTTTCATTGTTATTTGCAAAGTTGAGTATTCTAAAGGCTAAATGAATTCAATTATTATACAAGGCTATGGCGATTTTGCTGAGAGGAAAAAAAAAATAAATAAAAAGAAGTACAATTCTTGAAATAGCCTTTTTTTTTTTCCCCGCAGACACTGGAAACTTCAGAAATGGTAGGAGGTCTCAGATATATTCTTAGCTTATTTGTGTTTCCTTGTAATTCATTATTGCCAGTCCTGATAAAATGTATTTTCCCAGCTTGTGCTTAAGTTGCAAATCACATCACACTGTCATATTTTCACCAAGCACAGATGACAAAAATGGCATTGTTTTTACTTTACTTAATTAAAAAAAACCACAGCAAAATACCAACGCGCTACAGAAAGCCTTTCCTACGAATGATTAAATTAACGGTATTGCTTTGCTCTCACGATGAAAAAAACCTCATTTCCTTCCCAATTATATGCTGATTTAATGATAAAACTGCAGTAAATTATTAAGATCTGGGGCAAAGGTGAGTACCTCTACCCCTCGAACAGTCAACTGTGAAATAATGCCGGGCACCTGCCTGCCTGGAGTGGAGTCGGTTCTTATTAATTATTATCTGTGGATCCATGGTTGGTGGAATATTCTCCTTCAATACCTACTTATAATTGTGTTCATTGACTGTGCCGAATCCATCAACTGTTGTTTTTTTTTTTTTTTAAAGTTTCATTCACACCTTTTATAGAAATGTATTTACACTGGAACATTTCATATTGCTGTTTTGGATATTTTGACCCGCTCGTGTTGTTTCTATTTTCTACATTTCCACTTCACTGCTTTCCCTTCAAATTAGCAAGTTAACTGATAGATATAAACTGTGACCTTAGCGGTGCGCTCACCGTACCGCCTTTAGAGATTGGAGAACTTTCCGAGCGCCGCTGTAGACAGTGCAAGCAATAGGTAATAATAGCAGAGCCCCCCCAAGAGCTTTGCCATGGCCCTGTCCACGTTACGACTTGAACTCCGCTGGCAGTTCCAGCATCACCTGGAAGGGCTGCCAAGCACGATTCCGACGACAAAAGACTGCAGGGTTTCAACAAGGGTTCCCCATTGCTTGGGAAGAATTTTTTTTTTTTAAAAATCAAAGCGTCTAACCCAAACCGTAATATAAATTTACTCACTAGGATCTTTTTCTTTATTTTTCCCACACACACACGTGTTTTAATGGGGTTTTTTTTGTGCCTGTATGAGGAGAAAAGAGAGGAAGGCGGTTGCAGTGGTCGTTTGGAAACGGCGCAGCCTCAGCATATGTAAATGAAGGCTGTGAAACCCAGCCAGCCCCTAAGCTGCTCTCCTCAAAGGGAACCTTGTCTTCTGAACATTCCCTAGTAGCTTTAGCAATGCTCTCCCCTCCTGTTTTGACAACACGAAAGAATTGCACAAACATCTTTCCTGGGGCAATAAGGGAGCACACACACGTTATTTGGTTCCATAACAAACGCGTACAAAGAAAACCCTCTTTTGGGTGATAAAGTCCACGGGTCCGCTTGACCCAACCTGCCCCGTTGAAATGTCCACCATCAGACCACCTCCTCAATCACTGCACTTCTCCTATTTTCAGGTCACTTCGTGTCTAGTCTCAGCGATTCCCAAGTTTTACCTTTTCTTCTTCAAGGGCCATAATTCAAGACAGTTCTGACAAGTCTTCCAACAGCATTTGGGTACAAAATCCCAAATCCCGATACATTTTTTAACAGGACTGGAAGGTACGACCGCCTGCAAAAACAGGGAACAGAATTCAAAGACTTCAAGCCCTCTGTCCTTGACTTTTTCCTGAATCCGGCATTCATTTTATCTCCTCCTCCTCTTCTTTCATACACATTTTCTGACTATGATCATGTTTTTATTCCCTGTCATTTTGATTTCTCAAAGAAGCTACTGACTTTGGAGCCCCTGTGATTTTGAAATCCAAAACTCAGCCCCTTCATCTTGGCACTGAGGAAGAATTTCTTTCCTTGCCCCCAGGACTATGCTGCTTGCTGATTTTCAGCAAAGTTTGCTACTTTTCCAGTGGAGTAAGGACAACCGAACCTGTATATAAAAATAGTGCTGGAGCTTTGGCAAGCTGAGGTTCGCAAACCAGTTCTCACACCAGTTCAACCCCTTCCGCTCGACCCTCCAAGAGTGAATGGCCTTACAGCAGCAGATCAGCCACCGCTGTGGATAAAAGAGCAAACCGCACTCCGAAGGTGTGTTAGCGTGAATAGTGTTCTATATAAAGTATATGTACCCTATTAATTTTTCATTAGAAATATTCCTTCTGTGCATCTTTACTCTTATTTTCTGCACAGTCCTTTATTTGTTTTCCAGTCCATTCTCTCTGTTCCACTTCTATCCTATTTGTTTGCTGATTTTGTTTTTTCCCCTCTTCTCAGCTTCTTTTCCTTATTTATCCAGTTCATCCTACCCAGAATACACCCTCAGTAGCATAAGCCAGTGAGTCAAACTCCTTGAACTTCTGGGTTCATTGATGCAGTAATTCTACAGCGGAATAAAGCAACGTGTCCTCTCCAATTTTGCTAGGGCAGTTATGAACTGAGATTTGGGTTTGGGTTTTTTGTTTTGTTTTTTTAACAGAGGAAAACCACAATGGTGCTCTGTACCAGCCCTCTGAAGAACTCCAGAGATCCGGGCCAAGTTAATTCCTGGCCCAGCTCTGGGCCAGGGGCTGCTGTCTGAGGAGCTGTGTGTTAGAGAGTCCAAAATAACTTTCTCCGAACAGCGATGCATTACTGACATTACTGACACCGGGCTGAATTTTAGCCACATCTGCCTCCACAGACCCAGGGCTCAAATAAACAGCACTGATTGCCAGGGGAATTCGCTTGCTCCTTCACATGCAAATGGCCCTGACTGTGAATATTCACTATTAGCAAAGATTAGCTGATTATCAGTGTTAAACTGGCTTGCAGACATGCAACTCTTTGTAACTCCATGCTTGCAATAAAACCTTCTGGGAGTGCCCAGATGCAGCAGGAGCACAGGCACCCACTGCAAGAAATCTTCCTAATTTTTCCTCATACCTGCCTGAACATCTCCCTCTCCACAAGCATATTTCACTTACTCATTACTAAAACAGGAAAAGCAAAGCAGCGCCAGCTGATTACATAAAAAATACATTTGTCACTTGTTCCCCCCCCAACATTTGGAGCATATGTTCTCCAGGACCCACATTTCCTATGATTTGCAGGAAAATCCAGCTTGTCAGGCCTGTTAAAAGCAGCATGAACAATGTCTTTCACTTGGGTGCTACTGTTTCGCAGAGAGACTAATCTCTAAAAGAGCATCTACATTTGGATTTATTGCTCCTATATGTTTGAGAAACGGAGCCATGCAAACCCATCCGTTTCCCGGGGAGCCTTTGGTGCTGTTTGAGCACAAGACGCCGGGGCAAAACCAAGGAGACAGATTCCTGTTTTGCAACTTCCTGCACGTTGGCAGAGCAGGCAGGACCACACCAAAATCGCAAACCTTTGCAGATCTTCATCACCTCTCCTTTACTCACCTCCCTGCTGATATTTCCTTGGAACAAAAGAAATCATGAAGTTCTCTTTCTCCGCCCCCGCCTTGTCCTTCCACACGTTCAAGTCCCCGTGAAGAGACCAAAACCTGCTCAGGTCTGATATTATCAGAGCCAGGGAACTGGCTTCCGTCATTCCTGTTTGGTGGCTGGGGGCATCCCCCCTACACACACACAGAAGCTGTCCCCTTTCTCCCCCTTCCAGCCTCCTGGGATCCTCCCACCACTTCTGGGGATGGGCAATTGTCTTCTCCAACTTCAGCCACAACGGGTAAAACCTGAGGAAGCTTCAGTATTTGTAACTCTCTACAGAGCCCTGGAAAAGCCCACCCAGATGCTTCTCGTTACCCCTATTACCATTGATCTTCCCTGGGGCACCCAGGGTGTTACCCTGGAGCCCTTGTTTCCCAACTCATTCATTATTAACGCCCCTCTAGTTTTTACCAGCTTTTTCCAAGAGGGATCTGAAGAGGATGATCCCAGGAACAGCCACTATGGATTTGATATCTTAGGGTACAGAAAAGATACCCCATAAGCAATTTGATGGAGGCTGTTCCACAGCCACCATCCCTTGCTGAGGCTGCCACCCGGCTGTCACACTGCATTTGGGGCTTGCTTTGCCACCTGGCCATGAAGCCACCGAGCCAGGACCTCCCAGCACACTCCGGGGAGATCCACGCCAAGGCTGGCGGTAGCTAGTGGAGGAAAAAAGATGCCATTATTTCCATAACAGCCTATCTGCTCTCTAAAATGGCTGGGAAGGCGACTGCAGTGGAGCACACGCAAGTCTGCAGCGCAGCACTGGAGAGAACAGTAACCTTTAAACACTCTAAAATCAAATCTTGTTTTACACAAAACCGCTATGGTAAAGTCGATGTGAATGAAGCACCTTTGAGTGAAGGAACAGAGGGAAAGGCAGTGGACAGCTTTAGTGCCTCCTAGCAATTTTTTTTAATAAACTAGAGATGACAGACAGCCTCACCAACACATCTCTCATCTTCAAATAAGACTTTCTTCAGACAGAGCTCAGTGGAACTGAGTCAGCCTTTTTTCTTGGGCCTAGCTCTTGGCATTTTTCATATTAAAACAAAGTATAATGTGGAAATAATTCTGAACCGCAGTCATCTGATCAGATTTTAGTAACACAGGCCGCAGATTTGCTCTGTTACGATTGTAGGCAAACAAAATAAAATTAAGGTATCACACAAAAGAACCAGCGTTGTTTGATTTTTGGTTTTGGGGTTTTTTTTGCTGCCTATTTTTTTTTTTTTTTTGGAAACCTGCTTATGCACCAAGTCACTCTCTGTAGGGTTATGCCTGGCAGCAGAGGAGGGTGAGCTCCTGCGGAGGCTGCTGTCAGTGGCCAGCAGAGCTTCATACCAGCAGCAGCCAGTACTGGCCACTTGGCCTCTGATGGTCCCGGACACACCAAGCGTCCCCTTCCCCAGCTGCCCACAGCCCCTGCACCCCGTTTTCCTGAGTCAGCCAAGGACAGGCCAAGAGGAGACGGGGTCACTTCACCGCATCAGCCAACGCAGTCTCACACAGACAAGGCTCCTGAAGGATCAGCTTCCCCTGACCTCTTAACTAGTAGTTCCTTGCCAGCCAGAATTGAGCCCTGAAGTTATTTTTAGCCAGAACCCTTCATGAATTGCTGTTAACTTGCAATATGCAAACTAGTGACTAGTGCTAGAGGAATCCCTATGGGTTTCGTGGTTCCACTCTCTGCTCAAAAGTCCAATTATTCATTTTTCTCGGAGCTGCAATATTAATCTAAAAAAGTTGCACAAATGGCAAGAGATGTCATCCTCCCTCCATCCCCAATTCAGATAACTGAAATAAAGGAAGATAAGCATTTAGCCCTGGGGTTATTAGCTGTACCAAGTGCAGCTGTAAACCTTTTGGAGGCTGACCCTCCTCCAGCGATGCTTTTGACGAGAAATTTGTCAGTACTTCCACCTCTGACTCAGAGCCAAGCAAACTAGAACACAGATGGAAAGGGAGAACTGCTAGCCATAGAAAGGTTGGGGCTGAGTTACTATTTTAGTTTTATTTTATTCTATCCAAATCACTTGCCTGCATACCTGTACAAGAAAATGCAGTAAAGTAAAAGGGGGGGGGTTAAAGTGGCTGGAAGGGGTGACTGCTCTAAACTCTTTGGAAGGGAACAGGAATTTTTAAATGGATTTAGGCAGGTTTTGATTCAGACCTCATTACAGAAGACGGGACCAAGAGAGTTCAAAGTAGAAACCCCTCCATGCATTTCCACCTATTCCTTTTCATGCTACTCAGGCTTTCCCAGCTTTTCCTGAATGGAACAGGGATACAGTGCTGAGACTGAATCAGCTATCACCATTTTGGATATCTTTGTTCCCAAGAAATTCAGTATTTGCTGAACATCCCTTGCCCTGGGGCACTGGTTAGTCTTACAATTGTTTTATAGGTGGGTACCAGTGAAGATCCTTACCTCCTCCCAAAATGAGCTATGACTGTACTTTCATTACTCCATGCCAACCAACAGACAAGACGAGTTTGCTACTTTCACGTTTGTCCCTAATGGATCTCTACTGTCATAAAATGGCCCGACAATCTGACACAATTAAACATTATTTGTTGTTTCTGCTCTGTTGAACTCCACATGCAGAACAGCAAGCCAGGACGCTGCATTTAACCAAAAGCATGGATAGGGCCATCTAGGATTCACACTGAAATAGAGACTTCACTGCAGCGTACCTTTCCCTTTTGCCCATTGCAGGCTCCCCCTTCCTCTCTGGGGAACAAAGAACCAAGTGAAAATGGGAAACTGTCTAAACGGAAGATTATTTTAATTTATGTTACAAGTTGCTATGCAAAAAAAAAACTCTGAAAAAGCAGCAAACCAACACCAAAGAGCACTTCATCATAATATTATTACCAATTTATTAAACCGAGATTGCATAGACTGGAGAAATGAGAGTGACACATCCCCAGGGGTTTTCTGGAGGTAGACCTCCAGCTGTTTCATTCTCACATGCACTCCTGTTTACAAAGGCACGGAAAAATGTTTGCGCTTCAGTTCAATGCGACACAATTTTTACGGTTTTTGCAGGTTTTCTTTAAGGCAGGGCAGGAGCGTGCACAAAAATCTGGTGGCGCACACTTTGGGGAGAGAGGGCTACCATCTTCCAGGGAGAGTTTGGGGGAAAAGCACCGTGATTGCTAATTTGTATCCTGGACAACGCTATAAATCGAAGCATCGCTGACAATTCCTGCCCAGTAAACATGCTCAATTTCATCTCCCGTAAAAAGGCGAGCAGGCACTAAATAGCAACACATTTTGATTTTCATTTAGCCACTTTAATGATAGGTGATGTTAGCGGAAAAGATCATTTATCTTCAGATTTATTTTATACGAGATAAAAGGCCTTGCCAATTTTTTAAAATTCATTTACACAAGTGAATAAATCTTCCGAAACAATAAGTGGGAAAGTCATATTTCTTTAACTTTGCTAAAATCTGAAAATGCTGATCTTAGAGCGAAATAGACGGCACTGGCATTTTAATCAAGAATATAAAGGCTCCTCTTCTAAATAAGAGGCACAGCTTTACTTCAGAAAAAAAATCTCTCTGATTTAGAGAAAGCCTTTTTTACGCATTTTGTCAAAAATCTCTGATAAATCAAGAGAGACACGTGCAATTTTTATATCACCTTCATTTTCAGATCAGTCCCAATGTGAAGGCTAACTAAAAATAGACCGAACCTAACCTTTCAAATATCTATACTGCTGCATACCAGAAACACAAGCTTTCAGTGCCTCTCATGGCTTTCAGAGCCTTGTGCTGTGCCTGCCTTCTCCTCTAGCACATTATCCCACGTTGCGTGTCGCGGCTGGGCACGAGAGGAGCTGCCAGTTGCGATGTGCAATATGCGATACACGTTCATTCAGGACACGCAGCGCGATCATCAAAAACCAGCTTTCCCTTTCGGCTCTTTGAGCGGTGCCCCAAAAAGGACACCGGCAACGTGGAACCTAGTAAGTGAGGATGTGAAAATGAAGCTGTGCCGGCTGACCCAGCAGCTCCGCTCGGAAAAAGCAAGCTGCCTGCCTTGCAACACACCACTCTTAAAAATATGAAGGGGAACAATAAGCGCTTTTGTCTTATTGTTTGCTACAGTGCTTGCCGACACACTTCTACCCGTTTAAAGATGAGGCTCTCCAACAGTGCACTGAACTGGGAGTGACTGGGGTAGAATTACAAGACAAGCAGAATCCACAGTAACTATTTCTTTGCATTGCACTTTCTGAGTCGTGATTCTGCTTGGCCTCAACAGTACGGGTCGAATTCATCCCGAGCACAATCCCAGCAGCTTCAGGTCAGTGGTACCTGAAAAAATCAATAGCATTTAAGCTGATGAAGTTATAACAAGGGTGATTTTGGCCCAGGCTGTACAAACACTTATTTTTATTGTATATATTCTTCACTGGGTATTATGCTTGAGTGAATATATCTCCATGTTCTCTACTGCTAACCACTCTGCTTAGCAGGTCCTGAAGCAGCACCAGGAGCTGGAACAGGAGAAATCTGTACTAAACCAGGTTGTGGGGCTGCCCTGGAGGCTTTGAGTGACTGTGGCTTTTGCTTACACGAAATAAATGATCACCCTTGTACCAGTTGTGAGCTAGCTGCTCCTAGCAGGAACGAGCTCGGAAGGACTTGCTTTTCTTTGTTTACTGTCATGCTCTGCTCCGACAGAGTCAAAAGTTTATCAAGGCATTTTACTCTGTCAAAAAAATGAACAAAATAACTTAGGCTGATCAAACAATGAAACAAAGCAGCAACAGACTAAATGAGTTCTTTCAAAGAATTTTGGATGGAAAATGTCTTACCTGCTGACAAGGAAGCAAGAATAGCAAACAAAGGCACAGGAATAAAAACTATTCAATAAAATATCGATTTCATTATCACCACCTATTCAACTTAATTTTCTTGGCATCCATATCCCTAATGCAGGTTTGTGATAGATCGTACAATCACTTTTTAATTAAGCCCTACTGTGCTTTGTATTAAGAACAAGGCAGTAGACATTATGGCACAATATATCTACCAAAATATTTAATGCTTATCCTTTTCATTTTGGTATTTAAAAGTTGTTCTCTTAGGAGGTGGTATCAGTATTTAACAACATTCTTGACAGCAAGTATAAAAAACAAAAAGCTTCATACTTAATCTAGCCATGTCAAAACTGAAACCCCTTAAAATAATTGCTTTCTGAATATATGGTATTTCCATTGCATTATTTTATTATTACCCAGCTTTCAACGTCTTAATATGCAAAAACTAGCTCCCTCTCCCACATACTGATGAGATACGAAGTGGCACGAGGATAGAAAACTGACGTTTGACCAATACAGTTGAATGGTACATGAAAGAGATGTTATTGTGGTACAAGAGATACTTAACGAGAAGCTGTAGAAGACTGGGAGTTTCCTGGGGTGGTAATATTTTCTCTGGTTTTTAGGTCTCTTTTGGTATATCGAGCTCTGCTGCTTGTGATGGGGCAGATCCTGTAACAGAACAGCAGCTCTTCTTCCAGTAGAGTACTGGCACTTTTCAGAGGGCAACATTCACTTTAATTACTAAAATGTACCCACCTTCTTCTTCCAAGGAAGAAAAGACTGTTGTTGCATATATAATGTAGTTTTAGTTTTTAATGCCAGAAATGAATCAGTAAACATAGTTACATTATGGTATACTATTTCTTATTCTGTACCCATAGTAACCAAATTAATCTCAAGGCGCTGCTGGCATTAATTCAATCTGAAGCTCATATTTTGGATTTCACATAGGTGCCTTCATCCTATTCTTCTTCTCAACTAATAAAATGTTAATATATGGCAATATATTTATTTCTGGTTCAGTTCAAGTTGAGGAGTGCAGTACTTTGCAGAAACCTAATTAATATCAATCATATATTACAAGACTGTGTGGTTTACTATACAAAAAAATGGTGCTAGCACATGAGGATGAAACAGATGACCCAAGAATTCATTTCCAACTGTAATGTCTCTTTCTCCAGGATAGGGCTGGCCAGTTTTTCCTTACTCTTTAATCTCCATTTTAAAAAAATCGACAACATAGGCTAAGAACTACACTAAATATATCACATGTCCTAAAACAAACAAGGGGAAGGAGATCTTGGAGCATAAGGCACTGATAGCTACCTCTGTACCACCATGAGTTGGGCGCACACTGGCAATAAGCTAGCTCCCACGGTGTCCCAGCAGTCTTGTCTTCAGCAACACCCACTGGTGCAGTTTTTCCACTGGGACTTACCAGCCCCCAGCAAAAAAAAATCCAGTTGTTAGTGAAAAAGCCTTTCCACGGCCCAGGAACTGGGCTTGAAATGCTCAGGAGACATAAGCAGCTCAACAGCTGCCGTGCGGCCACCCTACTCTAGACCATGGCAAAAAGAAACACAGTTCTCAGGGTTTGACGTGGGAAACCTGAGAACCCAGGCATACTACTAACCCAAACTCTCAAAATCTACTCTGCTTCCCAGAGTTACAGAGATTTTGCAGCACCATTAAGAGGCAGTTAACATTTCTTGGAGGCTTCTTTTCCCAGCTGCTTGCATTGTCCCATTGATTCCGAGCGTCCCCAAGAATTTTGGTGCTTTCAAAATGCCCACCTTTGAGAAATTACTACACTGAACCATTCCTGGCTTGATCCAACCACTGCCAGAGCAAGAGGGCCAGACTCCGTCACCCTTATTCACCACGTGCAACAAGCAGGGTGTGCTGGCATGAGGAGATAAGGCAATGCTTCTGGCTGAGCAGAGGGGATGTGGGTGCGCTGTGGCTCACCGGGTGAAGATTTACACTCCGAAAAGAAGCACTGTTACTCCAGTGCTGCTCTGCATGGAAGATCAGACCTCAAGCTGTATGTGGGTCATAGAGCTGTAGGAAAGTTTGACTCATAGAATCATAGACTGGTTTGGGTTGGAAGGGACCTTAAAGGTCATCAAGATCCAACCCCCCTGCCATGGGCAGGGACACCTCCCACCAGACCAGGTTGCTCAAAGCCCCATCCAGCCTGGCCTTGAACCCCTCCAGGGAAAGGGCAACCACAACTTCTCTGAGCAACCCGGGACTTTGCAGAAGGACCCTGACCCACCTCAAACAAGGCTCCACACTTCAGGACCTCATTGAACATCTGGGGTTTCACAGAGCCCCCCTGATCGTTTCAGGTTCTGCCTCAGTAACGGAGCAGTAAATCTCTCAGGGGCCCTAGTGTGCCCCTGGGCATTCATGCAGGGCTCCCACTGGCCTTGGGCTCTGCCTATATACTGCATCCAAGGGCACAATATAGTCCTTCACTTCTACCAACTGCTACAGAATAAGAATTCCTAGAATGGCTCAAACTCATACCAGCTCAAATCTGGGTACTTTCAGACTTCTTCTTTTCCCTTCCAAATTATGTGCTTTGCCAGCTTCAAAAAAACAGATGGAAAATACATCCCTAAATGTGCACCCTTGTGATCATTCCAAAGGGAAAGCAGCACCAAGTAGCTTAAAACGTTTGCTAGAAAAAGTATTTTCCATATCATGCAAATAGCAGACAAAAATAACTGCTAGGCAATTGATATACATACAAATATTGGTTATTTTAAACAGTAATTTGTTATTGAGGACATCGCACTGAAATATTATAATATTCAATTTCCTCCGCATTTGCATGGAAAAGGAGCTGGAGAGCACATGATCATTCATTTAACTATTACATAAATACGTCTATCATAAGATCACACGGCTTTCAAGCCAGAGTTCAAACACATGTTTAATGCATGAGAGTATGATGAAGAAACTTGTGAACTCACGGGTCTCGTCGCCCAATCTCAATCAGATACGGGCTGGGTGTAAATATGTACAGTATCATGTGCTTTCCAATAGCACCGTGTCTCCAGGGAGCAGTCTGACATCAGCAAAGGAGACAGGTGGTTCCCTTTCCAACCCAGGAGGGGGGGGGGGGGGGGGGAGAAAAAAAAAA
>JAHREE010000245.1:9309550-9368131 GCA_033628505.1 Tringa tobata
AGCTGGGAGGGGGTGGGAAAGAGAGAGAGACCGGCATGGAGAGAGGGGGGGGCATCTGGATGGGTGCAAAGAAATAAATAAAACGGGAGGGGAATGCCAAAGTTGTCGCGGAGACTGGATCCCCGAGACCTCAGCCCAATGCACGCGTGTTGAGTTCGTTTATTGGAACAAAACCTGTTCGTACAGCTCTAGCCATAGGGGGAAAAAAATAACTTGCAAATGCACAGAAGTCATGTAAATCAGAACTGCTGCTCTATTTTACAAGAAATTTTCTCCATTAATTAATTTCATGACTTAGAGCAAATGTGCATGGTTGGAAACAGGGGACCCTGCTGATACCAATCTCACGGCATAGGATACTTTCGTTTTTCTCTCAGAGATATATAGCAGATGTACTCCCTGGCTCAAATCCAGGTGAGGACTAGGTGCTTTTGTGGCTAAAGCACTGCCTTCTAACCCGGTTAAGCCCACTAGTTACTTCTTCTGGTTTGGACTTGCAACATATCGCATGAAAAAAACCCAGGATTTTAAAATCCAAATTCTCAGAGCTGTCACATTTATAATTAGAACTATCTGATACGACTGGCATTAGTGTGAGGTAGGAACATAACACAGAGGGCCAAGCAGACAAACCAAACTATTTCTCACCCTTAAAAAGGGGATTCTTCCAAGTAGAAATGTCAGCAGAGTCACAAGGGCTCTGTGCAAAAGTAGCACCTCTTCATCCTCATACCTACTCTTAGAAAGTCCCGCGCTGCTGCCTGTCTTAGCCCAGCGGAGCACAACACCCACCAGAGCCCTGAAAACAGTCCCGGCTCCCCGTGCTCAACCCAGACCCTCCTCTGAGCAGAAAAAATGTCTTTTCTGGAGGTGCAGGTTGTTTTGGAGCTACCTGTAACACCCCCAAACCGTACAGAAAGAGAGCATCTGTGTTGGTATTACACATAAAAAGAGACGCCCCCCCTCCCTGAAAAAGAAAAAGAGGTTTGGTAAAACATTTTTTCACAGAATCACTAGATACAGATCTGGTTGCCGGTGTAACCTTTTTATGTGCTGATGGAAGTATTTTTCAGGTTGTCTGCCCCCATGTTGGAGAAAGCAAAGAAAGGAAGGAGAGAAGGAAGGGAAAGGAGAAAGGAGGGAGGAAAGGAGGTAGGGTACACTATTGTAGCTACTGAATCAGCACACAAACCAGCAGCAGACAAAATGAGAACGGCTGTAAGGAACCTGGCAGCACCAGCATGTTCAGTGAAACAACAAAGAAGAGCCTGGAAGACAAAAGAAACCCAGAATGCAGATACTAACTTTTTTTCTTTTTTTTTTTTTCCCCCCCCTGGAAGAGGATTTACGATGCCAGATTTTGGTTGTCTCTTAATACCCACACCTGGCTAAATACAAATGAAATTAATTTTACAGCTGCAATCTTTCCACATTTTGCACATGGTGATTTGCTGAACGAAACCCTATCACGAGGTGTCAAAAAGGAACATAAAACATAACATGTAGTATTTTTTTTGAGAGACATCCACCGTAATTATATGAAACCTAAGAAAGCTGCTCCAAGGAGAGGTGGATGGAGCGGCACAGCAGAGTGCTTGGCCCCCCATGCAGAAGGCACAGCTCCATCCAGGCGAGTACAGTGGGAAGGCCACAGGGGCTCACACATATCAAATAATAATAGTAATATGTCTCTTCCTTCTGCCACCCGGTCACAGAAATCAGTGTGAAAGCGGCACGGAGATGAAAATGCCATGGTTGTGGATTAGGCTGGAACTTCCCACATGACCTGAGATGACAGCCATCCTCCCTCATCCGTCTTACTTCCACGCGACAACCCTCATCCCTCTTATGTCCTAAACTAAATCACTGGTCTTGATTTACTAGCACAGTATGGCTAGTACTCACTCCAACTTATTTAGTTTTTCCTAAAAATCGGTAGGAACTGTGTCCATAATGTAGACCTGGTATTAATGCACACCAGAGGCTAGCACTGCCTCAGTGCTGCCTGAAAAAAAGAGATGGTGATACTCCTCCAATGAAATAGGAAAATTTTCAGCCATTACCTTCCTTACCCCGTACCCAGACTCTGGCAAAATTTCCGTTTTAGTGCTTAGGAGAATGAAAAATGGCACTGTCCTTTAGTCCCTGTACTACACCTATAAAAACACGTCTCCGGGAAAGTAATATTTTCCCTGTTGCTTTCTGCTGGTGAGGGTCATATTATTAATGGATTTGGCTCACCTTCCTGGAGCCAGGCATGCCCACAACAGGAGGGGAGCCCTCCAAGCTGGTCAAAGTTGTGCATCAGGTCCTTTACCACACAAAATCCACAATTTCACAAGGCAGGTCAGTGCTGAAGAAAAATACCTTTTCTTGGTATTAAAAGGGCAATTTGCTTTCTGGTATTTTACCTGGCCCCATATTATCACAAGCATGATAAATTAATGGCTATAACTATGTTATAGGTCCTGATTTTTTAGATCTTGCCCTTCTTTGGAACTACTAGGCTGCACACTAGCATTAACACTTGGAAAGATACTGCCCCTTGGAGAAAGCAAACTAGTATACTAGCTTTCCTGGGTAAACTGGGGCTAAACTATGAAATGTGAACAGATGTCTTTCAAAGTATGAAGAATGACAACCAATTTTTACAAATACGCTGAAAAAACCTCTTTGTAAGGTGGTTGTGGTTTTTTTTTTTTTCCTTCGGTTTTCGGTATTAACACTTGGGCTTGCACCCGCTATTAATCCCTCCCATATTTCTCAGCTCTTGTGTAGAAAACACAGCACAGTCCTACAGCTGCGGCATTTTGATGTCTGCACAACATGCTGTACATGCCATTGCTTGACATTTTATTGACAACAAAGGCCCGCAGCACGGCAGCGTTTTTAGAGATGGGATTAACATAATGAACTCCATCTCCATGGGTTTTTCATGGCATTTCTTTATATATAAGAGCGAAGAAAGACCAAAACCAGAAACAAACCAGAAACAAACATTTTTTTCCTACTCTTTTAGGACACAGTCTGAAATAATGGGATTGTACAGTCCTAAAGGAGAGAAAAGTCTGTAAGTAAAGCAGCACATTTGTACTTGGGAGGACAATGTAACTGCTGAAGAACTAGGAAAAAGAAATGACTGACATCTCTATGAGGCAAAAAGAGCCCGAGTGTGGAGCCTGCACTAGTACGTTATAGCTGATAAAGTAAGGTCCATCATGAGATAGCAACATGAACACCACTGAGCCTTCTACGTGGGATCTCCTACTGCCCAGGGGCAGGCTGAAACTGTCCGTGTGCAGCCACGCAAAACATCAAGGTTTCAAAACTAAAAATACATGAACAAAATCCAGCAGGTTTTGATCAATCTCAGTCCCAAGTCAAATGGTCCTCAAGCCCGGGCAGCACTTGCCAACACAGCCACTGAACTCAGCCTGCGTTTGACAGACGCCCACCCCAGGTTTGCAGGATGGTCCTAAGCACAGGGAACGGTGCAGAGAACTGAGCAGGAATGGGCAATTTTGTTTGCGGTGCTCTGAGCTTCCCCTCTTAAAGCTTCAAGAAAACTCTTCAATGAAAAAGGGCTTGGCAGAGTTTCCATCTGCTGTCAGCCGGACTCGCTAGCCAAGTCTGAAGCACACAGAGCTCTGCTTTATTTATTTTTTTCCTGGTACATAAGTAAAACTCCATAATATTAATGATTTTTACTCAATGAAATGTAGCACTCATACAGCCATCAGTACAGCCTAAATGCAGCTGCTACAAAGTGCAGTTTAGACAATTACAAATTACAGTTTCTGCTTTTTGTGAATTTACTCTCTTTCTTTCTGGTCTGTCCCTTTCTGAAGTCCTGCATCCCAGTCTGCCTTTTTTTAGCCTTCTACAAGCACTTAAAAAACTACCTAAGTAACTTATTCAGACCCTTTTGAGGATGACAATAGAAGAAAATGGCAATTTGGTATTGGCAAAGACAATAGAAAAAAAAGGGAATTTGGCCCTCAAACAACAGTTTGACAAAATTAATGCTGAAAAGGTGATTTAGTAAGAGATCAAAAATGAACCAAGCAGTAAAAAAAATCACAACGGCCACCAATTGCAGCAATAACCTGCCTTTAAGTTAACACATTATATCCACTTAGAAATTAAAGGTGCAAACTCAATGTGCCAACTGCTTACAAAAATGGGGCACTCTGGAAGTTGAGGGTATTCAGCACCTTTCCTAAAAATCCTGGCAGAATTGTTAACTCGGTTTCCCTGGGAAGCTCTGAGGTGCTTTCTGAGAACCAAACACATTTGTAGCCCGTGCCCGGTCCCTCCACCCTGGTTCACAACCTTTGCTGAAGGAAGACAAGCACTCTACGCTGCGCTGAAGGAAGCTGTGCTCATTTTTCTGCCGTACTTCTCTGTGACCTGAACCCGCAGTTACACAAGAGTGGGAAGCATGGACAATTCATTCTTAATGCTAGCTCAGTCCTGGCCTCTCCTGGGCACTGGCTGAAAATAATACTAAACCATGCTGAATCATTTACAGTAGCTTTATGGTGTGGATTATCATTCAGAGAGGACTGACCTGACCCCATCACACTCGTTTCTTGCAGCAACGCAGACCGGACTCCAACCAGAGCCTAACGAACGCCACCCACATTGGCACCCACACAAATCATGCACTCATGGAGGAGGCTCACACCTAGAATAAAAGTTGCTTTGCATTTATCCTTGTATTAAACCTTCAGTAATTGCCATGCCCTTGCCTCTTCTGTCGGCATCGGCAGTGCTTTAAAACTACAAGCTGCCCAGACATACATGCAGTTTTTTATTTCAAGCAGCTTCCCCGCTCTTATTTTCAGAAGGATGCTAGCCATTATGAGAAAATATTTTGTTAATTAATGCTTCCAGCAGTCATAGAGATTTCTAATGCCTTTGCTAAAATAATGGTCCTTTATTCTGCTTCTTCCTCCAGACACAGATTCTGGTCACAAGGCACGGGAACAATCTACCTCCTCTTGGAGACATGAGATCCTGTGCCACAGCGCAATGCAAAAATGTGAGCTTCTCAGTCATGCAGGACCTCGTCATATGGCTGCCCACTGAATTCCTTCCCTTTCCACCATCATAAAAGGGAGTACAAGATGCTGTTGCCATTTATATTCCACTGATTACACAAGCTATTTTCATGGCAGGACTCTGCTGCTGCATTCCATCTCACAGACTGAACAGATTGAGCTTTTTCAGTGGATTCTGTTAAAATGGATGTTGGTTCCGATAGGACAAATTCATCAGGTAGGGAGCTTTTACAATGAGTCATTTTAAGCTAATCTTTGTACACATCCTTTTCAAATAGCTTGGACTCTTTGAACAATAAAAGAGCACAAAAACAATAGTGGCTGTGAGTGAAGAAGAAACGTTCAAAAAGCTGGTTTTGTTAAATGTTAAGCCAGAAAACTAAACTCTGTCTGATTTTAGATTGGATTTTTCTTTGTGTATTCCCATCCTTACTGATTTCTTTCTACAGATGTCCTTTTAAACTAAGGGAAACAAAGGTTTTAATTGTGGCACACTTTCATTTTTACTCATGAACTGTCATTATCAATCATTTATGTTTTCTAGTAAACTCCTACACTAAATAAAAAGAGAATATAAGAATAAATCTTTTAAAAGGAATCCATTTGCTGCACATCAATCCCTGCAGGCCATGTGCTCATATGTCAATAGTTTAAAATGAAAACATCTGATCAAGGTAATACACCTGTTAAAGGAGCATAAAATTCCAAACCCAATGGTAAAATATAAAGATTATGAAGCCTCTTAAAGGAGCCATCAAAGTAAACTATTACACAGATACATCTGGTTCACACTAGCACCCGTTCCATCAGTCCCACTCACGATAAATGAGCATTAGGACAAATATTTCATAGACCCTCTGAAGAAAAACTGTTTTTTCAGAACGTAATTCAGCTCAAGAAAAGAAGAAAGGAACACTTTAGCCTTCTGTGCACATTCTAATCAAGCATCTCCACGCAAGGCAAAATATTAATGATGCGAGCTCATCACAAATCTGTGCATTAGCAATTTATCAGTCCTGATTTACAGATGGAGCAGATATGATACACGTAGGCAGTGTGAACTGACCAGCACGTCTGAGCGCATCGAGTGCTGGGCTCAAGTACTGACCAAAGCTCACAAGGAATCAGTACTATTGCTGTTACTATGACTATTACTATTACACAGTTCAATCAGTTGTTCTCTTGTTTCCTACCTTGGTGGCTCTATCTTTGGCAGGTTTACTGGAGGAGGAAGCAAAGCCCCACATTAGCACAGTCATCCTTGCGCTTTTGCAGTTTTCCCCCCCAGAGCAATAGAAATCCCACATGGCTGCTCTCTGCCAACACATTCACTCACTTGTGCACGTGCTGCTGGTAGAACCAAGGGGTTTTTTGCTTCTCTTCTGTTTCACTTTTTTTTTTTTTTAAATTATTTTTAATTTAAACAAAGAGTGCTCAGGGCCCCCTCTGAGGGATTTTTGAGCCCCTTTTCCAAAAGCTTCTGGGCCTTTGGAGTCTCACTTGTAATTAGTCTCAACCATGTTTTGTAGTCCTTAATCCTTGTGATCGCGGTTGGGTTTGGCTCAGAGTTTAAAATGGAGGGAAGGGTTGGTACCAACTGCGTGCTCCTGCTCCAGACCTTTTTCCACCTTTCTCCCTCATCTTGTTTTTCCTGAGGCTGAGGTTTTGCAGACACGAGAGGAAGAGAAATACGGCTGCCTGCGTAGGGCCAGGGGAGGTGCACGATTTCTCCCTCACACGCCACCTTTCTGTTGGCCTGCTGGTCGCCAACCAAGCCAGCGGCCAAACCTCCTCTGGCTTCACAGCCCCGGGAAAGGCTTTCACCCTGCCAATAATGCTGATTTCACACTCCTGAATCTCCCCTTTGTGCAAAGGGAAGCCGATCCCAATGCCTAAACTTTCTGTCGCCCTGCTGCTGGCCCATGGATGCTGCCGGGGTACGTGGGGTGGGCTGCAGGCAACCCCTGAGGGGAGGCAGCCGGCGGGTGGGCCCACCTGAGGAGACCAGCCATGGCTCCCATCCCGCTCCATCCAGCGGCTGCCAGTGTAACGTTACCCTCGGGGTTACCACGCCAGTAACACTACTCCCGTGACCGGAGTTTCCAGGCGTGGAATGTAAATTCCTCACACCTCTGACGTTACCTCACGAGGGAGAGACGCCGTGGCCCTGGCCCCCTCCGCCTGCCCGTAGGCCGCAGCCCTGCAGGCCGGCACCCCCCCCCATCATGGAGACCCCAAGCTTCTTCACCCCACTGCCCTCACAGGCGGCTTTTAACACATCTGTGGAAGCCATTTAATAGCCGGGGGCCACCACCAGGCTTTATATACATATATGTATAAAAACGCCACATTTTTTAGCATTGTTTTGGAAATGCCTGTTGAAAGGGTGCAGTGTGTGCACTCGCCTCGCCTTCCCCGTCAGTGCCTGCATCGGCACCTCTCGGAAAGTATCGCCTCGGCGCCGCTGACATTTATGTAGAACAGTGAGATCTATTTTGCCAGCTATGACTTCAGCACCGTTCTCAATAACTTTAAAGATCAACCATAACAAACCAAAAAAAAGTTCTCCTGGCTTTTACTGGCACGTGCTGCCACAAGAAAGACGAAATACAGACACCTGTCACAACTGATCCTTTATGGTTTTGAGTTTGTGGTTTGTTTTTTTTTTTAAAAAAAAAGGGAGGTAAAAAATCAAACCAAATAAAAAAAAAAAGCAATCATAGCCTGCAGAACTTCTCCGAACTCTAAGACGACATTAAAACAAAGGAAGGATTAAAAAATAGCCAAGGTGAGCTGGGTCCCAGGCAGGGCATGGTGCCTGCTGCAGGTGTTGCTCACAGGAGACGGAGCTGCCCTGGAAAGAACGGGTTAATATTAGCCGCGTGTTATACTCAGCGATGCCTTAAATAATCATCACATGGCTCCTGTAATCTGTTCCGTGCTGTCAGCACCGGGTTAGTCATAATAATATCAGATAAGAGCTGTTCAAAGTGACATACTAACCAACATGAGAGCCACATGACTCTCTGGCGACATGGCTGCCCTTCACCTGAACTTTGGCTTAGATAGCTCCACACCAGCACAAGGTGGGCTGGCCTTACAGCCCAAATTCCCTCCACCTGCCGTGGAAAAAAACTCCTGCCCCGCCAAGCACCCCACGGCTCGTCCTCTGCCCAGGGCCCAGGGGAGGGTTTGGCTGCTGGGGGCACCCTCTGGAAACCCCCCCCACCATGTTTTTATAAGCTGGCTGTGGGGCGAGGGAAGTGCCTCTGGCAGGGGGCAGGCGGGGTGACTTTTCCATTTTTGACCAGTGCTTCCTGCCTCTCCACTCTCTGGGTGTGTGAGATACCCGGGAGGTGTGAGATACCCGGAGGAACAGGGAGGCAGGGGAGAGGGACCCTGGCTGGGAAGCAGAAGGGAGAATGGGGACAAGGGGAGAGGTACATGGAGGGGAGTGGGTGCCATGAGGAAAGGCGTCACGGCCGGCAGGATCAGCGGCAGGGAAGGCAAAGAGAGGCAAATTGCTGACGTCAAAAGGAGGAAAGAACATATTAGAAACAAAGAAAAGGGTGCGAGAAACCGAGCTAAGAAAAAAAGGGGAGAGAACTGGTTGTTGCAGGCTTTGAGAGATGCCCGAACCTATAAAGATGTAAGAAAAGTCAAGGGCTTCAGCTACAAACGCCTAGGCTATTCTGAACCCCCTCACAAGGTGCCCACAGCTCCAGAGACGGCGAACAACCTCCTCTAGATGGGGAACAACCTCCTCTGTACCCTATGAACCACAACACGTACCCACCACTTAGAGGCCAGGGCAGCTCAGGGGGAGTTAATGTGATCTCCCCATACAGCTGTCTGCTGGTTTATACTTTTTTTTTTTTTAAGTGAGGGAGCTGCTTTTTCTGTTTGTGGGTGCAAGGTTTCCTGCACAACGGTGCCTCGGTGTTCCAGGATGCTAAATACATGCAAACAATTAGTAACACTGAGCCCACTCCAGCAGCAGGCCATGAGCTGGTGCTGAGCAGACCAGGGAAACGGTGCAAATGCCCCGTTTGAGCAAGAGGTGAAGGGAAATCCGTTGCAGCGCTCCGAGAGATGTGAAGACATCCTTCTTGACAAGTATCATGTCATCCTGCCAGAGCTCCAGCGGCACAGGACTGCTCGTGTCCTACGGCGCCGTCTCAGCGATACGGCCAAGCTCTGGCAGTTGCCAGCCTGGCTGGGCAGTGCGGAGCAGGTCCCCGGAGAAGGCAAGGGGGACAGCTGGGCCACCAAGAAATGAGAAGAGCTGCACAAGGCTAGTGTAGAGTTTCAGCTTGGGGAGAGGGCGAGGGGGGAGAAAACGCAAATCTATAAAAGGAGTGCTGTGCAAATGAAGAGAAGTCAAGGGCAAAAAAAGGAAAATGAGTGAAATCAAGGTAAAAAATGCGAAAAGGAAACGTACCATTAGAGAGAAGTTAAAAGAAAATGGAAAAATAGTGACAAAATTTATTTTGCTTTATTTTCCTTATCTCTGTCCTTATAAACTGCAGCACATTCTGCCTCCTAAAGCAGCAAGTTTTGCTCGCTGAGAAGATCTGGATTTTGAATCTTACTGCTAAGTGTCCAGCAAACGCTCATCTCTGCAATATCAAACTGTCACGGGGCACCTAAGAAACCCCCAGAGTAGCCCCCACATTAAGCCAGAAAGGATGGAACCAAGCTCGCTGAAGCCAGGGCGTTCAAAAGAAAAAGGAGAAAAGGACAAGTGTCGGGACTTGTCTGCCAGCAGTCAGCTCGCGCCGGCTGCAGAGGCAGACCTTGTCCTGACGACAGGGGAAAGGAGCAGCTGGATCAGGCCCCGGCTTGCCAAGAACCATGGTTGGTCTCTCATGCCCTCAGCAAGACACCCTCAGCAAAGGGAGAGAAAGCACACAATGGACAGACAGACATCCCTGCCCTGGCATTTGTGGGTCTCTTGGGTATTTTACACGGAAAGAAGAGAGGAAAAGGGGTGCCCACAGTAAGACTCACATACAGAGGCTGGGTTGCCTACAGTCAGTGGACGCAAACAGGCACCTCACTTAAAACCTGAATCACTTTATGGACATTGCTGTCTCCTTCTCTTCACTGCACCAAAAATAACCATGGTCTTAAGTCCTTTAATTAAGTGGGATAAATCTAGGAGCACAAATTTGTTTCCTAAAATTATGTGCTCCCTGTTCCTGCATTGTTCTTGTGAAGAATCACCTCTAGGATCTAGTCCAGATACTGTGGGGAGAGTGCCTGGTGCCATCGCAGGAGCCAGCACCCTTTTTCCCTACCTCGCTGCAGCCTGAGCGTGTTTTCTCTTCTACCGACACATGTCAAACCCGGTGTTACACAACAGTGAAATGGCTGGAAATGCCTCCCCGTTTCTTTTTTTAAGACCTCTAACCCTCAGCAGGGCTCTAGGATGCACTCACATCTCCCTCCATGAGAGGCGGAAGGTATGTCAGCCCTCTCCTCTTACTGAGCCGTGCAGAATTTTGTTCCAAACTACACCATTTATTATTCATTATTATTTAATGGGACCAAAGAATGCAATATGTGTAACCAAGAAATATGCCAAGTAATGTTCTTTTCCTTTAATGGCTAGATCAAAGGGAAGTTTATGAGGCTGGTGCTGGCTCAGTCAGTAGTGGCATTTGCCCCAGATCCTCTGCAGCACACCTTGCTCAAGCACGCTGTTTTAGTGTCTTTAAAATCAAGGACCAAAAGGTGTGCTAAGCATCTTAACTTCACTTGCCTTCATGAGTTGTTTTTTGCCTTCCCAAATAAATGTTTTTGGAAGACGTTTCTCTAAGCCAACTTGCAGTAAGTGCTTAACACAGCGTCTCGAGTACTCAAAAAGCAAACAGTCCTTGGAGAACACTCTTCCTCCTCTCGCTGTAAATGCATGCAGTGGGTGATGGAAAGGCTCTTAGACCTGCCAGAAAAGGGATGATTTTCTGATTTTTCTCCTTTAGTCACCAGCTGCTTTATCAACAACCAGATATCCCCCCGCCCCTCCCCGCCTCGCCTCACCCCCAGTAAGATTTGTAAATGTCTCTGGAAAAGTTGTAAAACTAGCTCTAGCAGGATACGCATTCACACTAATGCTGAAGACTCTCAACTGTGATAATTTAGCAGATCATTAATCCCACTCTCTAAAGGAGGCTGTAAAGCAGAACTAAATATGCAAATCCTCTTGTGCTTTAAACTTGCATCTGTCTGTCCGTCCATCCAACTATCTATCTATTGTAGTGGAATTCTCCTAAGATCACGCTGTATTCTAATCCATTAATGTAGCTCAACTGGAGCATACAAGATTAAGTAAAAAAAAAAATATTAAAAAGAAAAAAAAGATGTAAAAATAAGGGGGAGGCCTCAGTACAGTGGGCAATCATGCAGCCTTTATGATCTCCACCACACGTGCAGAAAGGGGGTGCGGGCAGTGCTGGGGGTTAGTAAATTAGCCTTTTTATCACCACCCACTGACATTCAAGCACCGATTACTGTAAGGCACAAGTGCAAATGAGGTGGGTGGCCTCTTTCTAGTCCACTTCGCTGCACTGCAACGCAATCTGGCATGACCTCCAATTCCTATTCAGGACAGCGAGCGCCGTGGTATCAGGGGGTTTGGGTATTCTGGCATGGCTGCAGGTGGTATGCTTGCGCAGTAACTACCCGCACAGCACCTGGGGCTAGACATTTTGCTCACATGAGCAATAAACCCTCTCAATCAAACATAACTAAGTGTATGATTTACCATTTGCAGCTATTCTAGCAGGGAACTATTCCTGCTTCAACTCAGATCCCTTTCAGTTTTTCTTCTGGCTTTAAATCAGAATCCTAAATGAACATTTAAAAATGTAATGATCTTTGCTCCTTAAAAATTGCAGTATCAACGTCTATGGGGCACCTTCACAGCGAGCACTGCAGTGATTTTTAAGATGCAGCACAAATGATAGAGTGCTAACAAATGCGAAGTAACATTGCAGGTGAAAACTCAACAAGCAACCCTGGACCCAACTATATGGAATCATAGAATGGTTCGGGTTGGAAGGGACCTGAAAGATCATCGTACGCAAAGTCCAGGTGGCAGGAATGTCCCCCATCTCCTGAGCAGTTCTGCAGTGGAAAATACAGTAAAAAAAAAAAAAAGAGTATGCAAAACTCACAGAACCTAACCCAGTGGAAATTACCCAGTTCCTGCTTGAACCATAGGGGCTCTGGAAGGCAAGAGATGCCTTATTTCTGTTCAGGGGAAAAAGGGGCACTGTGCAGATGGGGAAGACCCAGCTTCAGCAGTTTGTGTCAGGGAATAACAGATTTATTCTTGGTTGGAAAGCCCTGTGGGGAGTTTCAGCAATCTTAAGGCTGGAACTAACACTATCTCTCCAGCAGCCACAGGACTCCACTCCTGTCTGGAAGTGCAGCTGATGCTCCCATATGGGATTTAGCTGCTGGCAGAGAAACTCTCCTATTTGCTACAGAAATCTCCACTCTCCTCCCTCAGTCACTTCAGCGTACTGTGAGGAGAGCTACTCATGGAGGGAGACCTAATGGGCTGTGTCTGCCTCTTACACCTTTAAAATCTTCCTATTCCCTCACTGAAAAGCTCATGCCCAGAATATTCCCCCGAGAGGCTTGTGGTCTCAGGGACTACTTGGGCTTACAGAAGGTTCCTTTCTAAAGACTGACCCTGGCTTCCCATTGGCCCAGTAGAAACTGGCACAGCCCTCTATGGAGCTCACCACTGGACTTTGCACATCAGAATCCACCAGGATGATGGCTGAGACCTGTGGATACACTCCGATGTCTCGGACACGGCAGAAATTACCAACGCATGCCACGGGGCATTTGTGTGCACGTGTAGCCACACGAGAACTCGTGCTTTTTCCTGCATATACTCAGAAACCCGCCAGCGCTCCAGAAACCGAGCCACATCTTCTGAAGACTCTCGTAGTCTTCTCCCTTCTCTCCAGCCTGCTTGGGGCAATTTCCTCTCCTCCCTGCCCACACCAAGATCCCTCGGGCCCAGCTCAGTTATTTGGGCTAGACCAGGGGCACGATTTGCTGTGCCCGCTGGATGCTCCAGTGACCACTGGGTGATGGGAGCAGAGCAGTACTTCAATCATTTCACGTCAGACACACAAGACAACACAAGCAACTGCTTTACAGCGGGCTGTAAAGATTCACAGACAAATGTAGACAGCTATTGCTTCTGGTTCTGAAGCCAGGCATGAAAGTAACACAGAAGTATTGGCCTTTGGCACATTGACACTCTCATGGAGCGCAGGGGCACTTGGCTTTTGGTGGAGATGTTTGATGGGACAGGAGTTGAAAAAATGCATTTACAAATCTATACATATCTATAAAACGCACACAAGAGATGCAGCTAGCTTCATGAGTAAGAAAAGGAATAGTAGAAGCAAGCACCAGAACTAGTTTTGAAATGAATTTCAAGGTAGAGCATGACAATAATGCTAAACCAGCTCCCTAGCCTCCACTCCCAACAATGTGGCTATTCTCTTCTGGTGATCCCGTCTCTCACGGGTCAGGAAGCACTGGGGTTTGTCACTCGGCACCGATGTGTTGACTCACACAGAGTTATGTATCTTTACCCCCTGCATCTACATATATACATAGAAAAAAAATAGTATTTGTTTACCAAATACTTTGTACCTGAAACACTTCAAACCCAAGGAAGAGCAAGAGAGAGAGAGAGATGGAGAAAAAGGGAGGCAGGAAGAAAGAGAAGGAAAAGGAGAAGGAAGGAAAAGGAGAAGGAAGGAAAAGGAGAAGGAAGGAAAAGGAGAAGGAAGGAAAAGGAGAAGGAAGGAAAAGGAGAAGGAAGGAAAAGGAGAAGGAAGGAAAAGGAGAAGGAAGGAAAAGGAGAAGGAAGGAAAAGGAGAAGGAAGGAAAAGGAGAAGGAAGGAAAAGGAGAAGGAAGGAAAAGGAGAAGGAAGGAAAAGGAGAAGGAAGGAAAAGGAGAAGGAAGGAAAAGGAGAAGGAAGGAAAAGGAGAAGGAAGGAAAAGGAGAAGGAAGGAAAAGGAGAAGGAAGGAAAAGGAGAAGAGAAAAATCTGATACTTATGAATGCTTATCTCTTCTTCTGCCAAGTGAAATGAACTAGCAATAGAAATTAAACCAAAGTTGCAAATATTCAATGCCTAAATATTATTACAGTGTCCCATGTGCCTGGGCCTATTCCAATATGAAACAGCTCATAAATTAAAAATAGGAACTATAGGGACTTTAAAAAATGAAATCCTAACTCACAATGCATACAGACACATTAAGCTATTTATTTTTATGATACGTGTCAGCTCTGCATCGAGAGACTTGCACAAATACTCTGAATGTGTCCCATGCTCTATTACATGCACTGGGTATTCAGAAGAACAAGAGTTTGCTAACCAGACACTATTATAACCACAAGAAATTATAGGCCTTTTTTTTTTTTTTCCCCTACGATAGTTTAACATGGTTTTAATTATATATGAAGAAAAAATTGAATAATTAGCTTCATAAAACCTGCCATTTGCTTCAGTAAGTGTTTAGCTCTTTTCCTCAGTAAATGAATCACATCCATCCAAATTTCAGGCTCGCAACAATGAGTTGCTCAAGAACACAATGCAACCTATTTTGCAAGCGTCTTCTCCCTGCTGAAGACAAGGAGTTGACAAAGGGGACAGCAGAAGTAGCCCAGCACTGCCTGCTGTCTACAGGATCACCCCCAAATTCAGCTTCTGGCCATTTGTGAGCCACAAGTGTTGTTCTGAGGAGGCATTTTTAGAGACTACTACAACATACTGCAGGATGCTGCATGCAGTATGGCTGAAGGCGAAGTAGAAGAGCTAATAATTCTGCTCTTACAACACCAGCATAAAATGTACCCCTGCAAAGGGAAAGATTAGCATTAATTGCCTGTTGTCAAATTCATCATTTTCCCCAATTTATTAGAAGTTTTGTGCATTGCAGCACCACCGGAATAAGTTTGTGAGTACTGCAATACACCAATCTTTATTCTCCCTTTGGCAAATTAATGCAGATATTTTGCCTTATGATAATTCCTAATTAATAAGAGGTTTAGGAAAAAGTCCCACTTGTTTGGAGCTCCGGTGCTACTATTATTCATTTGAAATTCAACTCTTAAGTTTTAAAAAAAAAAAAAAAAGAAAAGAAAAAAAAAGAAGATATATGCAGCTCTCTCTTTACCACATCCCCATTTTTTGCAAGAATACTTAATATTAGTAAATTGGTCCCTTTGGGAATCTAAATGTAGGCACATATAATAATACACGTTGAAAACCATAATTCTATCATAATCACTTCTCATTTTGAGTTGTTGGTTTTAGGTGGTTTTTTTTTAGGGGAGGGAGGTGTTAATTCAGAAAGGAGGCTTCCTCACTGAAGATTTACAATAAGATTTGGGTATTTACATAAACAATTTATGTTTGGAGTGCAAGCTCATTCATGCGCAAATAACCCTTTCATATATGAAATTCTTAGGTGTAAAGCTAGAGAGTTAAATAAACTTCTGCGCTACAGATTCACTTCAGGTAATCTGTACAATTTTCTGCATAAAAGACGAGCAGGTCAGCCTGAAAACCACTTATGAATGATTTAAAATATAGGAAAAATAATACAAGCCTGTACATCAAAGCCCGGGGCGATATTTTCAAAGGGTACTTAGTGCAGGCGACTCGTGCACAGTGTGTTCTTACATCTTCCAGCTTTTTTTGAGCAGTGGTAGGGACAGGCAATTTTAACTCATTCCGAGTCCGTAACTTTAATAAGCAGGGGGAAAAAAAAAAAAAAATAGATAAACGGTGAGGTGGACTCCACCGTCAGCAAAAGCTTCCCACGTCGTGCACTCCAGCCAGCGGGAAGGAAGGGGTAGGCGCAGGGGAACGGCAACGAGAAGAGGCTTAACCTGATTTCCTAGTTTGTATTTCCAGCCCTGCTGACGCACGCCCGGGAAGGTCGCTGGCGTGCCATCCCCCGGGGTGTCGCGGCAGGGACCCGGGCGCCCGCCGTCCCCTGCCACCCCGCTCCCTTCCCGGCGGCGGGGAGCAGCTCGGTCCCGTGGCCATCACTGGGCTACCCCACAAACTCTTCCAGAGGCACTCTGCATTCACATTTTAAAAATGTGCAGGTTTTCCCCAAGAGAGAAGGAACAGAGAGAGAAGAGTATTGTCTTTCTTTAAAAAGATAGTACATTAGTGACGATATTTTTTTTTTTTTTTTTGTCGTTAGGTCCCGGTTTGTCTCGTTGGGGAATTTATGGACTTTTAAAAATAGATTTTGCCAAACAATTGTGTGGGCAACTGCTGACTTGCAGTCTGCAAGATATCTTTCCGTCAGCCTCGGGAAGATTAAAGCAGGTTCTATTTTCATCACGAGGGAGCTAAGGATGTAGGCACAAAGGAGAAATTCACTTTTTGTCCACATCAAGCTGAGCCTCTTGCCAGACGATGCAGCGTTCACTGCAACAATTGCCAACATAATGTGTTGCCTTCTATAGCCCCTTCAGGTTGAAGAATAGCCTTGTACTGCTACACGTAGAGAGCAGGAGTATTTCCCAGTCCCTGGGTCTCTAGTTTAACGCTAGGACAATTTCGTTCCTAATTTTGCATGCCAAAAAAAAGGCTGACAGAAAAATAACACTGGTCTACAAAGGAGCAAAAATCTTCCTGCATCATACACATGCGAGGAAGGAAATAGAGATGAAAATAAAACATCCTCTGAAAGATCACAGCGTTACTTATTCTTGTATCTTCTTTTAAGTCTTGATTCTAATCTCAGCAGCGTGATGCTCAGAGAGAAAAGCGAGTCACAGCTCAGCATCTACTCTTCTTAGACAGAGGAGGGGGAAAGGAGCCCTGCCAGCATATCTGTACAACACAAACCTTGCACGAAACAGGGCTACAGGGACTCGAGAATGGAAATGATCTTCTCTGTCATCAAATCCAGGCCCCTGGTGTCACCGGCTACAATGTGGTGCAGTCCCTCTTGCAAAGCGAGCACCAGCCCGCGTAAGGGGTCACCCCTGGCAGCCAGCTTTTCCAAAACCTCACCCTCTTCATGGTCTGAACTTCTTCCTCTGATTTTCAGCCTACCTTTGCTCCTGGCTAGCTTATCCCCATTCATTCTTCTGGCAACACTGTCTCAAGCAGTCCTTTCTCTCCCTGGTGTTTATCCCTCTGAAGTATTTATGGGAAGCAATCAGATTCTCTCTCTGCCTTTGTTTTGCCAGGCTACCCAAGCCAAGCTCTTTAAGTCTCCTCTCACCAGACAGGCTCTCCATTCCTCTGATCTTCTCAGTAACCATTCTAAACTGAATTTATCATTTGTGCAAACAGACAACCTGAATTACACACAGTATTTTTGATGGGGTCACATCACCAGATACGCCCTGGAAGTAGCATAAGCAGAAGGGATAAGGGACATAATCTGTGGGGTGCTACTGTTATTCTTGGATGCATGGAATCACAAATCTATTTGGCACTTAGTGACTCAAAAATATAAATATATAAAAATGTAAGTATGCCGACAAAGACAGGAAGCTAGAACACTGTATCGCATGGCAAAAGATACAACAATTTCTTCATTTAGCAAGGAAAAAAAATAATTTTACCCTGAACCTCAGTGTAATGTTAGGGGACAAAGTTTACTGTGCAACCTCCTGAACTTAAACCACAGCTGTGCTCCCCTCAAACACTATCCTCCTGCTGATGACAAAGGTAGGGCCCCGTCCCTCAGTCCATCTTTTGAGCCACCTGCATGAAGTGCAAAATGTACAGGCGAAGCTGGGGAGAGGTCTCAGCATCTCCACGTTGGTCCCTGTGCCTTTTTCAGCTCGATCTGCCCATCCCTGCTGCCGCCAGGGAAGCGGACACGGGGACCGGAAAGCAGAGGAGCTCGCTAACTTTCCCATGAGCCGACCAGCCTCGGGAGCAGAGGCAGCCACCCCGGGGAAAGGGGTAAATATAAGAGCCTTTGCAGCAATTCTACCCCCTCCCCATCGCTCCCAGTACAAACCTGAGCTAAACAGGTAGGGAGCTCTGCCAGCTGTCAGCAGGCTCTCAGCAACAGCCCTCATACGGCTGCGAACACTCCTGCCAGTTAATTAGCAGTGGCATTAAACAAGAAAAGGGACACTGACCAGGACATTGGGGTTAACCTCAGCCTATGTGAGCCCTGCCATACGATCTTTTATTCCATCTGTTATCAACATACTTCCAGAGATTAATCCAATACTCACCATTTTGAATGAGCAGATACCATTTTGTTACTCCGTATCATACTTCACAAGTCTCAAATGTTCACCGCCTGATTGACAGCTTGAAGAGGTGCCACAAGGTTAAATGACAGCCTATCAATTTTTCAAGGGCAAGAAATCCTTTACGAGGCATTCAGAGCTTTTTCCTTTTAGCATTTTTTTCCATTGTTTGCCTAACCTAAACCTCGAGCACACACCGGAGTTTAAGGACATGCTGCTGTAACAGGAACCATCCGTCAGCGGGGAGGAAAAAAAAAATAAAAAATTATCTGAGTGCTGTGCCATATGCTCATTCTGAAAACACACACAAATTACAGTATTCATACAAGATATCGTCGCAGGACCTGTTTCTGTGGCAGAGCCACCGTGTGAGCTCGCACCAGTTCGGGAACTGGAGTGACAGCCTTCCCACCAGTACTAGAAGGGACTTTCTTCCACGTCGCCACCTGCCCCCAAAAGGCACCTGCCTTCTCTAACCCCGATATAAGGCTTTACAATGGACGGAGTTTCCCCCCGTACTGGGCACTGGTGAGGTCCCACCTCGAGTGCTGTGTCCAGTTTTGGGCCCCTCACCACAAAAAAAGACATTGAGGTGCTGGAGCGGGTCCAGAGAAGGGCAACGGAGCTGGTGAGGGGTCTGGAGCACAAGCCTAATGAGGAGAGGCTGAGGGAGCTGGGGGTGTTCAGCCTGGAGAAAAGGAGGCTGAGGGGAGACCTTCTCGCTCTCTACAACTCCCTGAAAGGAGGGTGGAGAGAGGTGGGGTTGGTCTCTTCTCCCAAGTCACAGGGAGATAGGACAAGAGGAAATGGCCTCAAGTTGTGCCGGGGAGATTCAGATTGGATATTAGGAAGAATTTCTACACTGAAAGGGTTCTTAAGCCTTGGAATGGGCTGCCCAGGGAAGTGGTTGAGGCACCATCCCTGGAGGTGTTCAAAAGACGGGTTGACGTGGTGCTGCGGGACATGGTTTAGACATGTTTTTATTTGTCAGAGTTGATGGTTGGACTAGATGATCTTGAAGGTGCCTTCCAACCTAGATGATTCTATGATTCTAAGGAGAGCACGAGAAAACCGATAGCTTTTCCCAGCCCCAGCCAGGCGAGGGGAAGATGAAGCTGTGAAAATCCCTACGCTTGAGGAACTGCTCTGCTGGACCGTGAGCGAGGGCAGCCAGACAGCAACACACGGCCGGGCACACGCAGCGCTACTGCTCCTTACAGGAGGAGACAAACCATTTCCTGGAAGATGTGCAAACACCCGGGAAAGCACCGGTAGGAACACATGAGAGTTGCCTGGTAGCTGGCAAACCACGGGAAGCGTGGGAAGGGAAGCTGGATGGTGTCCCTCGTCCACCTGAGTGAGAGCCACCGCTGCCCGGCAGGCACGCCGAGGCACCCGGACTGCGGAGGGTGAGAGCTGGAAAAACATCAATAGCAGCTTTTATCAGCCACTGGAAACGCGGCCGGTTGGTATCAGCTAGTCATTAATCTGGTGTTATGCTGTAGGTCAAAATGTTCTTCTGTTTAGACCTTATTGTCAACGTCTTCCGCTTCCTCAGCATCATGATTTACTGTTTGGAGGGATGTAACTTCATGTCACTGTCACTTTCGCTGCATGTGTTCTGCTCTTTGCCTCTGAGACGTCTTGACACCTTGATATACAAACCAGACGCTCAAAGATGGTTGTAAATACTGCCCTAGGATCCAGCCCCTGTAAGGCTGAGGAGAACCCAACGCAACTAATTGCGTACGTACAAGGAAGAGGTTGACTCGAGAAATTCACGAAGAAAAAAAAAATAATATTGCATTAATAAATGAAGAGCTGCAACCTGTCTGAAAGTTCGGGCGTATGGACTGCTGGAAGGGCTGAAGGATTGCTCTAATTACTGGAGGTACCAGTGCCAGTTCACAACATGGCCTCTCCTGCCTGCATTGTCTCTCCCATCTCCGCAGCGGTCTTACAGCTCCCAAAGCAACTGGTGCTGAGTTTAAGCCCGAGCGCCTCGAAGGCAAGCGCCGTATTTCATACCTCTATGCTCTTGGTGCTTAATTGGGTCCTAAAGTAAAGATGCTGAATATATACTTAATTAAGTGGTCTAAAGAAATATTCTAGGTGCGTTCAGAAAAGATTTGTTTGGTCAACTAAGATGTTTTGCAACTGTAATTGCATTATTGTTATTGGCATTTCTAAATCACTCTCTGCATTTCCTTTGGAATAAATGTCTCAGTAGCTCACCAGTATAATGTATTACTGTGCTACAAAACTGGAGGAACACATTATATATTCATGTACACTTGGCTTTAACCACTTACAGTATAACAATGAAGTAAGGATTATTATGCAGTAAGTTTGCTGAATCATCATTCTTTTAAACCATAAATATACTCAGCGTATCCCACAACATCCACCCGGTAAGAAATTGGGTAAACAGAAATCATTCTATTTTTGAAATTGAATGGACAGTTAAAACTGAATTAACCAGTCAAATAATAGCATTTCAAAAATATAAACTGTGGTTCACAAACTGTGGAATAACGCAGCCCGTTTCTCTTGCAGCGCAGGGAGAAGGGAGAGGAGGAGTTAGTACCGTGCGTGTTCCTAACACCTACACATACATTCCAAACCAGATTTCGATAGAGGTCTTAAATACCTAAAATCATAAAAAGATAGAGAGTCCCTTCATATTGCATTTTCTGAAGCATCATCAACACCAACACTGCAGCGGAGCAAGGAAAATCCGAATCCTTTTTTATCAGCTTCTAAATGCAACATATATTATCTATGAGGTAACATCTTCTGTCAAACTGTATCCAGGACATTTACTTTCTCAAAAATCACAATCAAAAGCAAAACCGAGGCACGTAGGACACTGTAACAACAACAAAAAAAAAGGAACAAACTGACTATACTGAATGTGGACGGGGGAGGAAAAAAAAAAAAAAAAGCATGTTTAATTTTTCCACTCTAGCAGTTTAGTAATGTACAGGGATTTTCACTGTTTCTGTGTATTGCAGTTTTGTTAATAGGCAAGTCCCAGGCATATGCTTGTCTAACACAAAACATATTTGGTTTTAGCATTAATAATTTCTTTAATTACTTTTTTAAGCAACTGGGTCACGTTGGCCATTTTCCCCGTAATATATCTTTCCCGTTTGATGTTTTTTTAACCTCTTGAGGACCTCTTCTTCCATATTTGTGGTTGTTTCACGTGGCAGGGAATGCCAGTAGCTACGGGACGGATCAGCTGGTGACATTCGGGTTCAGAAGACAAGGGGAGTCAATCCTGCTCGACGGTGTAGATCTCTTGGCCACCGATCTGATTTTGTGTGCTGTTTCGGGAGGGGGGGTGTGGGAGGGGGTGGAGGGGGATGGTGGAGCAAGCCATGCCCCAGCCTAGCAAAGCTTTTAAGCACACACTTAACTTTAAGCGTATGATTACTTTAAATTACTTCAACGGGATTATTCACACACTTGAATTAAACGCTCTCCTGGATTTGAGCCCTTGCGCACGGCGCGCAGCCTGTCTCCCCGGGGGGCTCCCAAATTACAGAGGGGATGGGGTGGGGGGGACACCCGTTGGTGTTTCTGGGACCTCATACAGCACCCAGATGAGATAAAGTATTAAGACCTCTTTTAACATCAGCTGGGAAAGGCAGCTTCTTTCCCATGCTAGAGTTGGGTGCCTCTTACGGAGCCAGGGTGGGAGTTTTTTAAAGCCTATTAAAAAATGTATTGACAGAAAGTCATCGGGTTTTTTTGGAAATAGACTTATTGATCAGAAATCTCTCCTTTCAACTCACATTTTCTCCAGATTAAAAAAAAAAAAACCCAACCACAAAAACCCACTCTTCTCCAGAAGCTCCTCACTTCGTTGTTTGGTACCTGATGCTTTTCAATAATTTTGGGATGGGGAAGAGGTACTTTGCCAAGGAAGAGGCAAAAAAAAAGAAGCCCATCTGCTGTTAAGAAGAAAACCTTTCCCACGCTCTGATATTCAAGACTTGGGAGTATTAAAAAAGAAAAAAACCTTTTTTTTTTTTTTTTTTTTCTCTTTCTTTCTTAGGACAGAGTAACAACTCGGAACTATTTCCTGACCCCACATGGCATCTCCCTTTCACGGCTCCACTTGTGCCGACCTCGGCAGCCCAGGCAGGCTGGATGGAGCCGCCCTTTAAATAGACAGCACAGCTGCCTGTAGGTTGTTTGGGGATTTAAGTGTCAACCCCTCTAACGACATTAATGGGAGTCTAAGGTGTAAAGAGATGCCAGTGATACAGAGAAAAAAAAAAAAACCAACCATTTTTGATCTGATGTTTCTTCAGCATCAGAACCAATGCAGAACAATAGCAGGTATTCTGCAACTTGCACGGGTATAATGCAACGTAAACGTTCTTTATCTTAACATACTTCATTTCTCACTGTGAAAAGTATCGTGTTGAAAATGGTCCGGAAAAATAAAGACAGACGTGACACCAATGCTACTCAAGGTAGTTTAAAAGCAGGCCTTATTTCCCTGTGTCAACATTTCAAAGCCGAGGGTACAAAGGGGTTTTGTATTTTTGTACCAGTAAAGAGCCCCAGAAGCCCGCGAGCATCCCTACGCTACTTCAACGTTTAGGGGATGTGCCAAAAGACCAGGCGTTGCGTTCCCAACACCAAGACAGCAGCAGAGGGTTCTGCTGCAGCCTTGGTACTTTCACTGTGTGTCACTGTGCCTCAGCATTAGCTGAGGAACCCAGAGCAGGGCTAACGAGAGAGAGAAAAGTAAAAACGGTGACATAAGATTTTTTTTCCTGAGACATCACATCTCTCTTTTCAATATATTAGGAAAAGGTTATGCTCCTTTTGCTCGTAATTATAAAATAAGAATGTTAATATCACAAAGGGTCAGCATAAATCAATTTCCAACTGCTAAATTTATTAGGGAGTGCTTGTAATATATTATCTGAAATGGGAAACAAATCCAAGGCTAGGATTTTTTTGCTGATCTTTTCTAATTGTATCGAAAACACTAGATAACGTTTATGTTTCTATTAAGAATTGCTAATTTTTTTACACTTGAAAACCTTTGGAAATACATTGTCTTATCTGCAGTGAATACTAAACAAAACTGATTTATACAACTAGAAATGTGTTTACAATGAATAAAAATTACTTATGATGACATAAAATTATCAAACTAAATTATTCTTAGCATTTTTTACTGCCCAGAGGAGGTATTTTAAAGCATATCCTAGATTAACAGTTGAAATTACTACTCTTGTTATAATTATTGTTACTATTATTGTTATAATATAAAACATGGTGCAAATAAAAACAGAAATCCTTGAAGTTGCCTCATTTGGGGTCTGAACCAATAACTAATAAAATTAAAGGGGTCTCAACAAGTATTTCAAATACACTATTAAGAATGAACCAAAGGATCAAGAGTGATTTGGTTTCTATTCTGTAACAGTATTTTTAAGAGTACTGACATATTTTTATCATAGGAAAATATATATGTGTTTCATCGTTCAGAGTTGAATCTTGACTACAGCAGTCTAAACATAATCCCTATAATTAATAGATAGTCCAGCATGCTGGCTAGGCTCCCCTCCCTGAAGCAGATAAAATCATTTATAAGAAAGAGAGAAAGAGAAGGAGGGAGAAAATACATTTTTCTTCTATCTGATGCAATGTTTTACTGCAACACTTTCATTCCTACGTGGACATTGACAAACACGTTTTAAGAGACAGCCCGTACTTCTGTCGAAATGCAAACCTAAAGGTATTTTTATCTCGACGCACGGGGGCTGCGCAGCCATCTCAGGAGCTCTAACGAGCCGGGACCCAACTGGTCCATGGCATTATTTGTCCAACACTGTCCCACCCGGCCCAACGCTGGCACCACCACCCAAGTGGAAGGAAAAACCGGGATCTCTTCCAGTTGGAAGAAGTTCTCCTTCACTGTCTGATGAGAGAGGAAACCTTAAGTGCCATCGTTGCACCGACCGAAGGGGAGGTGTCACCCACCACGCCGTCGCTCAGGACGAACCCTGCAGCGAGCGAGAAGCTCCTTGCTTTTTTCCCCAACCCCAGCAGGTGCCTGAGTGGACACCTGGTCATTTCAGGATTTGAACGGTGGGGCCCGTTTGCCAAATGGCTGCTGCTGTTCTCAGCCAGAAGGAGTAAAACGTGTTCCCCTTGCACGTTTCTCAGCTGTTGCGCTCTATCGGAAGGGGCTACGGGCTGGAACGTGCAAACGCGGCCAAAGTCATCATCCTGGATTGCTTCCCCACAGTTCCTACCAGCTTTCACGCCGCAAAAACCCATCTGATAAACGCTGCCATTAGTGCTTTACCTTCACGTTAGGACTAATGAAGTCCTGTCCCAGCCTGATAGAACAACAAGAAGTATTTTTTTTTCCTTTTTTTTTTTTAATTTTAATCGCATAAGGCAGAGTGTTAATTCCGGCAATTGGATGGTCAGTGCCACAAGCAGATGACAGACTGTGGGTGTGATAATTAATTCCAACCTCGATATTGGAGAAAAGCTTGCAGCTTTTCTTTTTTTCTGCCCCAGCTCACACCAAAAGCGTGCATCACCCACACAAGTCCTTTTTTAGCCATTCTCCAGCTTATTCCTAGAGCTGACTACATCAGGAGGGCCTGGTAGACATCTCCCCACTGCCCCTGCGCGTACAACCTTCTCGTGACTCTCTCCTTATCCTTCTGCTCAGAACCTCAGGGAGACTTTTTGGTGCCCCGGGCATCTTCCACCCAACACTTGGTGTCTCTAGGCTGCTCCCATCTCCTGCAGCACCTCTCACCAGGCCCTACAGCATCTCCTGGGCTCTTGGTGACCCACTCAACCTAGGCCTGACGTGGCTCTGCCTCTTGCTCACCAACAGCTGGTCTCAGGAAAGCTCCGAGAGCCCCGGTTAAGCCTTTTTTCCATTCACAGAGGCTGCTCGCATGCTCTGTGCAGAGAAAACCTCTTTATTATTCAGCTTCGTGCCCTACAAGTGAATATCCAAATGCAGTGGCATTCATCAGAGGGAGTTACTGGAAACATTTACGCTAATTACGCTCCTGTCTAAATTGGTTACTAATCTTATATTATAGTTAAACTACCAGAAGGACTTCTAAAACAATAGATTTTTTTTTTTTTTTTTTTTTTTTGCTAGTTAGTCTGCTTTTATCAGACAGATAATGGGAGAAAAGAAATAAATAAACTCGGGGAGGTACAATTACATCATCTTACTATTTCAGCATGATAAACAAAATGGTATTCACTTCCCTCCCCAGAGTGCTATGAGGCTTATTCCATTAAGGTTTGTCAAGTGCTTGGATGGAAGGCCCTGTAAGTGCACGGCGTTATTAGTAAATATTAAATAGAAAACTAGATTCTAATTACCAGGATAAACAGGCTAAGTTCTGCTTGGCTAAATGCACTTGGGAGAGGAACCCAGGACCACCAACGTGCCGTAGCCTTGCGCATCCTTATCAGATCTGACACCTCTTCGCCTCCAGAAGATCAGCTTTGCTCAGGTTCAGACCTACCGGGGCTAAAATGCATCATCCATATCCCTTCCCCAAAAGCCTGAATAAAAATTTCTTTTCTGGGAATCCCCAAACTCGCTCATCATCCTGCAGAGCTGGGACAGAAACCCAGCACACAGGTACGGGGGCCACTGCCCCTCCATCCTACACCACAGCACTGCAAGGAAATTCCTGTTTCATGGCCCTTCTGCCTTTCGCCACAATGGAGAGAGGAAAAAAAAAACCAACAAAAAACCATAAATCACCCTATAAATGTTTCACTAGAGATAAAAGAAAGAGACACATAAAGCGTTTGTATAACGCTGCGCTGATCAATCAGAATTCGAGATAAAACTGCCCTTAATATCACGTGTGAGCAAAGGTCTGAAATATTTTTGCATTGATCCTTCGCGATTAAAACTGATGTCGTCGGGCAGCTTTGGTGGGGTTTTCGTTTTACCTTTGCTGTCAAGTCAAGCCCGCGCTGGGCAGAGCCATCTGGGGCTGTACATCTTCCCGAGCACGCTGTGCACTCTGGTGGCATCTCCTGCGCCAGAGCCACAGGCTGACAGGGGCTGGGGAGAGGCAGTCGCTGCAGCGAAGAACATCGGGGGAGGAAAAAAAAAAAAGAAGAAAAAAAAAGAAGTGTGGACGGAGAAAGCTGTGGAAAATAACATTTTTGGTGGGTAGAGGAGGAACCCCAGTGAAGACGAAGGCCTCCCACAAACGGGGTCTTCTATTTTGGGGGAGCGATCACTTTGCCAGCTTTAAATTCACGGAATTGTCAGAGTTGGAAGGGACCTCCAGAGATCCTCTAGTCCAACTCCCCTGCTAAGCAGGGTTGCCCAGAGCACATCACTCAGGACAGCATCCAGGCGGGTCTTGAAGATCTCCAGAGAAGGGGACTCTATGACCTCTCTCGGCAGCCTGTTCCAGGGCTCTGTCACCCTCACTGGAAAGAAGTTCTTCCTCACATTTGAGTGGAACTTCCCATGTTCCAGCTTGTGCCCGTTGCCCCTCGTCCTGTCACTGGGAGACACTGAGAAGAGTCCGGCTCCATTTTCCTTCAACCCACCCTTTAGGAATTGTAAACATAGATGAGGTCTCCCCTCAGCCTTCTCTTCTCCAAGCTAAAGAGCCCCAGCTCTTTGAGCCTTTCCTCCTAAGGGAGGTGGCTCTAATCCCTTAATCATCTTGGTTGCCCTACGTTGGACTCTCTCCAGCAGTTCCCTGTCTCTCTTGAACTGGGGAGCCCAGAACTGGACACAGTATATTCCAGTTGTGACCTCACCAGTGCAGAGGAGAGGGGGAGAATGACCTCCTACCTCCATGACCTGCTGGCAAATGTCCTTTAAAAAGGGGGCAAGCAATCCCTGCTGACAACGTGGAGCCCCCGGGGTGTAGCTAAGGCCTATTAGCTAGTTCCTAGTAGTTACCTATTTATTTTTTTATTGTTTGTTTGTTTGAAAGGAAAACTACCTTCACTGTGCTCGGCGTTAACAATCCCACCGCTGCAAAGGCAAGAAGCTTCTCCCACCAGGGGTGAGCTCGGAGATGTTTCAAAAACAAACATGCTAAATTACAGCGGCCTCTCGCTGGTGGGGACTGCTCACGGAAAAGGAACATTTGCAAGACGGATGGTTTGGGCTCTCGTACAAAAATCCCCCACCAGAAGCCAGGTCTTGAAGCACCAGCAAAACAACTGGAAGCAAGAACATTAAGCGTGATGGTTTGCAGCCTTCCTACCACTCTCCCCCCAAGCCATAACGACAGGCTGAATTAAAACAAACAAACAAACAAGCAGGCAGAAGAGTCTATGGAGATTTAACTTCAGTCTCCTTCAATAATCCCCATCGAATGATTCTCAGAACGGATGGCTTTGAGCCACACTCCAGCTTCCCGACCGAGACTGGGGGAGCCTTAGCAGGGAAGCCCACTTCAGGAGCACTGTGGAGTCCTGTGTCCAGTTCTGGGCCCCCCAGTTCAAGAAGGACAGGGAACTGCTGGAAAGGGTACAGCAAAGGGCTACAGAGATGATCAAGGGACTGGAACATTTCTCTGATGAGGAAAAGCTGAGAGATCTGGGTCTGAGAGGTATCCCCATCAACTAAAGGGTAGGCTTCAGGAGGATGGGGCCAGTCTTTTTTTCAGTGGTGCCCAGTGACAGGACAAGAGGAAACAGGCACAAATGTGAACATGGGAAGTTCCATCTAAACACGAGGAAGAACTTCTTTACTTGAAGGGTGGCAGAGCCCTGGAAGAGGCTGTCCAGAGAGGTGGTGGAGTCTCCTTCTCTGGAAACATTCAAACCTGCCTGGACACGTTCCTGTGCAACCTGCTCTGGGTGGACCTGTTCTGGCGGGGGGGTTGGACTAGATGATCTCCAGAGGTCCCTTCCAACCCCCACCTTTCTGTGATTCTGTGAACACCCAGGTTGGGCTGTTGATAACTCAATTAAGATGTGCACTTCCCCTTTGGTATATGATTGGTTGCTGGTGCATGGACCAGCACCAACCTTACCAGCTACTTGGAGAGCTTGGTTCTAGGAGACAAATCACCACGTACACCCATTTATTATGTTCTCTATTCATATAACAGCTATAGATTCACTACAGCCTGCAAGCGAACCATGGTTAGGCATGGGCTGAGGCATCCTGCAATGGTGGCACCACCTCACACTTCTCAGAAACCACCTTCCAGCACCGAGCAGCCTTCATCAGAAGTATGGACTGAATTGGAACCATGCAATTTTTAATGCGTCTACTTATTGAATTTTTAATTTGCAGATTATTGACTGTATGGACTGTAATGGCTTTGAACAACAGGGTGAGTGTGTATGCCAGACATCTGAAGTAATTCTATGTGAAAAGAGATGGCAAATTGCTGGAGCCTTTAATTACACTATTATTTAGTAGTATTAAGGAAGGGCTTGAAAAAATAGATGAAAAAAATAGAATATTCTCCCCCTGCGCATTTATCTACATCTCAGTAAAATGAAATGCCATTTGTGTGAGGCGCAGTGAGGGGTGGCTCTGAATATATACACTTGTATATAACATCACTGAATGGGGCTGGTATGAAAGGGCAGGTCATAAAGAAGTGACGGCTCCAGTCCATGGGATTTTAACACTTTTTTGCTTCTATGATCCTGTAAGGCCCTGACATCAAGAAGCCATTAAGTGAACAGTAATTAGTCGTCTGCCCTGCCTTTTGCTATGCACGTGAAGACCATAAAAAGAATGATGCTGTCACCGGTCCCCGTGTCTGTCTGCACATGGCATGCTTCAGAGGTGTAGAGCCTACTGCCACAGAAATGGGGACTCCCAGGTTTTTCCGGCAGCGCCTTCAGCACAAAAAGACCCATTTTCAGCAAAGAAGTGGCCGCCATGGGCTGTGGCCTCTTCACCACAGCCAGCCTGGGCAATGCCAGGCGCTCCATCCCTCCCTGGCAGCGGGGGACCGCTCTGCTTTTCTTTCCTCATGAGTTTATTTGGAAACACAAAGAAACAACATCCTCTCATCAAACCCGCGCAAGGCGCAATTATCGTAGCTACGTCGTACCTACCACGGCGAACGTTATTACCACGTGAGGATCACAAACATCAAGCCCCCAGGAATGTCACACACGAGAATGTCATAACTAAGCTTGCGTCCAAAACAAACGCTTGGGAAAACCCTTCTCAAAAATCACTGTCTAGCCCCACGCGAACGCAGGTCATTACGGGCTGCTCTTTGAAAAGGTGTGAGAAACGACTTGTGCAAGAACAAGGCTGGGTTGTTACTCCAGGGGAAAAAAAAAAACCCAGCAACTCTGCAGAGAGCTAGTATTTTCCCCGTGACTTCTCTCAGGCTGGTGGCTTTGGAAGGAGCCCTGAATAACGGCGGGCCACAGCTCAGCTGGAACGCCCTGCAGATGCCATCAGAACCTCTCATGCCACTGACGACGTGCTGCACCTCGAGCAGGGATCTCAGAGCTCTGTGGTAAAAATCACCTTTGCTAAAACTGAAACGCGCCGTTCCCCACAAGATGAGTTGGTGGCAGTGGCTGCTTTCTGTGACCAGCTCACGCAGTCAGGTCTGGCAGGGTTGAAGAAGAAGAGACAGCACATACACATGCCATCGGAAAGCGAAACGGCACGTGGCAGGATAGAGCTCGTCGGTGGAGAGATGAGCCACAGAAGGGAATTTTACAAATTCCTTTCAATGTCAGGTCCTTAACTTCGCAGCGGCAGCTCTGTGTGCCGAAGTTCTATTTCATGCCCTATATATATTCCCCTTTCATGGAGAGAGGAGGCCGGGGACTGTACTTACTATTCTTGGAGTGCTGTCGTGGATGGGTGGAATACTAAGAGAGCCACATCTGAAAATGTACACTCACAACGCCTTATCAGTACTGGACATACATAATTTTTTTTCTTGCAAAGTTTTCGCTATGAAATTGGTTGTCACACAAATTCGCGTGCTTCTCCTTGCTGTTTTTTTTTTTTTTTAAACACGATACATTACTATATTTTTTGATGTCCATTTTAATGTTCCTTAAAGATAAAGCCAACAGTTTATACTGAAATTTCATGCACCCTTTTCTTTGGTTGAACAGAACTGCATTCTCCCTACATAGTGAAATTTCACATACATTTTAATAACTCAGTAAACTCCACCCAGATGAAAATATCCACCTGTAAGCATGAAACACTTCTGCCTTAATTGAATGTAAACGCAACCTTCCCCAACACACATTCTCTCAGTGGAAAGAAAGAGCATGCTCCACCGATATAAAGCACCATCACTCAATTTACTAACGTGGGAAGTAAGGATTTATAAATGTCTATAAATACTTAAAGGGTGGGTGTCAGGAGGATGGACCCAGTCTTTTTTCAGTGGTGCCCAGGGATAGGACAAGAGGAAACGGGCACAAACTTGAACATGGGAAGTTCCATCTCAACATGAGGAGGAACTTCTTCACTTTGAGGGTGGCAGAGCCCTGGAACAGGCTGCCCAGAGAGGTGGTGGAGTCTCCTTCTCTGGAGACATTCAAACCCCACCTGGACACGTTCCTGTGCAACCTGCTCTGGGTGGACCTGCTCTGGCAGGGGGGTTGGACTAGGTGATCTCCAGAGGTCCCTTCCAACCCCATATCATTTTGTGATTCTGTGATGGTTTAGTTGCAGTAACCTAAACGCTGGTCCTTACTTTGGTCTACCCTTGGAAAACTGAAATCTAAGGCTGAAAAAGGTTTCTCTCAGCCAAAGTTTTTGATAAACTATAATTCATCAAAATTAGAATACCAGCACTTATCTACTCAATACAGAGGCTTCAGGAAGTGCTTTAAGGGAACAGAATACGTGGAAGTTTGAAGCGTTGATGACTAACACAAGCTGGTGACTGGCACCAGTAGGCCACCACGCAGACTGTTCTTTTAATAATCTCCCTTTTTCAGCTGAAGCGTAATTCACTACCAATTTTTCCCAGCCCGCTCTAAATGAGACAATGACAGCATTGCTTTGCCGTTTTGTTTGAAAACAAGAGCTGCTATTGATTGCATGTGGAAATGCTGAACAATGAACCGAGGGTTTCCATCGATAGCATTTTAATCTCTGGAGCGAGGCGCTCAACCGAGCCTCTACCTGCTCTTTGCAAGGCTCACACCAAAGGGACTGGGGAACAGAGCAGGTCGGAGCAGAGATCTAGGGGAAGTGAAGAAATCAGCAAAAAAAAAAAAATCCTCTCTTTAGGGTCTGAAAACGAGGATTGTTTCAAACACTGTGCGTGAAGGCTGGCTGGGATTACGCCAGCATCCACAGAGATGGTTAGAAAAGGGTTTCTAACTCAGGGTTAAAAAAGACCTACAGGCTTCAGCCACAAGACCAGGCTGGATGGGGCTTGGAGCAACCTGGTCTGGTGGGAGGTGTCCCTGCCCATGGCAGGGGGCATTGGAACTCGATGATCTTTAAGGTCCCTTCCAACCTAAACCATTCTATGATTCTATGATAAGAGCAAAACACTGACACCTTCCAGAAAAGTTCTAAGGTAAAGGGCTTGCAGTACGACGGCCACCACCACGTCCTAGGATGATGATCATGATGATGACATCGTTGATAATAACAACAACGACAGCACCACCACCACTAAATTAATTCTTTAACAGACTAGATACTGGAGTAACCGAAGCCGTCTAACGTGTAAGTGGGAGAATTGTTGTCTTTTGAAGTGAAGAAGGGGAGAGCTACTGCTGCATCAAGAGACAGCGGCTCTGATTTCAGAAAATAGACCCATTGGACACAGCAGTCGGCAAAGTAACCGAGAAACCAAAGAATTAAGACAGCCGAAGCACAATGGAAAGACACAGCGCTCTATTAATAATGCTCACCTTTAAAGAAGCATGATAGGACCATGGCATTTAATATCAGTGCTTATCAAAAGCATCTCAAGAGATTTCAGCTCTTTTAATGTATATCTCACAAAAGAAACACCACTAAGGAGTGCTGACTTCAATGTTTTCCTACCGCTAACAGCTGCCTTTCAGGGAAGATCCCGTGAAGCTCTCCTCTTCCACATCTAACTGACACTGGATTTCCACGTTTAATTGAATGGGATTCAATAGCAGGAGCAGAGAGAGTTCAAATTGTCCCTTTGGGGATTCGCTCGCCAGAAATTACTCATTCATGCCATGACATTTTGAGGGAATATCATAATGTCGTTTTGGACACAATGCCACAACTTAGAGGAACAGAAGAATAAGATGGAAACAGCAATTACGATAAAAGAAAGGGTGTGAAAATCACAGTTTGCCCCGTGTCCTTGCATTCACGGGGAAGTCCCAGTTTGAAAAAGGCTGCTCTGAGTCTGCAATCACCATGTACCCTCACGATGGGGTCAGCACCATCACCACCACCAATAGAGGGTCAGCTGCAGGCTGGATCCCGCTGACCTGCGCTCATCCCAGCCAGTCCAAAATCCTCCGTGGCAGCAGGAGAGCGGTAGCAGCAGGATCTGGCCCTTTCTCAAAGCCCAACAGGGTGAGAAAAAGGACTGACATGGGTACGGCGGGCACACTTGCACGATGGCACTACAGGGTGGGAGCAAAACACAGAACCTTTATATACAGACACCTATAGGGACATGAATATGTATACGTGCACGTATACACATGTATATGCCATGTGTATGCACATATGTGTATGCATAAAGGGTCCAGACAGTTATTTTGGCAATTTTGCCTCATGTGCCGACGCTGAATCACGTTAGCAATACCACTCCTCAGCATAACATTACTTTTTAAAAATATGAAAAATAAGCGTGACAAAGGAAGGCAGACGCAGAACTGCCGTGGGAAGGCGGGGTGTTTAAGGCATTTCACGTGGGGGTACAGTGTCCCACCAACAACCCACCAGGTCACCTATGTCCTGTGTGAGAGCAAAGGCTCGGAACCCCTTCCAGAAATAGCCCTTGCACGGCTGATGAGGTAAAAAAGGGGGAAAAACGTCCAAGAGGGTTATGGCTTGAGGAGAAAGTTGACCTGACCCTGGACCGCGTGCATTAAAAGCCTGTATCCTAATCCTCTCTCTCCCTCTTCAACCTGCTATCCGACTTGTATTAATTAAATAGGAATGCAAATAGGAATGAGTTATTTTCATTATGATTAAATATGTTAAAAATGAATCCATCTGTTTTTCCTGGTAATCAAACTTCAAGGAACAAGACTCTAAGTTTGTAAAAATATAAACCAGTGCTAAACGACACCTTTATGTTCGATGCCTGATTTTAAATTACTTATTACTCTTTATATATTATTTCACCTACCGTGTAAATTTTCACTTTTCATGTATTACAGCTGCTACGCCAACATTAAAAAAGGCACTAAACATTTTACAGCGGTGCACTGAATGGCATCCCAGTTACCACATTTTTGGTAAATATTTGTAGAAAGGCTCTTTCCAGGCAGGATGAGCTGCCCGGACCCACTGCCACCTATCGTGCTTGCCCTGTTGGCAAGTCAAGTGGTGGGGTTGGCCAGAGGACAACCCCCCTCCGACCTCCGTGAGCAGGACTTTGTGAAGATCCAACCAGGAAAAGTAAACTTCCACATTAGGGTTTAGTCACCGTGATATTACAATTATTCCTTTTTTGAGTTACTGCTGCAACTTCAATTCATTTAGCAGTAGGCTTTTCAGATTGCAGTCCATTTATTATCAACGTTTTGGGTTGTTTTTTTTTTTTTGGTGCGCAGAAGGTTATGATGGTTTGTTAATCCATCAACGGACTCCCTAAAAATATGATCAATGATGCTGCGTGAAGTGTCATTCTTTATACACTTTAGGAGGTTTGGCAATTAGCACTTCAAAACATTATGACTATATTGAAGGTTTAAAGAAATATTTGTGGAAAAAACACAGAACCGTGTCCCTGAAGAGTTCTGCTGAGTTAGAACAAAACACTGTAAACCTTACCACCTGACAAAGCTACTTTTATGAAATTATTCAAAAATGCACGTTATTTGCCAAAGCGTGTGTGTGTGTGGGGGGGGAAGTATTAGACCCAGCATTTGATTAATGAGACTGTGTCTGGAGCAGCTCCGTACCGCTGCGGTTCCTCAGAATCCCGTTTCAGAGGTACCTTCAAGCCCGGGAAGGGCTGCTGTTTTCCGAGGCATCTTATTAAAAGAAAACAATCTGACAGCGCCGCTTGCTCGATGCGGTATGACTATCAACAGGGAGAAGCTACCAAAGCCATTGATGGTTGGCTTTTCTTGGACACAGAGAGGCTCCTCAATTATAGAAGCATAAAGGGGCGAAGGCTGGATCCCGGGGGGGTGAAAGTGCCACAAATACACGTCTCCTCACCGCGCGAGGAGCCGAGAGGGAGCTAATGCCATCCACCCTCCTGCACTGCATTCACAGTCCATTCAAAGGGAGGCACGCTTTTATGAGCCCTGTTTTAAGAATACCACTTGCTGCAGCGGCGTGCCAAATATTTTGGTTGATATTTAAATAATTCATGAATGCTAAACTCATCTCTTTTTTTTTTTTTTTTAATAGAAGAATAAAACCGTCATATTCAGAAGCTGACCTTTTTACTCTGCTATATAAACCCATTAACAATACGGAAAAACATATCCCAAACATAAAAAGCTTTGAAATATCAATTTAAAGGCTACTTTCTGCTATATCCTTTATTGTAAATGTTACCAAGAAAAAGGCAGAAACCAAAAATCAATTTTTAATATATTTCTTCCTACCACAGGGCATCGGAAACATTAACGGTTTCTACATCTACATGGCTGCTCTCATAAGCTTCGCTCTTTCCACTTTCACCTTTAAAACATGATTAATGTATGTTTGCGTATACATTTAAAGTACTTCTGCATGGAAATTAATTAACAATAATGCAGTACACACAAACAACTTTCCTTTTGTTTGATTACCCAGAATAACAGTTTGGTATTTACATAGCTGCTGCAACTTAGGCAAGAGAAAATGTTGCACATTTTTCATTAGCTAACTGGCTCCCCAGTCTGCTGGCAGGAACCAGCAAACTTTTGGAGTTAAGTTTTGAAGCCACTGCTCTTCTGCAGAACTCCGTTAGCTTTAGTATAGACATTTTTGGGGGAAAGATTCCTGCCTTTAAACCTTCAACAGGAACACCCATTAGGTTTTAAAAGTTCACCTGGAAATCAGCAATGCAATAAAATTATCACGAAGGAGCTCCATCAAATGAGTGCCACATGAGTGAAGGTTAGGAACAACCTTCACGGAATCATGGAATTGTTGGAGTTGGAAGGGACCTTCTAGAGATCATCTAGTCCAACTCCCCTGCCAAAGCAGGATTGCCCAGAGCACATCACTCAGGATGGCATCAAGGCGAGTCTTGAAAAATCACAGAATCGCCTTGGTTGGAAGGGACCTTTAAGATCATCTAGTCCAACCATTAAAAAAAAAACAAACAAAAAATCCACACCACCACACCCGCACACCACCAACCAACACTAAACCATATCCCCGAGCACCATGACAATTCGTCTCTTGAATATCTCGAGGGATGGTGCCTCAACCACCTCCCTGGGCAGCCCATTTCAAGGCTTGATAACCCTTTCCGTGAAGAAATTTCTCCTGACATCCAACCTGAACCTCCCCTGGCACAACTTGAGGCCATTTCCTCTTGTCCTGTCACCTGTAACTTGGGAGAAGAGACCGACCCCACCTCTCTACAACCTCCTTTCAGGTAGTTGTAAAAAAAATCTCCAGAGAAAGGGACTCCACACCCCCCCGGGCAGCCTGTTCCACGGCTCTGGCACCCTCACTCTAAAGAAGTTCTTCCTCATATTTGAGTAGAACTTCCCCATGTTCCAGCTTGTGCCTGTTGCTCCTCGTCCTGTCACTGGGAACCACTGAGAAGGGTCCGGCTCCATCCTTCTTCAACCCACCCTTTAGATACTTGTCAGCATTAATAAGGTCTCCCCTCAGCCTTCTCTTCTCCAGGCTAAAGAGTCCTAGCTCTTTGAGCCTTTCCTTGTAAGGGAGATGCTCCAATACCTCAATCATATTTGTTGCCCTATGTTGGACTCTCTCCAGTAGTTCCCTGTCTCTCTTGAGTTGGGTTTATGTGGAAACACTTTTCCCAGTGTGGAAAGGCTCCTTTTCTTCTTTCTGCTGCTTCCAAAAAAGCCTCCACTTTCCCTCATTAATCCATAAACATGGACGTCTGCATAGATTGCCATGCTCCATTTTAAAATCATATTTCAACCTGTTGCTCCCAGTTACTCCACTTTCCAGGCTTTCCTCACCTCTATTGCTCAACCTCCTCCATCAGGTTTATGGAGATGAGGGTGGAAATTTCCTCTGTAACGAACAAAGAGAAGGAGGTGCCTTTGAAAGCCTGCAGAGAGGGAGATCTGGATTAGAAATCTAATTAATTAGGGATTAGGAGCCTAAATTACATGGACCTCTCTCTATTCACAATGTAGGTATTTACTTCAGGAGGACTGGTTCACTGTGTGCCGAAATCAGGAGGGCGAGATATAATCTAGACATTTTCCTTAGGTTCACGCAACGTACTCTATCCTAGGCTTCACGACGAATATTTTTTTCCTCCCTTTCCAGATCAGGGTGCTGCCCAGCAATATAATATACACATGTATATTATTACATCTACTAATAAAATTATACCACGCAAAAATTCACGCAAATCAGAAACACCTACTTCAGCCTAGGAACAGCACACCGGACTAGACAGCGGAGAAAAGGCAGCTGGAGAACACCAACAGCAGGAGATCATCCACCGATGGTTGCTTGGGGGCTTTGGTTCTTCATAAATTCTCTTGTCTACTTTTAAATACCCACCAACCTTTTCAGATTCTCCCGAGCTCAAAAAATAAAAAGCATTAGTCAAGCTACTGATTGCTTGTGGGGAAGACCGATCCCAATATTATGGGAAGGATCTATGTGAAATATCAGTATTTCAGAAATAGACAGTAGTGTTGTTACAGCAGGACTGCAATATTACAGAAGTGTTACAGAAAACTCTCCCTCTGCCCACAAACACGTCATTCTCCAGCGCTGCACATCCAGAGCCCCTTCCCTGATCAACCGGGGATCCACTTGGATCAACTTGGGCTCCACAAATGCAAACTGGATAAATACTACTTTTAACACATTAAAAGGGGATCAATGACAAAAGCAACTTTGGTATCGCATGAAAGCCATCACTGCACGTCCTGTCATTTTAAAGCAATCTTTTAAGTGTTAAAATAAACAGCAGAAACCTAAAAGGCCATGGAAAGTTTTTGTTCCCTTTCAGAGAAGGGAGGGAGTAATCCGAGGGATTCACAACTAATTGTGCGGTTTGAGCACCGAATAATTGCAGTAAGTAAAAGTCTATTTAAACTGTCTTAACCCGGAGCTTCACGTCTGTCAGGTCAGCGCTGTCAGCTGTGAACTCCACTCCCAGTGTATCACAGCCACTTTCGTATCAGAAATACCACTGCAACGCCGTGGGGCATCAGGATGAGTTAAGAACAGTCTTGTCCCCAGTTTTAATGATAATCGTGGTGTCGTAGGGGCCTGGAGCATCTCCCCTATGAGGAAAGGCTGAGGGACTTGGGTCTGTTTAGTCTGGAGAAGAGAAGGCTGGGGGAGGATCTGATCAACGCCTATAAATACTTCAAGGGTGGGTGTCAGGAGGATGGGGCCAGTCTTTTTTCAGTGGTGCCCAGGGACAGGACAAGAAGCGACGGGCACAAATTTGAACATGGGAAGTTCCACCTAAACACGAGGAAGAACTTCTTTACTTGAAGGGTGGCAGAGCCCTGGAAGAGGCTGCCCAGGGAGGTGGTGGAGTCTCCATCTCTGGAGACATTCCAAACCCACCTGGACACGTTCCTGTGCAACCTGCTCTGGGTGGACCTGCTCTGGCAAGGGGGAGGTGGACTAGATGATCTCCAGAGGTCCCTTCCAACCCCATATCTTTCTGTGATTCTGTCCTTAAACGTAGATTTCCTTTTGGGCATGACCACTGTGAAGCCACCACAGCCAAGAAACCCTGCTGAGCCCCCATAATAGAGACCCACCTCTGCCAGTAAGGAGGGAGCACAGCATTCCTAAAACAACGGGGGGAAATGTGAAGTCTCTCAAGGGAGAAAGATTTAATTCACTTTTTCATGTTAGTCGTTGCTACCTATTGATGTCCTAAACCTGCTGCTGAATACCAGGGAATTCAGAGTAAACAACCATAAGGTAAACCTCTTACCAGCATGATCTGAGCATTAACTGAAATGCCTTAAGGCAGAGTCAAAATGCTTATGAAACATTTGCATGAGATGAATAGAGCTTGGATAAGACAAAAAAAAAAAAAGGGGTGGGTGGGTATTCACAATGGCTTTCTTTATAGCTATCCACATCAATTAGTCTTTAAATACAATGACTTTTTGACTTCAGTTCTCAAAAATCAAAGCCCTTTGCAAAGAACTCTGAGGTCTGACAAAACACTGCTAGGTGAAGTACCTCACAACTATTCTTAACAAACCAACACTTCTAGGGTTGGACTTTTAATGGCAGGTTTAGAAGACGCTTTTGTCTTCTCCTGGAGGCTCTCATGAAGTATTTATCAGGGAGACTGTGGGGATACATAACTTAGGTCCATCATCCTTCTCTACAAGAGCAAGTACGCAATTATGACCGAATCTTAATCCTCCTTCCATGCATCTTCTGAAGAATAACCTGTGGCATTACAGAAAACCATTTTTCACTGCAAATGAGGTCGTACACCAGGACAACTTCCCTTCCCAGTGAGGGACACCGCCGAGTCACAGCTAACGCGGGAAGAAACGGTGCGGGGAGCCGGTGGGGCACGGGGAGGACACCATGCGTCCAGCAGGGAAGGATGGCGAGGGGCTGGATGGAAAGCACTAAGCCCCACGTTCCCCGAGCAGGCTTTGGGAGGAAATTCTAATTTGGGAGGAAACTCTGATTTCTTTCTTGCAGAAGCGTCGTGTCGCTCAGCAAAGCGCGACAGCTGCTGTCTGCTGGCCCTGGTAACTCTACAACAGGCAGTCCTTGGGACCATCAAGCTTTTGGTATCACCTACACGCTTTATAAACTTGATTTTCTGGCTACTCCCCGTCACTTCTCTCATCACTAGCACGTGTGACACATACCCACACGTCCTCGGTGCAGCTGGTGGGAATGGCACTGCCCAGGTGAGGCTCAACGGGGCTGCAAGACCAAAGCCGATAAAAACCTCTTCGGGAGCAAAACTTCTGATTGCACTCAGTGGAACGAGACTTTCCACAGGTCCTGGCGCCAGGGGTCCCAGCAGGGTCCTCCATCCCTGGGGGGAAAGAGGGCTCTGACGTGGTAATCTGATTTCAAAGCTCCCAGCGGGGAACGCATCCCGCTCCTGAGGGATGCGGGGCCAATTTCCCCTCCAAATTTGTCGGGATCATCTTTTCACCCTGGCATCTCAGCTCGCCTTTTCCGCCTAGATTAAAGAGCTATCTGCTATCGAAAGGCCTGGTCTTCAGGTAATACCTTGTAGACCATCATCCCATCAGCTCACATCCTCCTCTTGGACAAAATAAGTAGACTGAGCTTCTTAAGCCTGTAATTGTAGGGCCTATTTTCCAGAGATTGAGCGAATTTGCTACTGGCTTTAATGCTGCCAGGATTTATTCTCGGAGCCTCGGCTGGGGTAACTTCTGTGCTCAGAGGTCGGAAGAAAATACAACTAAACCACCTCCGAGATGTTTGTTACGATTCCAAGCATCTCCAGCACATCTCTCACTGTAGACTTAATATTTTTGCAGTCTGCTTTAATTAAGGCTTAGCCATCAGAAGAAAAAAAAAAAAAAATCTTTGAAGTTTTAACATTTCAGCAGCGTGCGAAAATGTTAAATGCTAAGTTCTTTTGTATAAGCCTTATTTTGTTCGTTAACAAAATTGCCGATATATAAAATAGCTTGTTCAAAGCAGATAAAGGAAAAAAAAAAAAAAAAAAAAGACTGGAGTGGATAATACCTTGTGGCTAGCACACTCCTTTAATTCAGTTATTTACCAAATGTTATGCTGGTGACAGTGGAGCGCTTGGCAAAAGCCAGACAGTAAATCATATGAAATTATACTCTCATGCAACCTTAAATTTTGCATTTTAATTGTCTTTAAGCAGATCCCCGCCAGCGTTACAGCCTAAAATACGCAACATACTTCGAGATAACAGAAAAAATAAACTGAGAGATCAGAAAATAGCAATAAGAATTATGGATGAGGTTTGTTTCCTCCCATTTTATGCCTCTGGAATTGCGTGTGAGCAGGAACGGAGGGCTCCCAGTACCAGAGGCTGGACCATTGCTTTGGTACTACTCCTGTCCGGAGCGGCTGCCGGGAGGGAGGGACTCGTGGGAGCCTGCGTAATGAGTGTCCTCATGGCTGAAAAAAATTAGAAATCGAAGACTTACGGGCACCTGGGCAAATCAAGCCAAAGATCCTAATATTTGGGAGGCTTGGCATTGCTTTATTTCCCCCAGAGTTGGGCAGAGCACCGTAACAACATCCTATGCCTACAGAATATAGGTATATACAGAATATAGACACAACGCACTAACCAGGGGTTGTACTTATAATGGTATTTTTGGACATAACTTAAAAGGGCTATTTCCTTTCACGTTTTTGGTCCATTTTTTGTTTGTCAAGAAGGTACTCATGCAATCCTGCCCGGGTCCTCGTAAAACGTATGCTGCCCAGCCTGGCTTGGAGCATCTCACCACCCTCACAACCGACTGAACGTGATACCTAAGAAGAAATCAGTGGTCAGAAGCTACTGCACAAATGCCGTAACACGTATCCTAATAGTTTCACTGCCAGGAGACTGCTGTTTCTTTTTATTCTTCATAACATTTGTATTGATAACTAGTTAAGCTACGTAAAAGATTCCCCCACACGGCTTTCTGAACAACCTACAACAAGCCATGAAGTCTACTCCTCTTTGTGGTAGGACCCTCCCAGGGAATCGGGCAAATTTGCCCATAATTTTGAAAGGAAAAGTGTTGCAAATGCTGCAGCAAAGCGTGCGATACAAACGCAAGCGTGCCCTAATACCCACAGCGTATGTATTAATGCAGCCATTAAACAGAACAGCACTGCCACAATATTAATACATTTTAGATTATAGTAAGCAGAACTAATACACGTTAGGTCACATCATTTTCCTACGGTAATTACTGGAATACTACATTATCCAGAAGAAACTGCCATCTGCCATCACTCTCTACAACTACTTGAAAGGACACTGGAGAGAGGTTGGTGCTAGTCTCTTCTCACAGGTAATTAATGACAGAACAAGAGGGAATGGCTTCAAGCTCCAACAGGGTAGGTTTAGACTGAACATTAGGAAAGAATTCTTCACGGAAAGAGTGGTCGGGCATTGGAATAGGCTGCCCAGGGAGGGGGTTGAGTCACCATCCCTGGATGTGTTTAAGAGACGATTAGATGTGGTGCTGAGGGATATGGTGTAGGGGAGGACTTTGTAGAGTAGGGTAGATGGTTGGACTCGATGATCCCAAGGGTCTTTTCCAACCTAGACGATTCTATGATTCTCCTGGAACCCCATTTATCTGCCGTTTCAGAGCGGCGGGGAGCACAGACAAAGCTCCTGCCGAGGAGCAGCGCTGGGAAGAGAGGAGCTTCTCGGGACAGTGCTTTGGTGATGCCGACTCCTCGGAGGTGCTTCTTCCCACATGGGAAGCTCTTCGGGAAACGCCTGCCGCCGGAGCAGCCTCACCTGGGAGCTACAGATGCCTGGCACTTCTGGCTTCTCTAACCCTTTTTCTCAGCCAAAAAAAAAACAAACGAAAAAAATCGAATAAAAATGCTGGGGGACACAGTACAGGAGGAGCTGTGCCTTGTGATGGTGAGAAGCAAAGGCTTTTTCTGATTAATTTGGCTGATTAATGCTGATCCTGATCAATGAAGATGATGAAAGGCCATGAACTCCTCCTGTGATACTCAGGGCTTTTCAGTTTACAGAAAAAGCCATAAATATTCATTTGGTTTAAAAAGTAAACTGAAAAAATCCTCGTTTGACTAGTTTTGAGGGCTGCCCTAGCTACTGGCCAGAAGCAATCATTCCCTCAGAATTCCTGTTCTCAGGAAAAATTCAATAGCAGCCCATTGTCTGACTGGCCAGACCCTGCAGGACTGAATTCTACATCTCCAGCCACCAAACAGTCTTCATTTCTCACTGCATTAAGCGGAGAATCTCGATCCCAGAGGGAGCACATCCACAATGCTATCGGCCCGCTAATTAAGTGCATTTCTGAAGTTTCCCCGATTGGAAATGTAACAACTATTTCCCGTGAAATCTTAACAGGAAAGATATTCTGGCTCAATATCGAAGACCTTCTCCTTGCAGAAAAGGTGCAGAATGTGCAGAGGCACTGGGATGAGCCACACAAAAATCTAGGAAGGTATCATTTAGGAAGGTAATATCGATCTCTTCATCTGGAGAGCCAGGTTCTCCAGCCCGGCATCTCACATTCCCACATATGATTCCTGTTATTTTCATGTTATTTTCATTTACAAGACACCCGGAATCAGTAGCGCGGGACTTTCCAGTGCATGCAAAAACCTTTGCACGATATTAAAACGCTAGACATGTGCAAACACCATTAATTACTTACTAAAGTAATTTTTCTTCTAGGCCTCTCAGAAAATCTTTCTGCTTCCATTTTCTAGATGAGCGCTTCTTAAATGGGCGCTGCATCCCCTGAGCAGGAGCAGGTTGGGGCTGGGGCTGACTCGGGTGCAGTTTGGGCTGAGGAAAAAGGCTTGTGATGGAGGACAAAGCTTTGCTACATCCCTGATTTACCTCCTTTTTCACTTCCAGCAGGACCCTGAAAAAGCTTCTCATTCCTTCCCCCTCCAAAGAGGTGGCTGGCAAGAGCAGCGGAATTGAGGAGAGAGCTGAGGAGGTTGTGGAGGTGGTTTGCCCATTCTTTCTCTTCCCAGGGCTCCCTGCTCACTACTATTAAGTCCCTACTGCATCCCAGCCACATCCTAAGGATGCTGCCTGGCAAGGAAGCTGCTGGGAGAAAGTGGGAAGAGGCGACAGCAAGGAAGTGACTGGGTTAGGAATGAAGCAGCGCAGGCAAGTAAGTCCCTCTGGACGCAGGCAGCATCCCTCCACTCCATCCCTGCTCTACCTCCCACTGCAAAACTGGTTCTCAAAGCAAAGAGGAGAGTAGCAGAGACAGACAGCACGGCAGGAGAGAGAAAGATGGTCAAGTAAAGCCACTCTGAACAGTATCTGCTCCATTTTGCCCCTGTAACCAACACTGGCAAGTCCGTAAAGCATAGGTAAGTCCTAGGATGCAAACTGTGTCCTTTACACCAAGGAACAACTCACGGGCTGGTACCTAGTTGATAGTAAGACATCCCAATATTCAGGAACAGCTGATGCCCCAAATAAAAGGTGTGCTTGAACTAGAGCAGCTCCCTACCAAGGCATGGGAAGGCTCAGGATGCTCAAAACCGTATTGCTCCAGGTGGCTGACCACACCACGCCACAGAGAGCTGCAAGGATGCCACAGGGAGCACCCGCATCCCTCACGCCACAGAGAGCTGCAAGGATTGCTACGGGGAGCACCCGCATCCCTCACGCCACAGAGAGCTACAAGGATGCTCACGGGGAGCACCCGCATCCCTCACGCCACAGAGAGCTGCAAGGATGCTCACGGGGAGCACCCGCATCCCTCACGCCACAGAGACATTTCCAATCATGGGGATTTGGGTGCTTTATTTCTGAAAGAAATGCTCTTGTTCAAAGAAGAACCCTTTCGGGGAAGTTTGATAGTGTACGCTATAAGACGAGGTCAGACTAGATTATCACAGTATTCCCTTCTGGCATTATAATCTATGAATCTATAAAAAAGAAAGGATTTAATTGATGAAGTTTAGTCCCATTAGCCCCTCATTACCAGATGACATTGTCATCGTTAATCTTTGACTCCGAACGACTATAGATCCAAATTCAACCTTTTCTCTCTAATTTTATATACATTTTATATCTATGATATACACACATGGTTTCAAGGGATTATAAAATTCCCCCTTTACCTTTCCCCTGCATTAAGTACACGGAAAACATAACGGATTTTGGAACTATCCTATTCGCAGGGCACTGACACTTTTTTTTTTTTTATTCAAAAGGAGGGTTTTTTCAGTAGATTTTCAAAGGGAAGGAAAGGAAAATTGATTCAGACTGGACAGACATCCAGGGATTGCTATGATGAAGATGTGGGGCTGCGTGGAAAGTGATGGGCAAAAGCCATACCCAGGTAGATGACATAAATGTGCTTTCTTTTTAGCTCAGCGACAACCTTAAACAGATGCCCTCATCCGCATACAGAGATGATCAAAACACATCACCAGGAATGTGAAAATTCACGAAATTTTCACATTCGAATGTGAAAATTCACAATACGAATGTGAATTTACGAAAAGTCTTGTTGAAGCCTGGGTTTGGATATCAAGTAAATTCTGAGCAGCAATTTTCTTACATCCATTTATAACCAAAAAAGTTTGCAAAAGAAAACAGGAATAACTTAAAGCCTTCAAACAGTCCATTAATTTTACACCCCCTTGTATCAAGACATTCCAATTAATTTCTCAGGCACGCGCTTCACTTTTTAAACTATTCCTCTTTTCCAAATTTGATCCTCAGATAAGAAACAGTGCTCCACAAACCGGACTGCGGTGGAACAGGTATTTCATCCACCTTCACTACAGGCAACGAAGGAAGACTATCCGTTGAGTTCACTTGTGTTTAGACTGGCCTGTCGCTGACGAACAGCTGTGGTTTAAGGATATCTGAGACCCGGGGAGTACAGAAGTAGAGAAAATGCAGATGAAATACTGAGTTGAGGGATGTTGATAGCAAAACTCTTCATTGCGTTCCGTCCCAAGCACACAGTCCCTCCCCATCCCGCCGTTTTTATTTTCGGCGTGTAAGAACGAAGCAGCATGGACGGAACGGTACGTTCTCGGAGCGTTACACCCAAGGCTTATGGAGATGGTTAACCAGGTACCTGTCCTAAACCCCTGAACACGAGAGGTTGGACCTTCCTGATGCTTGGGGGGTTTAAAAAAGGCGACAGGGTTTGCTCATTGGGAGGACAGGCACCAAAGCCTCGTATCCACTTCGCTCTCTTCCCCAATTAGAAATGGTCTTTCACTCCTTCTGCAGCCGAAGAACGAACCCGTGCCCCATTTTCAACAGTTTGCTTCTCGGGAGAACGAAGTAAAGGAAGATTATTTATAGCTCAAATCTAAAGTCAACCATACCTGAGAAGCCGGATTAGACAAAAGTCCTTTTTTATCTGAGGTTTTTTGCTACAGATTAGGGAGGATTAAGAAAGCATCCCGCTCTCACTGCCGCGAGAACGACTGCGGCAAAGTGGAAGCTTTAGCAGGCTCCCTATTAACACCAAAGGCCAGCAACGTTTAAAGGTAGGAGGAGGCACGAAAGAAGTTCTTCTACAAGCCCCTGTCACTTCCCCAGAGCTGACAACAGAGAGAGTTCAAAACAAGCAGTTTGGGTTAATAGTGTACTCGCATGTAAATACATAAAAGCTTCAGTGCCGTAAAGCTAATTTAAAAAAGGACATTTCTCTTTATAGTCCCCCTGAGTATAATAGAAGCTATGATATTCTTTCTACCATAATGTACGTTTCATTAAAGAGCTGGAGCTATAATTGTCTACATCAGTACGTAGCGGCAGACTGGATAAATTGTCCACATAAATTGCTTAATACAAACTCCCGAGCCCCGCTCCCGAGCGCTGGTGACTCCATACAGCTCCATTCCTGGGTCCTACCTCAGGTTGTGCTACCACCACCTGCAGCTCCGGGGGGTGGGAAAAGGTGGGGGGGACACTTGGGCAGGACCCAGAAGGACCCCAAACCCCATCAAACCACCGGCGCTGAACTCCGCAAACACCACCGCCACGTTAAACATCGAAACCCCTTCGCTCCGTGCGACGGCGCGCCGGTAACAGCCTAAGATTTATGTGACAATTATGTATATGAAGCGATATCCAGGCTATTATCATTCTTAATAAATCAATAAAGTCAGCTGAAAAATTAAACTGAGCATGTATGGAACGTTTGACAGCAAATATATTTCGCTCTCTTAAGCGCTGTCATTTTCATCGCAATTTACTGCCTACCCTACAAGAGGGTTAAATCAGAAAAGTGAATAAAGGAAGAGAAGAGGTCTCAGAAAAGGAACCACAGTGCATTGAATCGCAATTTACCAGTAAATCAGCATGGCAGAAGGAAATTTTTGTCGTAACAGGGCTGTAAGATTTTTTTTTTTATTTTTTTTAAAGCCAGTTTTGTCTTGAACTTGAAGCTAATGTTCATTAATGGCAATTTTAGGACTGCACTAAAAATATAAAATATACTACAAACGCAGAGATGTAATTTCATTGGTTTAAGGTTTCTGTGCATTATTCCTCATAAAATATGAATGCTGTTATCGACTGGGTAGGTAGGATGCAAAGTATCTCCTTTTTAAAGCCGGGGAGGAAAGAGGGAAATCTCCGAGACAGCAGCCATTTCCCACCCCAACGTGCAGACTCAGCACTCTCCCCACCGAGGCTTTTTTTTTGATCCTAATCACACTTTGACTTTCTACAAGCCATATTTGCCTGAAGGATTTAAGTTTGCCCCTTTTTTTTTTTTTTTTTTTTTTTCCTTTCATCCCACGGCAAAACACACGAGCAGTTTCCATAATTTGGAACGCGTGGTCTCCTCCCACAGTACCTATATAAAAAAAAATATATATAGGGGCGTTATCGAAATACCTCTAACGAGCACGTGGATTAATTAGTCCACGTTGTTCTAAGCCAAAGTTAGCGGCATACGCAGCGCACCCACGTGTGCCAGGCCACGAAACGCTGCCCGGTCAGCATCCCCTGCCCTCTTTTTGGGGAAATTATCACTGTATTAGATGCCGTTGAACATATTTGATATGAAAGTGTTGTCTGTTTGCCGCCGAGCATCTAACGAGCATCTCCCCTAGAGTTGCCAGCGAGGTGCTGATTAATTAACTGGAGTAGTGAAGCTGAAGCCTACAACAGCTGTTTAGAGAATTGTCATTAACTCGGGTCTCTCTCTCTCCATCCCCTCGCTCCCTGGCGGCTAAATTGTAAAATTTGGGAAAGTTTGGGCGGCGCCTACCTTCACTCCTCCTCGCTCCATCCGGCAGGACGGGGGTGGCCGGTCCAGGCTTATTTATAGAAAGAGAAGGGAAAGCATAGGAAGGAGGGAGAAGAAGAAAATAAAACTTCCTGGAAGTCGGTGGCTCTGCTGTCACTTGTCAACGGCGGCTGACAATCGACAGTGCTCCGGGCGGAATGTCAGGAAACGGGAATCACGTCCTCTCCCGGGCTGATGGAGAAGCCGAGGGCTGTGACAGCCCTTCCCCGGGATGGCTGCGTGTCCCGGGGAGGGCGGCTGGGCTCCCCAGCCCGCTCCTACCCTCTAATGACACTTGGCAGAGGATCCCAACCTGGGGACCTCAGCTGCCCCGCCGAATAAAGATGATTATTCGGGAGAGTATAATCTGTATTAAGTGGCAGACGGAAGGGTTGTGTGTGTGTGTGTGTGTAAGCGTTGACACGCGTTTTTCGTTAAAACCTGCTGGATGGGCTTTTGGAGGGGCTGCCGGTTTAAAAGGAGAAGGCAGGATAGTTGGGTTGGGTTTTTTTTTTATTGTTTTTTTTTTTTGTTTTTTTCGTTATAGCCCAAGCAAAATTAATTGCCAGGCAAAGTTTGCCACACTCTCCTCGGGCGGATCAGCCCGTCACCTGAGCGAGCTGGGCTTATTCCACTTGATGTGCTCTGCCCTGACACGCTGGAGATGGGGAGGTCACCACCAGCTGCACCCCTGGCTGCTACGCGCGGTGATTTAATTTAATATTGCACAGCCCCACGCGGGCCTGGCTTTATTGTGCTCGGGAATTACAAATGCTGGAAATTACACATGTGATTAAACACCACCTAATCACTCCCCGTTACTAAATAAGCAAAAAAAAAAAAGAGGGATCGGAAAATAGAGCAGGTACGATTTTGGTGCGAAACAAATGAACGCGTTGCGTTGATATAGACGGAGCATCTGCCTCGCGATAAAATTAAGTCTTGTGACAGAAATAAATCACTGTAGGGGAGAACACAAACCACTACCCAATAGGATTTTCTCTTTTCTTCTTATGTGATGGGACTTATTGGATTCCCTGATGTTAGACAGCCAAGCGCATCCACGATATGATGATAAATCAGGAAGACTACACGATTTGAAATTTAACAGCTACTTATTTTTGAGATGTTAAGATAAAGGAAAAAAAATACTTTGATTTCTGCAAGTAACTATTAAATTGGGAATCTCCTTTTCTGATAATCTGATACTCCGTTACTGTGTCATATCATCAAACAATGCCAGCAACCAGCAGTGGGTAAAATAGATTTTGGACTAAGATGAATACGGGAACCACTTATCTTTCTTTTTTTCTTTTCCAATATTCACAGTTTTATCTAAAGAACACCACATAAAGGTTACTGTTGACATAAAAATGTACTGTTCTTATTACATTTTCGTTTTTGCATGAATATATACTTAAATGGAAGCAAAAAAAATATTTTTTGTTGCTACTTTCTACATTTGAATGAAAAAATCCATACGCTACGTTAAAAATACAGAATAAATAATGGAACTTCAGCATGTATAGTGGTTGATAAATGTGATTCACAAAACACACCTTCATGTTTTAATAGCTTTCCATTGTTAGAGGTATGCTATTAATTAGTGGAAAAATGGATTCATCTATCCAGGATGTACTCGTATTTCTTGCTTTTAACCCTGTTTTTTTAGTGGTGGTTTTTTTTTTACTATCATGACTTTTGACTACTGCCTCAAAACGTCAGCAGGTGCTGGAAAGGATGTACCTGAGGGAAGATTGCTAAGGAAGATTTCCGTAGGCTTATTCTTAAGCAATCCTACGGGGAAAGCCACTTAAACAAAACAAGAATCTGCCCAGGTGGGGATTTGAGCAACCTGGTCTGGTGAGAGGTGTCCCACCAGAGGTGTTCCACCAGAGGGTCCCTTCCAACCTCAACCATTCTAGGATTCCGTGAATTACCTAAATGACAAGGTTATGATTAAAATACGAGCGTACAGGCGAGGAGTGTCAATAACAGCAACGCGATTCAGTCTCCTTTGGTGGAAATACAGCAACAACCTGAACCTGATGGTCTCACGGGTGGGCAGCGACGTCACCCTTGGGGCAGGGTGGTCCACGGCCGACTGTCGCCACCATCAAGCCACTTTCTCCACGCTGCCTCTCCACTGCCTGCCCTGCCATAAGCTGTGCCGGGGAACGGCAGAGCGGGGAGGGGAGAAAGCACTGAACGTTGATCAGTTGTAATTATGGTAATCTCCTTCAGAAGCTCCTAACTCCACGCGACACCACCATAAAAAGCCATTAAAGAAATGTAAACTACTCCAGCTGGGTGTCAGCCTTCAACGAGCGCGCGGCGAGCACGGGGGCACTCCACCCCAGGGAAGGGGACACCATAACTCTATCACAACCCAATGGGAGGGACACCACCAGGAAAGCCAGGCTCTTCTGCTAAACACACAGCCAGCTTAAAACCAGGGGCTAACCCAGGGTGTTTCCCTCCCAGAGCGAGCAAGGAAAAGCCAAATTGCTTCTAATTACTCGCCCCGCACTGTTTGGGAACCACCAGGTGAAAGCTAGTTGTTATTTGGCATCCTCTGGCTGATGAGGACATAGTAACTGGCACTTGCCGTGGTACCTCTGGGAAAGAAACGGCGTTGGAGCAGGCAGTTAAGCATCCTGCCACACTGTATGTTAAAAACCCCCAATATGCACACTTTTCTGAAAAAATAAAAAAATACAAAGGAGGGGGGGAAGGCGGAAGATAAAACTTTGGGAGGGGCAAATAAAAAAGGCAAGTTGTCTGGAGCCAGGTATCACGGTGATGGTGGTGGTGGGGGATATGGGGGCTGAGATAAATGAGACAAGGCAAACCAGCCGGCACGGGACCAGGAGGGGTGAGATGCTTCTGCCGGGAGCACACCAGCCATCCCACGTTGGGATCCCTTGGGCTGGGCAGGAGGAGGATGCATCCAGCAGGAAAGTTTTGCCCAATTTTCCGGTGCTTGGGTAAATTCAGAGACGGGTCCTGCACTGGCCATAAGGCTGCCCTGCACCCAGCCTGCCAGAAGATGGATTTAGCCTCCCAGTCAACAACCCAGTACGATACGTGGTCCAAGACACCTGTCGTTGACAAAAGCAGGCTGTTTAGACCAAGTACCACAGCTCAAAATAACGATCATTATTTTGAGGAAGAAGTGGACTTTGTCTAGCCCCATCTGCAACCTTTTCACTTACCTCTTCAGCAATATTTAAGCAGGCAAGTTTGACACAAGTGTTTAGAAAGAGCAAGTTTTAGGTGACTAGAGTGCAGTAGTCTATCCCATTTCTACCACTATGGATGTAAACCCTACAATAACCTCATCAGGTAACTGTTATTTCTACCTTGAAATAGCGGCCTTACCCCAAAAGACGAGACACTGAGCGTTGCACCACCAAAGCCAACAAGAGTTTTGGACCTGAGGGAGCAAGAGCAATGCCTGATGTATCTGTAATTATCTGTCAAAACCACCTGCGACTCCCAAAACTGCTGTTCCTGTTATTGCAACATGAATGTTGAAATCAAGTGCTCAAAAAGGCAGGAAAGGCAGAGCTTGAACAGATACTTCAACCTTACTTTTGTCTCTGTGCTTACGCATTTAAATAACTTTTCTTTCTTTAATTAAATTAATAAACATCATTAAGAAGTCTCAACAGGCACTACCATGGGTTAACACAAGAACCTTGTTATCATGCAGTGTTTCCCACAGAAAAAACACAACAGTGTACCACAAAACACTGAGATTTTAACTGATGTTTGCTTAAAAATGTTCAATCTTGGGGTTTTTTGGTCTATGTTTTGAAAGTAATTTGTCAGCTCTCTTCATCGACTACATCTCTGATGCCACCTCCCATGGCTGCTGCACAGGGAGCCCAGGTGAAAGTCCCAACCCAGGCAGCCATGGGGTGGTGGACCGTCCATGGGGCAGGGCTGCCATGGTGTTTGGTCCCCGGGGTCACCTCCTGCTCTGGCTGCTCTTCCCCTGGGGAAATTTCCATGAATGCAAAACTGGATGACTTAAGAGTCACTTCAGGGCCAGAACAGGGAAGGCAGCGTTCACCACCAAAGGGTTTGGACTTCCATGTGCCCTCATGACCAAGGAGGCCAATGGCATCCTGGGGTGCATCAAGAAGAGTGTGATCAGCAGGTCCAGGGAGGTCATCCTGCCCCTCTGCTCTGCCCTGGTGAGACCACATCTGGAGTCCTGTGTCCAGTTCCGGGCTCCCCAGTTCAAGAAGGACAGGGAACTGCTGGAGAGGGTACAGCAGAGGGCAGAGGCATTGGACTAGATGATCTCTGAAGGTCCCTTCCAATCCCTACAATTCTGTGATTCTATGTCACCTCGAGACCTGGGCTAGAAGGACAGCAGAGATGCAGGCAGCCAACAAGCCCCCCACCGCCGGAGTAACCCGTTTCCAAGATCACCCTCACCTACACTAAAATTAGGCTGCTACCTCAGGAACAGAGGTGTTTCCTTGCAGACTCTTCATTTAGATAGCTTAGAGTAAGCTCAGCTGGAAGACGGGATGGTGAGATGGGCCATGGTGGAAAATGGTGTGAGATAACCTTTTTTATCCACTGTGATCAAAATATCAGTGGAAAAATCTGAAGAGCAAGAGGAGAGAAGATGAATACATGCATAGCAAATTGCATTTCAAATTATTTCCACAGAAAGTTTAAGACTAAATTTGTTTTAACACCCATCTATAAAATCAGGGCATAAAGCAACCAGTATTTTATCGCTACGAGCGTTCAAGTTTGGTTGCCCTTCAGAAATGAGGAAGATCAGGCTATAATAGCTTTATATGTGAAAACAGTCTTTGATTGACAGAATCTAATCATTTGAAGGGCAGCAAACCCACATTAGGAACGCAGAATTCTCTGTTCAAGTTCTGGCTTGCAACATCTATTAGCATCGTAACACTCGCTCGTTGGAGTTTTTGCTAACTGAACGTATTATTATTCTGTTACTGTGGTAGAAAAATAGCGACCTTTCTTCCCAATGATAAAAATATGTGGGTACTTTTCTTGTAGTTTATATATCTTACACCGTAGGTCATTTTTAAAGGGTTTTCTTTTTTAGGTCCCACCATTTATCTTTTCATTCTGAGAAAAAAGCTAGTTTATTTAGCACAATAAGACCTTCACATAACTTTCCAGTATCAATTATTACAGCGACACGGCAACTCCCGTGTGAAAGGTTTCCTGTAATGTGTCTTGTGCAGACAAATAAACACAGGGAGGAAAAAAAAAAAGACAAAGTACACATAACCTTCTTGCTGTCTGTCTTAGAAAAAATACCTACAAGCAAAGAGAATTAATTGGAAGTTTGATCGTAGAAAGGAAACCTTTCTGCTGGCAACCCAACGTTAACATCGTAAAACCGCAGTCCAAAAAGATCTGAAGCAAAACCAGAGATGAAGCATGTTTGTCAAAAAGGATTTGGGGTGGGGGAGTGGGGGGCACAAAATGCTATCAATGAGTTTACGCTAAACACGCATTATTTAAAACATTTGGCTGGCACCAAGATAATATGGTTCTCCATAAAAATAATGGGTAGCTCTGAATAGATAATCAGGCCATTAGCAAGACAAACACCAAAACTCCTCCCTAGTGTGGTACTCTGGGTGCATCACTTCTCAACCCAAATATTTTAGGGACTCTTTGTCAGGAAGAGCAGTGACAGGATGAGGGGTAACGGTTTTAAATTGAAAGAGGGGAGATTTAGATTAGATACTAGAAAGAAATTCTTTGCTGTGAGGGTGGTGAGGCACTGGAAGAGGTTGCCCAGAGAAGCTGTGGCTGCCCCATCCCTGGAGGTGTTCAAGGCCAGGCTGGATGGGGCTTGGAGCAACCTGGTCTGGTGGGAGGTGTCCCTGCCCATGGCAGGGGGGTTGGAACTCAGTGATCTTTAAGGTCCCTTCCAACTCTAACCATTCTATGATACTGTGATAATAATAACAGTAGAAAGAGCCTACGTGTACACAGAATCTTGTATAGTGAAGAGGTGTTGGGATTGGGGAGAGATTGCTTCTCCTGGTGCCTGCTCTGCTGTTGGCTTTGTCCTGATGTCCCCTTTGGAGCTCAACCGAGTACAGGTGGCTTGTCCTGGGAGAAGGAAGGATTTAGGTCGACTGCACAGAAACTAGACTCTTGTTTTCAATCCAGCAATTACCCAGGACACCAGCCCTTTCAGGATGATGCATGCTCTATACATCAGGACTCATCAATGATAAATCAAAGAAAGGTGAGGGCATAGCTCAAGTTGGAGGAAGCACAAAAACTCCTGGCAGAGGAGAACGCCAGAAAAAGACAAGTATTGGCTTTGTGAAATAGTCCTGTGCTTGAACATCACAGGTTTGGGGCAACAACTTGAAACTCCAGTACTGCCAAGCACAGGGATTATCCAGGAACTTGAATAACCAGGCTGGCTTTGTGGCATACATTTCATGTGCAACCCGCTACAAACTGTACCTTTTAGAACAATTATTGCCTTTTTAAGGACAATTATGTATTATGTATGATGTATAATTTATTCCGGAGGTTACTGGTTTATAAAAGAGTCGTGGGCAAACTGCCAAGTTATCGTCTGAACTGTAGTTATGAGTAATAACAAGGGTTATAATTTACATTCGTACTCTGTTTTTAAGTTAATGAGCTATCCAGTATGAAACCCAGCACTTGGCTTTTTGTTTCTGTGCCTTCTTGTATTCGAGAACACAGCCTGGTTTTACGATTTGCCTCTCGGACGTGTGGCACCCTAAATACCTTTGACTAAACTGCCAGAGTTTGCCCCAACAGAGAAGCCACTATGTGCCTACCCCCAGCTCTTACACACAGAGCTCGACATTTGTACTTGCTCTGGTGAAAGAGGAAATACGACCAGGACAATAGGATTATAACTTCATTAAAAAAAAAAACAACCAACAACTAGGGAGAGGGAAAAAAAAAAAAAAAAGAAAAAGAAGAATATAATTCTCTGGGATATTTCCACTCGTGCCACCAGCACAAGGCACTTCAGTTCAGCATTTCATCCAGTCCCTCCAGCAGCACTGGGGATGAGCCACGTCCCCATATGGGACTAATGAAAGTCAAACCTTCTGGCCTAGGGTCGAGAAGGCTAGTGGTTGAGCCACGCCGTCGCACGCGCCCAGTGCTCCCCAGCCAAACAGACAGCTCATTTTTATTAAAAACCTGGATTAAATTGAGAGCAGCGAGAGATGGGATAACCCACCCAGCGAGCGGTGTTTTTTCTTTTTGGTAACAGAGCAAGAGAGCTGAACACCAAGGAGGAGGATGAAATTAAGGAAGAAACAGACTCAAGTGAGTTCAACTGAGAAGGAGATGCCGGGATGTCCTGGCAAAACCATGCAGAGACAGGACAAGGACAGACTGGCAGAAAGTACAGAGAGAGGCTTGTTGTTAAGAAGGCCGCTTACATCTGTCACCAGGGAATAATATTGATAAATCCCGAGCCTGGCTTTGGTGAGCATCAGCCTGGCAGGATCACCAAAGCTTAATTTGCCCTTCATACCCACGGCACTGCTAATGGTAGCCCAGTGCTACCTCTGCTTCCCATAAGAAACTTGGAATCACTTCCCCTTCCCCTAGAAAAAAAGTAACAAATTATTAAGTCCTTGGCACATACAAAAGAAGCAATAATTAGATGATGCCATGCCTGGACTTTTCGTCAGTCATCTTCCAGTCATGGTTGTTAAGTGCTACTCCGGTGCCAAGTATTAATTATCTGAAAATTAGTGCTTGGTGATGGACCAAGTCTTTTCTCATCGTAACTCAGTACCACCAGCGTAATGGTATGGAAGAAATAAACCCAAACATTAGTTAAGAAAAGGAGAGTGGAGGTAAGCATGGAAGAAATTTCACACAGTTTTGCTGATTCACTTGCTTTTTACACCAGTATCTCCTTCCTGTCTCTGGGGCCTCCCTTCATCCTCTCCACCCCAGGACTCAACTGACCAACCTGAGTCGGGACGAGGGAAGCTGGGTGCTCCCAATAAGCCAAGGAGAGCCAACTCCAGAGTGGGGTTCTTTCCCACTGAAGACCTAAAGACACCTTCTGTCCATTGAATATTCAGGGAGCCAAGGGTTGCTCCACGGTGGGGTGGGCCCAGGTTTCCTGACTTCCCTTTCAGACCTGGTGAAGTCATCTTCTCCAACCTGGAGGGAAGAGTTGTGCCTCAGTCATCACTCACATTAATGCAAGAAAATAGCTATTTTAGTAACTACCTCAGGGGAAGAGGCAGATAGATGAATACTGGAGGTGGGATTCACCTCTCCACTGCAATAGGCTTTCTTCTCCAGCTTTCTCAGTGCCTTGGCAGCCCTGTGGGACCGTGGCAATCCCGAGAGCAACGCTCAGGCAGCACAAACGGACACCCTGGGCTCGCTCCCCCCTTCATTTTACATTTCAACAATTCCAGCATCCACAATTCAAGGTGGATGGAGGAAGCTGGATGCTCTTTCTTCTGCAATGCGAGCCTGTTCCAGAATAAATCTCTTTCACACAGTCACTGGATTACCCACTGTCCTTTTTGTTTAGCAAAAGCCTTAAGAGATTTGCTTGTTCGCTGTTGCTGTATTTCCACAGGACAAAATCTTCTCTTTCTAAGCAGCCTTCTACAAGCAAAGCAGTTATTATAGAGTTCTACAAGCCAGCCACAAGAAAAAGAGGAAAAAAGGATTTTCTGCAGGAACTGAAGGGTCACAAAACTTCCAGAAAGAGACAAGGTCAAAGGCTTAAGGTTTAAAGCACTCACTAAAAAGGTGTGATATCCAGAATATTTTTCTCCATTTGCTAGGTTTTGAACACAAGCCCTGAGGCTTTGGAGATTTCTTGCTCTCCAGACTCTTATCAATACTGTCACACGTGGTCAAACATCATTAAAAGCTCACTAGAAACCTGGAAAACACTTCCAGACTGGAACCTCAGCTCTTACGCTACACTCATAAAAATGACATAGAGAGGAGAGTGAGCTACTACATCCTCTGGCTTCATCACTGCCCTGGGAGACGTGGGACCTGGCTGGCATCAGGACTTAGTCCTGCTCTGGGGATGCTGCCTTGAGTGTCCTCCATGGAGTTACGGACATGAGGGAGCAGTATGCCTGACAATAAACACATGAAAGGTATAGTGGACAGAGTCAATATTAGGCTAATAAGTGTCTCTAAATGAGCCTCGGCTGCTTCAAAGGGAAGGAGGAAACTTCTGCGTGATGGGAAGATGAACAGAAGCTGGGAGCAGAAAGTAGAGGGAGACCATGGGGGTGAAGGAGGGGATGGATGTTCCTAAATTTTGCAAACCGATGGTCTCCACTGGGACTGCAGGGGGCTGCCCTTCCATCAGAGAAACCTCGAAGGTACTCTTCATTTTTTTGGTGTCCTGAGCAGTAATCGCTTGGGAAGACACCTTCAGCTCCCTGAAGGTCTTTCCACTCCATGCTGGCTAATGCTGGAGCAGCAGAGAAGCTTCCCCTGTATTTCTGCTGTTTCTATTTAAAAGATTACAGGAATACGCAAACCATTTACATTGGGAGAAAAGGGGCTTACTAAGCTGTTAACAGGTGCTTTTTTGAATATATACACAGACAGATCTCTAGATTTTAAAGACACAAATCTACACAATTAATATTAAACTGAACTGCTTGGCTTTTGTTCCTCAGCACCCAAGAAGCCAGTATGTTCACGTGCACACCTACACACACACACGCGTACAATATACGATAGTGCAAATGAAATACAAGAATTGACATAAATTCTTCCCATGATAATTGTGCAGTGGGAACGTATTAGAACTGGTCTTATTCTCAGTCTATTAGCTGTAAAAGCAACGCAGTTCATTAGTCACTCTTCTGTGCTACTCAAATACAATACGGGAATTTTTATGTCACTTTATATCACTCCCCTCTAGATGGTTTTAGCAGGAGCCCACCTAAATATTAATGTCCTCCACTGCTGCTCTTTATTACCCTTTATAAAACAATTGTCCTAAACCAGCTTCAGTGCCTGACTGCAACATCTGGCCATCATCACCCAGGAAAGCTGGACCAGCTGCAGAGCGATGCTGCTCTCCTGGGAACCAGTTCCAAACCACCACGCAACGTTTTGCCAGCTTCCAGCCTAGGAAAATCCACAGGACCTTGCCTTGGATTACCCGGGATGCCCGGATTAAGCCCTTTGTTAAATTCTTACACAAACACTTTTAAGTCAGCTTGAGGGTCAAAGGAAGAAGGTACTTCAGAGAATGGCTTTAAAACCTCACAAAAGGAAGAAGGTTTGGTTCCTGTAATTATGAGGACCCCGAAACTGCAGCTCAGGCTTTGCTTGAAGGAAGAGACTTTAATTTAGCTTTAATTACCCCCCATTTTAATAATTCTGTGCAATTGCGTTTGAGCTGCTGTGATAAACACCTGAAATTAAACCATTTTCAGGTTCTCTCCCCTCCCTGTCGCGGCGCAGCTCCATATCCATCCCTCAGTAGATGTGGAACAAAACAAGACTCAGCAAAGTGTTTAAAATGTCACGGGTTACTTTTTTCATATTTCTACACAGATCTTAACGCTTTGCAAGATGTAACCAGGCTTCTCCCTCACCCTGATTTATGAAAACTTCAATTTAAAAAGAGGGGGAGGAAATCATGCCTTACGCTGCCCTTAAATGTCAGTCAACCTTAAGACTAGGGAACAGGTCCCTACTTTTCAAATGTCACTAAGACTTCTCATAAAAAAAACATGGGCGAGATGTCTGTATAGTTCACATGCCGTATGATCTCATTTTCAAATGTTTCTGATCTTTCCTTTCTTTCCCGCTTTGCCTGGCAGAGTAAACCAATTCACAGCGCGCTCCCATCTGCAGCTCCATCATAAAAACCACTCGTGTGCCCCCTGATATCTCGATCTTTTAACACTGGATTTATTTATTTTTTTTCCCCCCC
>JAHREE010000245.1:9383129-9443110 GCA_033628505.1 Tringa tobata
TCATCAGGGAGTGGAGCCATAGGATGAGGGGGAACGGTTTTAAACTGAAAGAAGGGAGATTTAGGATATTAGGAAGAAATTCTTTCCTGTGAGAGTGGTGAGGCACTGGAACAGGTTGCCCAGGGAAGCTGTGGCTGCCCCATCCCTGGAGGGGTCCAAGGGCAGGCTGGATGGGGCTTTGAGCAACCTGGTCTGGTGGGAGGTGTCCCTGCCCATGGCAAGGGGGTTGGAACTCCATGATCTTTGAGGTCCCTTCCAACCCAAACCGTTCTACGATTCTGAATTCTTTTCCTGTGTACTGGCTGGGAGCAGTAACCCCAAAGCACAATTTCTCCCAATACCTGTGGAGCCCAGCAGCATGGGGATGCCAGGAGACTGCAGGGAGCCACACGCCCGTCCACACGGAAGGAGGAGGGCTGCATTCAGAAGGGAAAAAGGAGTTTATTTTAGCTGAAGTAAGCTTAGTGTGATTCACACTAGCTTAGCCATGGCAAGGCTCCTGCTCAGCTCATCTAAAAGTAGGAGATTTACAGCCAACAGACCATGAGGGTGCCGGTTCGTGCCTCGGTTAAGACGGGAGCACAGAACACAAGGTGAATTTTCCACCGGCTTGCACCCTCTGTAGTCACTCATCCCTGCGCAAAATGGATGCAAAACTGCTGCCGAAGAACAACGGGGGCATTTTGCAGAGCTGTGAGTATTGACACAAGGGGCAGGCTGGTGGAAAATCAGGCCCAGTGAATTCCACCTTCCAGGTAAGGCTGCCGTACCCAGACTTACAGGCCACACAAGTGATGCTCACCACAAAAAAAATAAAAATAAAAAAAATATTAAGCAGCTGCTGGAGTCCAAACATAAAAAAAACTCTGAAATTGAGGTAGCGAGCTAAATTCACTTTGCATGGTTACATGAGACAGGCAGTTACACATCCAAGCACTAGGCTGGACCTCCAAATAGTCCAACGAGTGTAGGAACTGCCCCTCATCTACTGAGCACAGAAAATATTTAGGGGGTGGGAAGCAAGGAAGAGAACGAATACTATTTCTTTTTTTATTTGCTGACCAGAAAAGAAAAATCAAAAATAGCAGGTTCCAGATGCACAGGTTCAACCAGGTACTACTACAAAAATTTTCTCAGAAAATTTCCCTTTCTGGTTCCTCTAGATTTTAGCCAGATGTTACCACCTGCCATTGCAGTGAGAAATAAAGGCAGAGAGGCAAATCTGACAAACGAACTCTCAGTTTGGCGCAGCAGGTAAAAGCACTGAGTGTATATTCAGAGGGATGGACACACACACAGACAGACTGCTGCTAACAGAGAAGCCCTCCTGGTAGGGCAAATGCTTCTGAGTTCTTCCTAATTAGAGGCCCACGAGTCTGATAAGACACGTGAGACCTGTTCATGACCAGGGAGTGACCTGAGTTTGTGCAGTTTTCCATCAGGGATATCAGACCTGGATACTGCACAAACTTCTGGTTCCCTGGAGAGCAGGATGAGCACACTGCACACACCAGCCACCTTCAAGTCCCACATTCCATATCACTTGCCCCTTTGGGCATCACCTTAGCCTGAACTCTTAGGGCTGGCAAACATTGAGCACAGAGCCCTCCATCACACCAAGTAGGCCATGAAGCTAGATGCTCCGTGATGAATCAGGATCTTCAGAAAATAACACTACATCGGCTTCTAAGGAGCCACCTTAGATGCCCACACACACAACTTGTGATGTGTCTCCACCATGAGACACATATATATTTATAGGTAAATTCAAACCCTGTGTCCACCTTCCTAGTGTTGCCTACAGTTAGCAGGACAGGGGAAACAAACAAAAACCAGTATTTCCCTGTGAATCTGCTGGCCACCATTTAAATGCCACCATTTAAAGGATATTCGCCAAAGAATGTGGTCATGGTGGGCAACACAAGTGGCTTTAGGAAGACTATCCCTAGCCTTTCCTCTGTCGTTGGTTATTCATCCAGATCCATCTTGTCCTTCTGCTGCATCTTCATTTATGACTTCCATCTTCTACATAGAATCATATAATAGTTTGGGTTGGAAGGGACCTTCAAGACCACTGAGTTCCAACCCCCCTGCCATGGGCAGGCACACCCCCCACTAGACCAGGTTGCTCCAAGCCCCATCCAGCCTGGCCTTGAACACCTCCAGGGATGGGGAATCCAAAACTGTTCTTCATCCCACCCTTCCCATCAACCCTCAATTCAGCACCACGTGCCTTCCTTTCGCATCATCAGCTTTATACACCCTCCAGTTAAACCTCCCTATGTAAAAATGAATAGCCTTCAAACAACTACAGATAATGTTACCTACTTTTTAATAAACAGGTCATATATGTTTGTCTATTCCAGTAAGAAACCAAAAAAACACTGTTCTTCTCCCAACTGTCTCACAGAATGAGCTCTCATGCAGTTGGTGCCCACCCTGACTCCGTGGGCTCATCTCTGCATTACTGCAGTAAAGCTAAAGACAGATGTAAAACCGAGGTCTTGATCATCTGCAGCATGAGAAGAAAAAAAAAAATAATAAAAATGCTGTGGCAGTTTTCATCAGAGGAACAGTTTTAAGCAGTGCCCTGCTGCACAAACGCTGCCTTCCGTTAACTTTTACTGCCATTTCAAGGGGACCTGTAATATTTTGTCCTGAACTGTTGCACACCACTGCAGAGTCTGGTTGAGTAGCTGTCATATTCTGCACCAACACAGGAGGTGTCCCCGTGGAGAACAAAATAATCCTTATGTGTAGCTTCTATATTAATTTATTTAATTTGCAAAGCTCTTTGGGACTCCGTAAGATGAAAGAAGCCACATAAATGTAAAATATATCACTATTATTGCTGTTTTCTAACCAGCTTTTTCCATTTTGTAGTTGGTATTTTTCTCCCGTAGTGTATGACCTTGTATTTTATCTAAATTAAATCTCATCTTGTTAATTTTTGCACAGTTCTTTAAACTCTCAACATCCTTTTGTTATCTCTCTCTCTCTGCCTTCCACTGTGTTTATGATCCCTCTTAATTTGGCATCATCTGCAAATTGTACTGCTCTGTATATATTGTTTAGGAAAGTATTAAACAATATTGTGATCAGCACTGACCCTTGTGAAACCTCCCCTGATATTTTTCCTAAATTGATGTTGTAACATTTATAATTAGGTACAAGAGGACGCAAGAAGAAGTAACAGGCAGTAATTAAGGAAAAGAAAATATAAGCTATCAGTAAAAACTCTGACAGTGAAATCTATGAGAATGTACAATAGCTTCCCAAAGGAAGGGTTGAAAGTCCCAACGCTTACTAAAAAATACATTAATAGCAAATGAAACGCTAAATAACAATAATGTTTAGCACATGGTGTATATACTGCTTGACACGCTCAAACCTCCTCACCAAAAATAGCTAGTTCGGGAAAACAGTGAAAATTCCAAAAGACAAAGCACCCAAGTATATTTTCTATTTTCTTTTCTTTTTGCATATGTAACAGCCTCTCCCCAATCAGCGTGACTCAGGGACAAAGCATTCCTGCAAATAAACCTGTGCTACCAAGGGGATATGCATATGCCTGGGAAGAGGACAGGATGACCTAGCACTTTTCATTTTCTCCCTTGCTGTACCCAACCCATCCCACGGTACTCGCTCCCGCTCGCCAAACCCCACCTTTACAAAACCCTACTCTCCTGATTTATTTATATTTTTTTGTTCTTTTTCTCTTTTTTTTTTTTTTTTTTGATACAATAAACACAGAGGGCAATTTCAACCTGCTGGCAACAGATAGGACTAACTCCCTTGTGAGGACAGCCTTGAGAATCAACATTTTGAGACTCAGGAAGGAAGGCTTCTCTCAGAAGCGTCAGTTAATCTGTGTATTCTCTCCAGCCAAAGAGGAATGAATGAAAGCAGGGCAAGTCTCAAACCTCTGCCAGTTTTTGGGAGAGATCTCAGGACCAAATCCATTGGGATGAGGGGATATCTGAGCCTGCTGATGGATACACTACACCAATTCTAGGTCCTTCCCATCCTTTGACTACAGCAATTCTTGGACAAAAGGTAACAGATAGGAGCTTGGAAGCAGAAAAATGGCTGCTACAGGATCTTCCAGAGGTGGATGATAACTCTTACATCCCAGCCCTTTCACTTGAAACGATCACCTCATTCATGACCAGCACCAACCCTGGGAAGCACAGCCATCACTCACACAATCCACCAACCAGTCTATGTACACACTCCAGAGAGAAAACCATTCTTTTGAACCAAATTCTCACTTCTACATTCTGCGGTTGGAAAAAGCAGTGTGTGTTGTCCTCCTTCCCCCCCACCCCCAATAAAAGTCTTTCATTTAGTTAGTCAGTATTTAGGTTCACCCGCTTCCTACTCCATCACAGCTTTTGGGTCGGGACCGCAAGCCACCCCGATGCTCCACCAAACTATGGACAGTCAATAATACGCTGAATATTAAGGATATTGCTAGTCTAAACCATCTTTGCTGGATTGCTTACACGCTTAAAATTAAACATGTGGTCCAGTGTTTTGCTGGAACAGAGCCAGTACCCTCAGATGCCTGAGAGCTCATAGACCTATCACTTAACTCTCTCCTTAGGTTTTGGCAGCCACTTGGTGGCCCGATACCTACGTTGCACCACATGATGTCAACAGAGATCATTTCTGGCCCATACTAGAAGAAACTTCAAACTAGTAAAATTGTGGCAATAAGTATTCTGTAGTTGCAGAAGGCTTAGTAGTCACCACCTGTAAAGCAGGATTTATGGTCCAGGGGTGGTCACGCAGGGAGAGAAGAAAGCAGAATACAGGCAGGAGCAGAGAGAGCTAGAACCACAGCAAGTGAAGAGGGAAAGGAAGAAAGAAAGGACAGCCTACCATAGGAGACAGCTACCTACCAGAATTGGTTTGGAAAACTAAAGAACAGAAAGGACACTCAATGCTCCAAAAACTACTAATCTCACATAAAAAGAAAAACAAAAAGCAAGGTCTAAGGTCATGTTCTCACTCCCACAGCCAGAGACAAGGCGCACGAAGCTCTCCAAAACTGGATAAAGGAAGGAATGTAAAGGTGGTTGGTCCAGACATCCTGATGCAAGGTAAAAGCTAGAAAGCAGTGAAACTAAAAGGCAGGGTAAAAAGCTAAAAAAGAGAAGTATTTTGAAGAATGCCAGTGACTTACCATGTTGCTCAGCTCTTCTCAGAAACTCCATCTTTGCTAAAACAGGGTTGCAATGTGCAAGCACTTGCCATTTAACCCTACTACAGGCACACAAGTGACACCACCTGTTCAAACACAGGTGTTTCCAATAGCACAGGAGTTGCTTTCAGGAGCCATGATATATTCTGATTTCCGGAGAACGAGCTGAGGGATGGAAGATTTCAGTACTCTGAAAGACTGGTATGAACAGCTGCAGCTGTGCAACCTCACTGACCTCTGCTGCTGGTGTTCACATAGGGTGAAAAATAGGTCCCAGTCACTGAAGAAAGAGGATGGCTGGAGGCCATGAAGTTGATCAGAGGAGCTAGAGCACCTCTGCTGTGAGGACAGGCTGAGAGAGTTGGAGTTGTTCAGCCTAAAGGAGGGAAGGCTCTGGGGAGACCTTAGAGCCCCTTCCAGTCCCTCAAGGGGCTACAGGAGAGATGGGGAGGGACTCTTGATCAGGGAATGCAGTGATAGGACAAGAGGTAATGGTTTTAAATTGGAAGAGAGAAGATTTCGATTAGATACTAAAAATAAATTCATTCCTGTGAGGGTGGTGAGACCCTGGAAGAGGTTGCCCAGAGAAGCTGTGGCTGCCCCATCCCTGGAGGTGTTCAAGGCCAGGCTGGATGGGGCTTTGAGCAACCTGGTCTGGTGGGAGGTGTCCCTGTCCATGGCAGGGGGGTTGGAACTCGATGATCTTTAAGGCCCCTTCCCACCCAAAACCATTCTATGAGTCTATGAAACACCTTGAAATCTTGCTGTCCCTGCAAGCCTGTAAGGCCAGGCTGGGTGTAACCACTGGGTGTGATGCCTAGTCTGTGGTAGAAACCAAGCCAGCAGAGCCCAGGTGGTGGCTACACTTCTGGACTTTTTTGCGATGCTTCCAGTGCTGCCATCTTGTGTTTCCACCTGCGCCTCCCCACTCAAAATCCTGCTTTATTTAATTCTGAACAGCTCGCTTACCAGGTCATGTAACAGGCTTTGCTAACGTTCCAGAAGCCACTTCTTTTTTAAAAAGAAGACTTTTTTTTTTTCACCTCCATATATTACACGAGGTTCCCTACAAGCACGTGTGATAAATGCAGCGAATTTAAGAATTAAAGCCACATTAGAAGGCATCGATTTTCTTTACAGTAAGATGAGCCTCCTCGGGAGCTGGATGGAGGTAGTGAACTGAGCAGACACAGCGTGATCCTGGTGAGGCGGAGCATTTGGGGAATTGCTCCCGCAATAGGAAAAAAAAAATTTGTTTTAATTAGGTTGGTCGGTGGTTCCCAAAGCAACGTGCTGTGAGTGGGAAGGAGAAGCGAGGACGGGACTGTAAACAGATTGTTGTGCTCCCAGCCTCTGAGTCAGAGCAGGGAGAAGGAACCGGCGCTCCCGGCTCCGCTGCCAGGGGAGTCTTAGGAGCGCAAGGAGGGGCGAAGGAGGCGATGCGTAGACATCCTTTCCTTTTTTACTTCCCTCCATAAATTGCTTATAAAAGCAGACGAGGCTCTTGCTCTCCTGGACGAGGGGAAAAGATTCGAGGAAGAAGATAATAACAAGCAATTAGGGCAGCAAAAATATCCAAGAACAAAACTGACCGAAAATAATAAAATTAAAAAGTGAGTGAGAGAGATTTTGTCATTCTGTCTTAGATTATGTTGAGGAGGCTGAACTCAATTTTATTGAGAAATCAATTCTAATTTGGCACTCCACACGCTATCTGGCAGAGGACGCCAGTAACAGTCTCCATTGAAATCTGCCAGCTAATTTACTTCTGCTGACTTTACACTAGCAAACAGAGGCAGGAAAAAGTCCTGTCGTAGGGATGACATTTCCCACTAAATATCTTGTCCTAATACACGTTCTGAGCCTTCCCAGGCTCGCTTTAGAAACCCATCGCCTTGCAAAGGGAGACAAAACAGTCCAAGCTATAGGCTACACAGGTCCAGCAAGTGTCCCACGGACTGGGCTGGCATGTCCTGAGCTCAGCTGGAAGCCTGGAGCATCTCTCTTACAAGGAGAGGCTGAGGGACTTGGGTCTTGTAGTCTGGAGAAGAGAAGGCTGAGGGGGGATCTGATCAATGCTTATAAATAACCTAAAGGGTGGGTGTCAAGAGGATGGGGCCAGTCTTTTTTCAGTGGTGTCCAGGGACAGGACAAGAGGTAATGGGCACAAACTTGAATATAAGAAGTTCCACCTAAAAACGAGGAGGAACTTCTTTCCTGTGAGGGTGGCAGAGCCCTGGAACAGGCTGCCCAGAGAGGTGGTGGAGTCTCCTTCTCTGGAGACATTCAAACCCCACCTGGACACGTTCCTGTGCAACCTGCTCTGGGTGGACCTGCTGTGGCAGGGGGGTTGGACTAGATGATCTCCAGAGGTCCCTTCCAACCCCATGTGATTCTGTGAAGGGCTTGGGGACAGGTCAGCTGCTGTGGGACTTTAACACCATCCCTCCTCCAATTAAACTGACCGTGGAAGTCCAGTACCGGCGACTTTTATAGACGCTACGTCCTGGTATCGATTGTCAAAAGGGGAAAAAAAAAAGCGGGGGAAAAAAAAAAAGAGCTTTTAAAGGATTGTGAATTATTGAAGAAAATGTGTCTGTAGATATTTGAGAAATGTACTGCATAAAATTTATCATGGGTTACGTGTCTGGGAGCACAAAATGTGCCGTTTAATGCTATGCTTTACTGACCTTTAAGCAGTGGCAGCCATCCTAACTGTATTCACAGCTTGTGTGTATTCACTCAGCATTTATATAAAATATCGTTTATTTTTACGAGGTTTGTGCCACTGAAGATTTTACTTGCACTGAGAAAACTATTGCTGAGTGGGTTGTTCATAGCATTGTTTTCCAAACATTAATATAACCCAAAAGTTCTCAATCTGCATGCTTGCTAGTATGTCCTATGGACAAGGGGCTTTATTTCATGAAGTAGTTATTACACGTGAAGAGCGAATTAAAAAGAAAGGAGAAACAAGGAAAAAGAAAATGTTTTTATTCTTTTGATTATTTATTGCCTTTGCCTTTGGTTCTAATGAATCCCGAGTGATCCTACCTGCCTGGCACAATTGCCTTTTCTTTTTCGGGGAAGGTTTCTGTCTTCAGTTAAGTAATATCCATACAAAAGCCCCAAATTTAGAAGTGCACAATGACTTACATTTCCTCACTCCATTTATAAACCAGGTTCAGTGCTCCATAAGGACCTGATTTCACCCCCTCCCTCTCAGCAACATTCTTTAAGGCTTTACAAAGATCCATTTTCCCTTTCTTATTCCCAGAAGCCTGCTGAAACTAGGGCAAGATGGCCTAAAATTACTATTTTCCTCAAAGTCCCAGAAAACCTAAGGCCACCGGCGCCTCTCCCTTACAGCAGAGCTGGACGAGCCGCGCGAGAGCGATGCTGGGGGATGGAGCTCACCTCCACCTTTGGAGAACCTCTGCCTTGTCCACCAGAGGACACGCTCCCACTTAGTCTCCAGCCTCCAGTTCATCAGAAAGCTATGGAACTTCTGACCCAACCAGGCATTTCGTGGCTCCAGAAACCTGACGCTGGAAAGACTGAACTTTATCCCTCAGCAAGGAAATGGGGTAAAAAAAATGAATATAACAACGTTGTTCTAAATAATTGATGTTGCAATCTAACGCTATTTCCTTTTGTATTACTGCAATCTTCTTAAAAAGGTATTCTCAAGCTGTTTATTATAGCAATAACTATAATTTTTCCTTCTCTTTTAGCAACAGTGCTTCACCCATAACATCGCCTACAGATAACGTATTAAAGATATAAATAAAATAACATGGTATAGGTGGTACAGCAACACATAGGTTGTTAACCAGCCAAACAAAATGTGTTTTAGAGTTGGATTAGCTAGAACTGGTTATTTAAGTGTTTGCTGTCTTTTGATTTCTCCATCCTCGGCTTCCTGGCTGTCTCTGCCTGTATCTGCTTTGACATTACGACAATGCTGTGAATAAAACCTAAACACATTCACACTTTTCTTTTATTCATCTCACTGGGAAGAAGAAAGAAGTCAAAACAAACAGCTTTGAATGTCCAGAATATAGAAATCCACCCCCCAAATTTAAACATCCTCTTGCCTCTCATTTTGTGTCACAGCTCTGAAGTTTTTTTTTTCCAGAAAGCTGTAATTTCCTTAAATATAAAAGAAAAAAAAATTCCATTAAAAAAAAAAAATTCTCCGTCTCTTCTAGGATGGGCTAAAAATAACCCTGAGTGCAATTATTACCCTCTAACCTCCAGCTTTGGTTCAACTGCACATGCCGTCCTCAGGAAAATCTCCAGCAGCAATCAGCGCTGTTATTTGTATTGCAGCAGCATCTCCAAGCCCTTGCCAAGAGTAAGTCCCCCCCCCATCTCAAAGATTTTAAATGGAAAAGAGATTGTCCTAAATAGATGAAACGGCCAAGGAAGGGACTGGAAGTGGAAGGAAGCAGGTCTGGCAAAATTACCACAATGAGAAGATGGTAGGTTTAGACTGCACATAAGGAATAAATTTTTCATGATGAGGGTGGTGAGGCACTGGAAGAGGTTGCCCAGGGAAGCTGTGGCTGCCCCATCCCTGGAGGTGTCCAAGGCCAGGCTGGATGGGGCTTTGAGCAACCTGGTCTGGTGGGAGGTGTCCCTGCCCATGGCAGGGGGGTTGGAACTCAGTGGTCTTGAAAGTCCCTTCCATCTCAAACCATTCTATGATTCTCAGCAGTGAATCATCACCTTCATTACAGGAGACCAGCCCTCCCACAGGCTCCCACATATCACAAAGAATAAACCAAATCTTCCTTGGGGATAGGCATGAAATAAGCCAAAGTACTGAAAACCACCTCCCGTATTTTCAGGAAAAACAGGCCTTCAGAGTGCCCTCTCCAACCCTGCTTTAGCACCGCTCAGGGGTGTGCAACACCTGCAACACCAACACCTTCCAACAAAGCACCTTCCCTAACAGTGCTCCAGTTCATCCCCCCAAAAGCAATAGCCATCTCTCTCTTGAGATCCATCACAACCCTCCCCAGGTCTAAGCTGACCTGCTCTAGATAACCACCGACACTGGTCACTGCCAAGGGCTTTCTCCATCAAGACAGTTCTGGATTTAAGCCACTTTTCACAGAATCACAGAATCACACAGGGTTGCAAGGGACCTCTGGAGATCATCTAGTCCAACTCCGTGCCAGAGCAGGTCCACCCAGAGCAGGTTGCACAGGAATGTGTCCAGGCGGGGTTTGAATGTCTCCAGAGAAGGAGACTCCACCACCTCTCTGGGCAGCCTGTTCCTGGGCTCTGCCACCCTCAAAGGAAAGAAGTTCCTCCTCAGGTTTAGGTGGAACTTCTTATATTCAAGTTTGTGTCCATTTCTTCTTGTCCTGTCACTGGGCACCACTGGAAAAAGACCGGCCCCATCCTCTTGACACCCACCCTTTCAGTATTTATAAGCATTTTCCACTTGTTTATGCCCATGCTTCAACCTTAGCAGGAAAGTACTCCCAGCTAATTACGGTGAGACCATTCAGGAGCCCTCAACTTATCAGAGGGGACCAGGGCTACACCTTCCCAAGGCGGTGGCACAGGCAGCCCAGCAATGTTCCCTACCTAGAGACACCATCCCCATTACATTTTTGTGTCTGCAATTTAAAGCGTATTTTAAGACAAATGCTGTTTAACTTGCTGTAGGCACTGAAGGCCAACATGCATTTCAGTGGAGGAAGTTATATGTTTTAATTGGTTTATAAAGACAAAGCATATGCCATGACACAGTTAAATGATTAACAGATTCCTACGAATGCCTTTGGCATAGAATATCTATACATTCATTAGCTGGAACAATTCATCTTCTTGATAAAACTAAAATTAGTTATACAGCAGGTTTACTTTTTACGATTAATAAATGATAAAAATCTAAATTATCCATCTGAAATGACTGCTTTCTTAGCTATTAATCTCACATTTATCAGCTCTTATAATTCATGTTATTAGTTGAAAAATCAATTTCCCAAATATTTTTATTTTCCTATTAAAAAATCAAAACATGTGGAATATGAAGTATCACCTCCTTCACTACATTATTTTGGAATTAATTCCAAATCAAGACATTAAAAGATGCAATATTTGATGACTTTACTGTAAAAATCAAACAGATACAATATACAACTGTGCCTACATTACGAATGTCCAAAAAAAAGAAGAAAAAGAAAGAAATTGCTCAGTAATAAAACAGCTCTAACAAAAGATGTATCAGCTCATTTGGATTTTCCAGCTCACTATAGTTATTTTGCCAAGAAGCGAAATCCATCTCATTTTGCAGAAAACCAGCTTAGGGCAAAGCAGAGCGGATAATACGGTAAAAGGTCAAAAGTACAGCAATGTCTGTGTCCTGGAGACGGGGTTGACACATCACAGGTTTAGCTCAAGGGAAAGGGTTGAGCACAGATCCTTCTGTCAGCTACTTAAAATGTTGAAGGCCTTCTGTCCTCCAATTAAAGTGATCAAGGAAGTCTACAACAGCTCAAGTACAACCACTGTGCAGCGCTCCTACTGAAGACCAAGGGCTGAGTAGAACATCTCAGTTTAGTCACATCATTTCTGGTGTCAACCCGTGAACACCCCTAATTCCAGGAGTATCAGAAAAGAGGGTTCTTCTCAGAACCAGAAAAGCTAAGTTTAACATTTTCTAGGTTTTGGCAAAAGGTGAAGGAAGAAGGAGAAGGAAGGATGAAGTGGAAGCATTGAGAGGGGTCCCCATCTCCACCACCTTTGGTGGTGGCTGAGCCGTGCCCGGTGGCATTGCCCTCCTGGAGCCCCAGCCTTGGGGGGTTGATGAGGGCTGGGGGGGTCCAGTGGATGACAGCACACTGGGACCTGCTGGAAGGCGGAGCAGATGCCAATGGTACCTCGTTGACCAACTGCTCTCCTTCCCAGCCCAGAGGCAGATTCAGGGCCTGGAAAATGCCCCAGCAAAAGGGAAAGGATGACCCACCCAATAACCATAGCAAGACGAGCGCTGAATTCCGCGCCATGCAGTCCTGGGAGATAGGATCCAGAGAGACATATAATTCATCAGTCAGAAGTATTTAAAAAAAAAAAACAAAACCAAAACAAAAAACCAAACAGTGCTTTTTTTTGTTAGAACATGCACGAATTCCAGAAGTTTCGTGAACTCTGAGCTGCCTGTTGGCCCCACATCCCTAGCTGAAATACGCTGGAACATATTTTAAAGAGCAGTCACACAACTAAAAACTTCTTTTTCATCTGAAAACAATTTGTCCACCTTTTCCAAGCATGCCCGGGAGTAATTTTCTTTGCAAGCAAGAGGTTAGATTAGCAAAGAGATGTAAACAGGCTCGACTCTGCCTGGGATAACCCGGGAAGAGGAAGGTGAACATTTCTTTCAAGGCACCAAACTACCTGCCTCCAGAGCTGGGATATAATTGCCCTGAGCCTGACACGAAGCAGCCCGGTCATCGTGAGAAGCCTTCAGGTTAACATTTAAACCCTGACAACACCAGAGAGGTGGGACATGATGCCAGTCAGTGCTTTCATGTAAATTAGTAAATACGGTTTAAATGTAAAAAAAAAAATATGTCTGAGAAGTACCTTTTTTTCCTTAAAGATTTTGAGAGAATATTAAATAGAGGAGGAGAAGTGCTTCATACAGCACAGTCAAAAATATTATTTGATTGTTATTGTCAGGAGTCATATAAACCCTTTGCCAAAAATTTAGCAGTTTTAGAAGAGCTGAGTAGGTAAAGAACAAAACCTCCAGCAGAGTGTGAGCCAGGGAGCCCATGGGTTTCCATCAGCAAACCAGTAGCTCTACAGCTTCCTGAGGAGGGGAAGTGGACAGGGAGGCGCTGAGCTCTTCTCCCTGGGGTCCAGGGACAAGACACATGGGAATGGTTCAAAGCTGCACCAGAGGAGGTTCAGACCAGACTTTAGGAACCATCTCTCTACCAAGAGGGTGGTCAAACATTGGACCACAGACTTCCTAGAAAGGTGGTCGATGCCCCAAGCCTATGAGTGTTTGAGGCATTTGGATGATGCCCTTAACCATATGCTTTAGCTTGGTCAGCCCTGAATTGCTCAGGCAGAAGGAATAGATGATCATTGTAGGTCCTTTCCAGCTGAAATTTAATTTTCTTTTCTTTCCTTCTCTTTTCTTTTCCTTCTCTTTTCTTTTCCTTCTCCCTTCCCTTCCCTTCCCTTCCCCTTTCCTTCCCTTCCCTTCCCCTTTCCTTCCCTTTCCTTTTTTATTTTTATCAGGCCAGACACTTAACACAGGCTTGTCTTAGGCACCAGCTTAAGTGGTTCCTTACAGAGGGATGGACTTACTCCTGCCTCCCCAGGTCTTGCAGAAAGAAGAGCTGCCCATATATAGATAAGTGATGGTACAGTTCTGGTATTAAAGGATGAAGGCCTTAAAGGTGGCTTTGGGTGCTCATCCTAGTAGTGTAGTGGAGAAACACAAAGCTTGAGCTACCACAATATCAAACCCAATTACTGGGTGAAAAAAAAAAAAAAAGGCAGCTAGTTAAATAATGTTATTCTCAGACACAGACGTCCTCAAATCAGTACACCTCACATATGGAACTCACAACATTCATTTAGCAGGTTAAAAAGAAGCTGGGAGGTGTGCTGGGGAAACCAAAAGATAGGGTTTATATCATTTATATGAATACCCGCACGCATATTTTTTAATATAAATATGTCACAGAGCAAGTAATCTTCAAATAAAATGCCCTTTTTTACTATCAAATGTCTTTAATGTTAGAAAAACATAAACCCAGCTTATAAATAAAACCGCATAAACGCTTCGGTACTGGCAATAAATTGAGAATAATTGACCTTGTCCTATCAAAGGATGAGTGTATCTTTAGATCTTAAGTGCTGTGAATGGTTATGAACAGGCTTAAAGTACCGAGCAGCCGCGAGCGAAGCACAGCACGCACCCTGCCTTTCACAGGCTATGAAACAACCCAGGCTGGTGGAACCTCTCCCTCGGTTTAGTCTTCAGGCCTTTGATTTCTGAAACTACAGTCCATACAATATCACACATCGGTCCCCTTTCTCTTTACACTAATTAGGTATTTTATTATCAAAAAGACACCTCGCGCTATCCCGGTGCATCTACGTCTCTTTTCTTACTGCTACGTGCCTGATCCTGGCTTTCAGAAGACACCGTCTTGTCTCGTGAGGGAACATTCCCCTTCTGTTGCACTAGATGAGAAGCATCAGGGAGAGAACACCTCCCTGATGAAAATAAGGCAAATCGGTTTGTCCTCGTGGTATAGGGCCTCACCCTCCAACCTGAGGATGGACCAACCACTGCCAGCCAATGGACCAACCTGCCCTCTGAAGAGGAATCAACACGTTCATCTCTCCCAAAGGCAGTGCTTAATGGTGTTCTGTCCAACCTGGCAAGTAGAGAATGTCCATAAAACAGCCTCTCACAGCCCCAAGACATAACTGCACCGCTGTTCATTAACAGCCTCTACTCTACCAATACAGAATCACAGAATGGCAGGGGTCGGAAGTGACCTCTGGAGATCATCTACTCCAAACCCCCTGCCAGACCAGGTCCACCCAGAGCAGGTCCCACAGGAACGTGTCCAGGTGGGGTTTGAATGTCTCCAGAGATGGAGACTCCACCACCTCTCTGGGCAGCCTCTTCCAGGGCTCTGCCACCCTCCAAGGAAAGAAGTTCCTCCTCATGTTGAGATGGAACTTCCCATGTTCAAGTTTGTGCCCATTTCCTCTTGTCCTATCCCTGGGCACCACTGAAAAAAGACTGGCCCCATCCTCCTGACACCCACCCTGTAATTACATAAAAGCATTGATCAGATCCCCCCTCAGTCTTCTCTTCTCCAGACTAAAAAGACCCAAGTCCTTCAGCCCCTCCCAAACATTCCTAAATAAGTTTCCTCTGCTAGCATCACACTTTGAAGCACCATGTATACGTACTAAATACACCATATCAAATAAAACAACAGTCAAAACAGCAACTGACGAAGAATTTCCAGTTTGATATGCCTCTGCTCAGTCCCCAATCGTTTTGTGAAACCTCCAGGATTTCCTCTGTAACGGTAACGCAGGGGATGGAGGTCCAGCCAGCCCACCCACCCCTCGGAGCCTGCAGCCCCGCACTTGTACCATACCTTAAATATTGAGACTGGCAACAAAATAAGTTCGTAAGGTTAAAAATTAATCCAGCGATAGATCTTTTTATGATGATTGTCTTGAAAACACCATACTCGGGGAACAATAAAAAATAAACAGTTTCAGATGTTATCTGCCTAAGACAACTGAATTGTGACTGTTCCTCCCTTACGCGGAAAAAATTAAAAAACAAATCAGAGAAAATAATAAAACTTCATCAACTTCACTACTTGAAGGAATTCAAGTGTTCACAGCAAATGCAGTACAACGGTGCTATCGGATATATTACACCTCAGTATTGCACGCCTTGAGCAACCAAGTCAAATTTTCAGTATTTTCACATCCAGTAGAGAGGAGGAACACAGGGAAGGCTTGTGGAATAATACAAAAAGTAGCAGATTCCATTCCATGCCTGGATCACCAGGTGCTTAATAGCCCCGTTTCGTCTGTCACCAACACAGAAGGACAATGTCATCAGCACTGCGATCCGTCAAAACAAATATTTTTTAAAAAATGAATATGTAGGTTTTTAACTTGTATTTCCATCATCACAGAATGCCGTTCGTGTCCTCGTGAAAAGAGGACAAAACCCCCAAAACTCAACACCTTAATGTTTTTGCATTTTTTTAGTAGATTTGAGAGAGCTAAATACTTATGAAATTATTAAATTAGGAATTGGAAAATTTACAAGGTTTAAGAACGGCTACTCTAGACGGAACAGGAAATAACAGGAAAATCGTGAGTATTTCTTCAGGTGGGAATTTCTACAACTCTTTTCCCACAGCATTCCATTTCCAGCCCTACCACACCTTGGAGATGTGAACACATCGCACGCACATGCCCACACAGATGGAGAGATACATGCCTGAGCACATAATCCATAAATATATATATATATATAGCGATTACCCAGTGTTTTTTCCAATTAATATTAACTCAATGGGACCATACTGGAAAGGAGAAGACAGGTTATTGTGTCTTTCGCACTTCACGGTGTGTATTGCTGTGCTCCCAGCTTTACTGAAGCCTGATAAACCCTCATTCCAGCCAAATTACTCCCACTCCCCACAAATGTGTATGAGCACTAAAAATTAAATGAAAATGGCAAGACATGTCTGCTTTTATTATTCTGTAGGAAACGATCATCAAACTGCTGAAGGCTCTGACAAAATGCCTATTTTTCATCAAGTCCGTGCCTCTCTCGATGAAAAAGATCCCAAATGATTCTGGAATGGCTTAAAACATTTTTTTCTCTGTGCCCCCCCCCTCTGCAGGACAGGGGGTGTATTTTAGGCTGTACAGTAACTCAGCACATCAAGGACAAAGTAAGCTGGAGACAAGAGGCCCTGCTCTGATTGAGCCATCAATTAGGAAGAAAATTGTGGCTTTCAAGACCCACCCTGTGTCAGCAGAGGGATCCACAGCTCCCACGAGTTGCTGGGATGGGGGCACTGCTCCTTTCTCGGGATATTTCGGATTACTGCTTGCTCTCATTTGCAGAAGAAAAATGTCCTTTTCAAATCAACTGGAGTTACTCCGGTGTCTCCGAGAGCATGACTTCCCCTGGATGCTTAAATGTGAAGGAAAATCCATTTGTCTGTAAATAGGCAGGACTTTTTTTTTCTTTTTTTTCTTTTTCTTTTACATATTGACATCCGCACCCTTATAGATTCCTTAACCTTTGGTCTATCGGCGCAGTTGGGGTCACCCAAACGTGTGCCTGGCCTGTGGTAAAACTGTGCCAGCTTTGTGACAGCTATAGATCTGTCGGGTGTCAGAAGCTGTTCCCAAGGAAACATCAGGAAAAGGGATTACAGGAGGTTTTGAAAACCTGCTCCGAAAGGTCTGCCAAGAGGAGCGAGAAAGCCCACCTTTCCCCATGAAAAAAAAATCAAAAATAGACACGGACCGCCACAGCAGAGTCTGAGGTGATGAGAACAATAGAAGGTAAGAAGTTAAAGCTAAGAGATAAAAACACAATGATAATTTTAGCTTTTTTTTTTTTTTAAAACTTAATAGAAAAACCGACTCCTTTCGGAGGGAGGATGCAATCCGTTGCCCAAACTGCAGCTCCCCTGGAAAGAAATAGCGTGAGCTTATTTCTTCTCCTACTTGGGAGCTGATGTTTATTCATGCGCGTGGGGCTACGGCACAGACCTCTCGCAGCGTGACGGGGGCGCCGGCTGAAAGGTAGGATAGATGACGACTACGGCCAGAATTTTTAAAGCAGGATGCTCAAGCTTGGCTGCTTAACCTATATTTAGCCTGCTAAATAAGCGACCTGATATTTTAAAAAAATTATTATTTTTTTTTTAATTAATTTTTTTTATTTTTCCCCAAGTGTGAAGTCAAGAATTGCCCCATCTCTCACCAGGAGAGACTCTCACCACCGCCTTGTGGCCCTCCCTCTCTCCCTCTGGTGCGTGCCACCGGGTCCCTCAGCCCCACCAGCCAGGATCTCTGATCCCACGGCAGCCCCCCAGGTGCCTTAATTAGTTGCCAAAGGGCAGTTCAGAGCTCTCGCGACCTCCAGCTCCAAGAGGGCACCACAGCCTGACTCCCACCCCGGGGGACCACCACCCGGCCCCCAAGCGCAGGTCTCGCCCAAAGAAAACCGAAACGCTTGGTGGCTTCCCAGGATACTCAGCACTCCGGAAAATCAGGACACTTATTTAGAAGGCTAAATATGGATATAAGGGCCGCCCGGTGCTAAAAAAACCTGGCCCATTTAAGAAGAAAGGATGTACGCCATCACCTTGGAGCTCCCCAGCTCTGGCTCTGCAGCGCTCCCTCTAAATCAGCTCCTTTCAAGACTGATGCTCTGCCCTGCCCTGGGACTTCTAAAGACCTTGCAGAGTGAAGAAGTATGGGATGAGTTACAACGGGAGGGAGAACTGGATAATCCTTTCCCAGGGGCTTCTCTGAAAATCGCACTCACGTGTAACAGGGTTGCACGCCCAGAGCAAAACATCTACAACAGCCCAAGGGAAGCTGAGCAAGAAAGAGAGGACTTCTGCCTGGGAAGGAGAAGGATGGTAATGGACCCATGCAGGGCTACCAGGGGACATCGTCTCCTCAGAGATAAGGTCCCACCTTGATTCACCTCAGGGTTGTAGGTATGGCACCTACAGCACACGTGAGTTCATCCCTCACCGTGCTGCCACCGCTGCCCTGTGGTGGTGCAAGACTCCCCCACCCAAAAAGAAGGCAGAAGCTGCTGACTGGAAATTAATTCTTGCCAATGGCACACTTGGTTTCCAGCCAGCTACCACAGGAAAATTGCTTCCGTGTTTTCCCAACTCACTCTTCACTCATCTGACCTGGCAGAACCAGCACAAACCAGGGAAGCAGAAGAACAGGTCTCCGGGTCACCTAACGGATGTACAGCCTAGCTGCAGATGCCTTCACAGCTCCAGCTCTCCACCTGCCTTCCCCTCATCTCCTCCAGGTCTTCCACTCCTTCACCCACTTGTGGAGCTCAGTTCTTTGAGGGAGTGGTGGTCTCCCACGTTTAAGTCTGCACAGCGACCACCTCTTCTCCATCACTTCCACGCTCCTGCTTCCACAGCGACACAGAGAGGAAGGAGCATTTGGCTTCTATATTCACAACGTCCCAATTTTATATTTCATTTTGGCAGTGAGACAGGGAGATGACCAGAAAGGCACCAACGACACCAGCCACAAGCAGCATCACCCAGAGTATCTCTGAAAAGAGATTCGGACTTCCTTCTCTAGAGCAAAGTTAGGGGGAGGGTTAGTTAGTTTAGTTAGAAGACTAACTAAACCAGTTAGTCTTCTGGGGGAAGGGAGCTTGCCTTGTGGCGTTTAAACAGCTGCAGTAACTCTTTACCAAGCTGGGACCCTTCCACACCTTCACCCGATGGGAAGAAATCAAATCACCGCTTTATTTGAATTTTGTATAATGGCATCACCATAATAATAATAATAATAATAATATTTTAGAAATCCCTTGTAAGAAGCAGCAAGGGGGGGAAAAAAAGAACCAGCTTGGTGACACATCTCTTGAATATTGTTGATTGACTAATTAAAATGCAATAGAGCAGAAAAAAGTGCACAGACGATGCTTAGGATGTAATGTAAAGAGCAATCACAGCCACTCAGTGGGGCTTAGCAGGTCTGAAACGGTATCTAATTCTGCAAACTCCAGAAAGGTGCTGCATAATGTAAACATTATTGCTCTGCACACTTTAATGAGAACTGCCTGCCTTTGGATTGAATTGCACACACACCTATTGTGAGTCCAGCACAATAAAGAAAACAAGCATTGTGCATTTAAAGATGTTGCCTCGTTAAAAGGAGCAAAAAGAAACCCCCCTTACAGTTACTACGGCACAATTAAGTAACAGGGTGACAGGTGGTGTATTATATTTGTTAATGGAATAAACTTGCACATACACAGACACGAGCCACGTATTTCCTTTGATATAACATCATGCACCTGCAACTTGTTATTGCAAGGACCTTTATTAGGCAAGTGTGCATTTAGTAACGTCTGCAGGTTTATAAAACTATTCGCTCCCCCTCCGATTTGGAATGGAAGGCTTTGGAATCTCACAACTGATTCTTCCCAAGAAAATAAAGAGGGCAACACGGTAACTGCTCCCACAGGAATATGCATTTTCAGGCACTGCTACGAATAAACCTCTACGTTTCACCTAGGCTGAGGTTAAAAAGTTGCGAGGTTTTTTTTTAAGCGCTGTGATTTAATCCGCTTGGCGAGCCCACGGTCTCCGTATCACTAACCTGCCAGCTAGCTTCCCGCCGCAGCCCTTTTATCCAGCTTTCTTCCAAGTCCTTATTCTCTCTCGTGGATGTTTCATCCATCGCTGATGGAGCTTTGCACAAACTCGATTGGCCGCCGGCTCTTACACACGCTCTTTGTAAAAGCCTGTACCGAGGCGGCAGCCAGCGCAGTCGTGAGACAGACTGTCACGAAGGAAATGTCACGCCACGGGTGAGGGAGGGGAGGGAAAAAGGAGGGGGGGGGAGAGGGGAAGGGAGGGGAAAAGGAAAAAAAAAAAACCCACAACAAAAAAGGTGAAAAGATTTGGGGAAGTGTGACCACGGTCTGACACCTTCCCGCCGGTCCGGCAAATGCATCACTGCAGCCGGGGAGTTCGCAGGGGAACAGAGCAGAGGGCTGGTGACACCGTGGAACAGCCCTAATTAGATGCAAAGTATAACCAGGACTGCTAATACGACCCCAAGCAGCCTCACACGCCTTTCCCAAAAGTGTTTTGTTTTGGGTTTTTTTTTATTTTTTCACATATTGCCATAATTGTCTCATTTGGTGTCATTATAATTAAGGCTGCATCGGGGAGGGAGTTTGTATTTCCTTCAAGAGAAGGAAATACAAATAGCTGCTGGGTCTGTTTAAAAGAAAATATTTTAGTGTATCTGTTTGAAAAGTGCTTCCTGAACCGCTCCGCAGCCCCAAAAAAACATGAATAATAATACAGGCCATTTTGATAGGAATGGGCTCATTACCATACTCGCCGCTGAGCTCTTTCAGAGGGTTCAGCAATGCAGAAATGGGTTCAGCAGGACACGAGCCTTTCAACCCCAAACCAGAAAAAATTAGTCCCAATATAAGACATTTAAAAAAAAGAAAATAAAATTGCTCCAGCTTGCTCTCCGTGCGTGGCCCCGAGAGATGCCTGCCTCGTACCCTGAGCGTGGCCAGGCTTGCTTTACCACGTTCTCCATCACTCCTTAACCTGGTACCACCATCTTTCATCCCACCAGGAGAGGGTTTAGTCTCCCCATCAACTCCTCAAAGCATCGCCTGCCCCTTTTTTACCAGGAAAAAATAAAAATAAAAATAAAAGCCACAGAGAGAGCCTGTGTTGTTACTTCATTATAGCATTTACCACAGATTAGCTGAGAACGCTGAACTCATTGCATTTAGGAAATTGGGGTTTCAGGCAATGACAAGGAACAAAAAAAAAACCCACAGTGTTTTCTCAGAAGTACTGCTGTGGTGCAAACCCCCAAGATTGTATTTTTCAGCGTGCTTTTCACTGAAATAACTCTTACCTGTAAAAAAAAAAAACTTATACTGTGGTATCTTTATAATTCATAAAGTTTATGGCTATTAGGATGAGGGTTTTATTTAAAGTGTTCAGCATTTGCCATTCACACTGTTTATTTACTACGCAGACCAAAAATAATAAAAAAAAAGGATTAATTTTCAGGTATATTTTAATCTCCTGGGGATTTTCCTTTGCAGACCCCCAGCCATGCCCCCTGGGCTGAGTCAGACCCCTCTGCAGGGGGCTGCTGGAAGGCAGACAAAAGCCCCTTCCTTTGCACCTTCCTTTGAGGCTGCTGGAAAACGTTTCCATTTTCCTCAGGTTTCCCAAAAATTTTTGGGGCCCTTCCACGCTTTGACGACACCCTCGCCCTCACCGTGCCAAGCGGTACCCGCATCCTGGCTCCGTCGCGAGCATCCCTCCCGCACCTCCCCAATTTCTCCTCCTCCCTGGCTTGGGTTGGGTTTTTGGGTTTGTTGGGTTTTTTTTAAATCTCTCTCCCTTTCTCCTTTTAGTTAAATCAGCGCAGGTCCCTGCTGCCTTCGGTGTGACTTTAGGACTTGTGTTACACGCCGGGTGAGCGCCGTCTCCCCTTACACATATGGATGTTTTATTTTTAGAGCCAGGGAGCGCAAGGTAAAGCAGAACGAACGCCGGAAGGAGCCAGATGCTCGCACAGACACAGAGGGGGGCATCAGGCTGGCAACGGAAGGGACGCAAAGGGGGCTTTCTCCTTCAGAAATCACTCCTTAGAATTCTGCTTTCCGGCTTAAAAAAAAAGGAAAAATTAAAAAAAAAAAATTAATTTTTGCTTAAATTAAACAGGGCCAGCAGGCAAAGGTAATCACCGACCTGGCATCCCATCTCTAACGCTACCCATCCACAGGCTGGCATTAAAGGAGTGCTTGAACCCCACTAGCAGGGTGACCAAAGGCCACCAGGACTGCCACTCCTGAACCCTACCTCCCGGGTGACAACAAAACATAACGAAGCTGATGACAAATCCTCAAGATGAGATAAGCTGGATTTTTAAGAGCGCTGTCATTTGCGAACGGCAGCAGCATCCAGGCAACAGCTGGTGTGGTTTTGGAGGGGTACAATAAAATAATAAAATAAAAAAAAAAAACAAAAAAAATCAACCAAAAATGAAAAACAAAACAGGAGGAATTCTTGTCTTACTCCACATATGGCAAAGACAGATGCAAACCAACACACTGACACACTTGGACTGGGCCAGGAGCATAATTCTAAATCTAAGACGGATCGTGCACGGAAAGAGGTTGGAGATAATTGTAAATATTAGCAGTGCTTCCACTCTAAGCTGCTCCGGATTGCAATGAATTATTTCGTGACTTTCCCTTGTCTTTTTCGCCACCACGAAAGAGCCCAAATTGTGTATGAGCTGCAAGAATATGAAGACATTTATTGATGGAAATCAAACTACTTTTTTCACCCACAGTGTCTTTGATATGTTAGAGCCTGAAGCAAAGGAAACATAATAAAAACAATATATAGATGAGAACTTCAATTTTCCCCTACATATGAATCTGTCACTTATTTGCTAAGAATCAAATCTAACTCCACACAGTTAAAGAAGCTCCATACATCATTCCCCGTAATCCAGTGCTCAGCTCAAATGTACCTTGCTTGAAGTTCATACGACGCACTTGATTTTACACCACTCTAAACAAAACATCTCTGGATATTATAGCTCTGAGTCTAAAAGGCTTTCACTGCAATTCCATCTCCGACACTGAGAAAAGTGCTAGTGTGAGAACGGATTTATCAGCACAAGGTAACGAGGGTGCTTCAGAAGTCCATCCTGAGGATTGGATTCGGCTGTAACCACAGGCTAATTTTTTTTTAATGTATCTGCAATTTATTACTGTGATACCACCGCACAGCTGCCAGCAGCGAGAAGAAACTAAGTGAGGAAAAAGAGAGGATTTTTGAACACTGAATGGCAACCCAACCACCTCCTGATTTTTCAAAACTGTGAAATAGGTGCTGCTGCTGGGTAAGGATGGGTTGGTCACACTCTCGCAGCCCTTACGTGCCTGTCCACCCAAGCACAGTAGGGTTACCCGTGCTGGATATGGTCAGGAGGATACATCTGGGCAGGCAGCTCAGAAAGCCAACCGTATCCTGGGCTACATCAAAAGTGGCGTGGCCAGCAGGTCCAGGGAAGTGATTCTACCCCCCTACTCTGCTCTGGTGAGACCCCAGCTGGAGCACTGTGTCCAGCTCTGGAGTCCTCAGCAAAGGAAGGACATGGACCTGTTGGAACAGGTCCAGCGGAGGGCCACAAAGATCATCAGAGGGCTGGAGCACCTCTCCTGTGAAGACAGGCTGAGAGAGTTGGGGTTGTTCAGCCTGGAGAAGAGAAGGCTCCGGGGAGACCTTAGAGCCCCTTCCAGTACGTAAGGGGGTTACAGGAGGGATGGGGAGGGACTCCTGATCAGGGAGTGGAGCCATAGGATGAGGGGGAACGGTTTTAAACTGAAAGAGGGGAGATTTAGGATATTAGGAAGAAATTCTTTCCTGTGAGGGTGGTGAGACACTGGAACTGGTTGCCCAGAGAAGCTGTGGCTGCCCCATCCCTGGAGGGGTTCAAGGCCAGGCTGGATGGGGCTTGGAGCAACCTGGTCTGGTGGGAGGTGTCCCTGCCCATGGCAGGGGGGTTGGAACTCCATGATCTTTAAGGTCCCTTCCAACCCAAACCATTCCAAGATTCTATGATTCTATGATCTCTACCTCTTGGTCCTGCTGGTTGCCTGGAGCTACTACTAAACTTTCTAAGGGATTCTTGGAATCTCTCAGCGCAGAACATCATTATGCATTTCTGCCCCTTGGATCGCAAGTCTTCAGCACATAGTGTGTTTTCAGTGCCAGACTCATGGCCGGCACCTTAACCCATGGAAGCATGAGATTTATACCAAAAACGTCCCTCTAGCACTTTCTAAGAAACTGAAGAGGAAGAGCTTATAAATGTCTTCAAGTACAACCCAGATCCAGGAGCATTGCATGATAATACATGAAAGGGAAAAAATTTGAGGTACCTTTTAAATTTTAAGTATACGTTGGTTACTGAGGCTAAAATTTAAGTTGTCTCTGAACTAAATCCAAGCCATAGCCAGACCTTACTGCGGCCCTTCAGTGCCTACAGGAAAGATGGGAACAAACTTTTTAGCACAGCCTGTTGCGATAGGACAAGAGGTAATGGTTTTAAATTAAAAAAGGGTAGATTTAGACTAGATATTAGGAAGACATTTTTTACACTGAAGGTGTTGAAACATTGGAACAGATTGCCCAGAGGTGGTAGACGCCCCGTCCCTGGAAACATTCAAGGCCAGGTTGGACAGGGCTCTGAGCACTTTGATCTAGTTGAAGATGTCCCTGCTCATTGCAGGGGAGGTTGGACTACATGACCTTTAAAGGTCCCTTCCAACCCAAACTATTCTATGATTCTGTGATCTCCCATATATCTGAGATCACCCAAAGCTCATTCCTCATTCCCAAACACAAACTTAAAAGATAGTTTAGAAGGTAGCAGTGATGAAGGAGACCTAAGTCCGTTGACCTTCACGTGAGACTTGGGCTTACGCAATCCCCTGATGGCTTCTGGAAGTACAGTTTAGACCACTATCCCCGGTGGGGATTTCTGATGCTGGTTGCTGGAGGCACCACCCTCCTAATGGAGTCCCCGCGCTCCGCTGCAGCCCAGCAGAACTATCTATAGCACCTGGCAAGCTGACAGCACGACAGATCAGCACAGTTTAGACATACCTGCTCTCCTATGTATTGCTGCATGTGCTGCTTAAATTGATTACCTGTTGACAAGCTATAAATAAAGTTGCCGTTAGAGCACCACAACCTGTGACATCCCACAGGCTGGAGCAGAGCTGTATTTTCCATACCTTAACCTAAGTGTCCTTTGAGTAGAGGAGCTTGCTTTGTCTCGCTGACCGGCCAAGGAGGAGCTTGTTTCTCCATCTTGCCTATCTTGCAACTTCTAAGCTCCTGCCTGAAGGAATTACTCATTTGTTAGTGCCAGACTGTCATCTCTTTGAAAGTGGAGCCACGAGATCTTAACAGACTGGATGTACATGGCTGTTAAATTTATTAGTTAAGAAAAACAGCAAATGACAAGTGAATAAAGCACTCCTTGGGACGTTCGGACTACGGATTTTGTATAAATCAATAGCAAGTGCTATAAAATGTCAGAAAATACCAAATGAGGAGAAAGGAATCAATCGATACCTTCTGAATTAAATGAGTGATGAATATTCTTCACCAACCAAAGTAAATTAAACTACAAAGCCCCCTACGTTAAAGCAACATTCAGCCTCTTACTTGAAACCCCAAAGGAAGGTAATTCAGGGTTAAGGCTGGAAGCTCTGTCCTTAAACAGCACCTCTGAGGAAGAGCGGGACAGAAAGGAGGAGCGGGAAGAGAACGACTAAATGGCTTTGACACAAGTTGAAAATGAAATATTAACTCAAACATGTTCCTCTTCATCCTGAATTCCTTTCATTTGCTGGGCTTGAGTCAAAAAGACAGTGGCCATCTTTCTGTAATGTGTTTGCACCACACTCTATGATTTGGATCCCTAGATAGTAATATAATACCAATAAAAAAAACCAGGAATGGTTAAAAGTATACTAAACCCCTTAGCACCAACTGAGGATGCATTCTGCGTATTCCAGAGGTCCTTCCAGCTCCTTGTTAGGAACCAGCACGGGGTATGGCCTGAATGGTTTAAGGAGTTTAGAGATTTTTTTTTTTTTTCTTTTAATGGTGAAAGAAGTCCATACACGCTAGGATGCACGGAAAAGAAATCTGAGATGGAGTACAATGGAAATATACTTATATATGTCTTCCAGCCTCCTGTTGAAGACTGAAGACTCACTCCCCTTCACAGAAGTAGGTCAAAGAAGGGCAACGAAAATAGAACACGGAAAATCCCTCCTATGAAAAGTGACAGAAAAAAAAAAAGTGGTTGTTTTTTTTTAATTTAAGGAAGAGAAATTATTAGCACAGGGCATGATACAATTTTCTAAAGGAGGGAAAGGTAAAAAGGGAGCGGGTCCATTCTTTCTAGCTCTCAAAACAACAAGGTAAGGACATACAATGAAAGCCAAAGGTGGCAGATTCAAAGCAACAAAATCAAATGCTTTTTGCCAAATACATAATTAGAGAGTGGAACTCAAGTGCTGAAAGAAGTGCCCGAGGGAGAGAAAGTATCAACTTCCTCCAAGTGTTAGAGCAGCTGTAATAGTAAGAAATTCAAGCTTAGAGCAGATACCATGAACAAGGATCCATGCTTCAACAGAGACACGTGCTCACCTCTTCACAGAGGTGCAGCAATTCCCATGGCCTTACAGACCATCACTGGACCCTGCTGCTTTGCCTGGGTAGGCAGCTGTCGTTCTTGGTGTTAAATACTGGAGAAAAGGTGCTAGCTCAGAGCCAGAGCATCCTCAGGGTTTACAACAGTTATAGCTTTATCACATTGATAATCTTCAGACCGAAATGTGACCATCAGAAATGTTTCTTTCTTTGTTTGTGTCTTTTTCATCTAAACTATTTACTCCACTGACTATCTGCCAGTTATATCTTTCCAATCTGCAAGGAAGACAGATCCCAAAATCTCAGGTACTGCCAAAAGAGGCTGAACACAAGCCTGTGCAGTTGCCTTCAAGTCCACCAGCCTGCTCTGGCAGGACGTGGAGGACTTCTGTTCAGAACAGCAGAGCAAACGAGATCCACTCGTTATGATGATTAAGGGACTAGAACCATCTCTCTGATGACGAAAGGCTGAGGGACTTGGGTCATTTTAGTCTGGAGAAGAGAAGACTGAGGGGGGATCTCATCAATACTTACAAGTAATTAAAGAGTGGGTGTCAGGAGGATGGGGCCAGTCTGTTTTCAGTGGTGCCCAGTGACAGGGCAAGAGGTAACGGGCACAAACTTAGACATAGGTAGTTGCGTCTTAACATGAGGAGGAACTTCTTTACTTGGAGGGTGGCAGAGCCCTGGAAGAGGCTGCCCAGGGAGGTGGTGGAGTCTCCATCTCTGGAGACATTCAAACCCCACCTGGACATGTTCCTGTGGAACCTGCTCTGGGTGGACCTGCTCTGGCAGGGGTGTTGAACTCGATGATCTCCAGAGGTCCCTTCCAGCCCCTATTATTCTGTGATCCTGTGACTCTCCCACTCCAGAGAGCAGAAGGTAATGCTTTCCACTTGTGAAGAGAGGAACCCTTCATCATCAGAGGGGAACAGGAATATGTGCCTGTTGGCACGTGGACTTTGGGAGATCTGCCTTTCCTTGGCATGGGCAGGATGGATCCAGCCAAAGACGCCGCCTCATTCCTCAGTAAAGCAGGAGCAGCACAGGGAATACAGAAGAGGATGCTGGCACCCACTGCTACATTGAGAACGCTCATCAGTATTTCCCACAGGACTCTAGCAAAGCACATTTGTCATAAAGATTTAGGAGAAGCTGACCGAATGCCGGAGCAGTCCATTCCCTGCTCCTGCCACCCCAGCACAGACAGGGCTTCCAGCTAATGCGGCGAAATGGCCTTAATCTCACTCTGCCCTTTCCCGACCTCTCTCAGGAGATTTGTCCTGCCACCGATACCATTTCGGGGCAACGCTAATGCTTCCCACCAAGATTAGAGTTGGCTTCACGCACTCGCTCCGTTAATCCCTTGTGACATCTATTCCAGCCCCGGACATAAACCAGCCTGAATCCTCGGCTGAAGCCTCCTTACTCATCCTAAAGCACCTCCGGGGAGACTTTGGCGGATGATCCCCCAGCAGCTCGAGTAAGAGATCTATTTCATTAAAGCCTTTACCTGTTGTTTGTTATTCTAATAAGCCTTCTCAAGTGGAAACCGAAGGGAGAGCCTGCCGGTTCAGGGGTGCTGCTTGCTCTTTCAGACGTGTCACCAGCCACGTATTTGTGCTCCAGTTTGGCTGCGTTGGCTCCGAATCGCTCGGGATCTTTATGAAAGTAATACACACCAACCCAATCTACAACTAAATTAATGTCAGAAGTAAGACGGTGCTCCGAGTGATCAATAAGTGGGTTTTTCCCTATAGAAATATTAGAAGCAACTCACATCAATAAGCCTCAAATTTATGGGGCAATTCGGCTCTTCCATTTACAGCTTGAATAACTGGCCTTTGTACAGGATATTACATTACTAAATAACATGTGCTAAAAGGAGCTTCTCCCTTGCAGTCCCTGACCTGCAGCAGCCGCAGATTTCAGGGACCACCAGCAGATGTAGTGAGTGACCCGAGATGTCTGCCTCAACTAAGACCCTTTCAAAACCAGCACAAAATTATTTCTAAACGCATTCTAAGCAACTAATTGCATTACACTCAGATGCACTTCGGGATTTAAATACAGCATGCTAGCACTGGGACCTTTGGAAGACAAATGAATGGTACTGACTTTGATCTTGTGACCATCTATATGCGCACCTTTGAAACTGTATGTTATATATCAAAATATTATGCTTAAAATTATCTACAATAACCTGTTGAATAGTCTTGGTATTATGAACAGAGTGATACAAAACTAGGCTACAGAATCATAGAATGGTTTGGGTTGGAAAGGACCTTCAAGACCATCGAGTTCCAACCCCCCTGCCATGGGCAGGGACACCTCCCATCCAGGTTGCTCAAAGCCCCATCCAGCCTGGCCTTGAACACCTCCAGGGATGGGGCAGCCACAGCTTCTCTGGGCAACCCCTTCCAGTGTCTCACCACCCTCACGGGAAACAATTTCTTTCTAATATCTAATATAAATCTCCCCTCTTTCAGTTTAAAACCAGAAAGAATGACATCTATAAGAAAAGAGTAATTCTTCACTAGAAGGACTAAGAAGTCTCTCTCTGATTTCTAATTTTTATGACTCCATACAAATTAAAAGACCTGTGTGCAAGGATCTGCTTAGCTAACAGGAAGCAAGTAAAGGAAAATCCATTTGTTTTTTTTTTCCCCATGATATAGTTTTAGGTCATACAGCTACTGCAAATAGAGAAAATAAGCTGAAAATGCTATGGAAAACCATTAATTACCAAAAAAACCTTCTCTAAATCCTTCTTAGGAAGTCACTGCTCATCCTTGCGGTGCTAACGAGCACACTGCCTGGATTTAGCAATGGAATAATTATTGGCTGTGATGAAGAGCAGCACAGGTCGGTGCTTGGTGCTCAGTCCCAGGTCCACCAGGACCTGCAGATTGCTGGTCTTGGTTTGTGCCGGCTCAAACACTCCAATGGCAACAAGGAAATCCAACCCTTCCAAAGCAGGACAAACCCTCCTTGACCACCCTGCAACTGCTATGGGATCCACGGTGAAAATAGCTAGGAGTTTTCCAAAAGATGATCTTCAATCCATGAAACTTTTATTTTCTTGGGGGGAAATATCAATTTATCATCACTGGCCAAGTATCCAAGATTTATTTTGACCAGATCAACCTATCCTTCTTTCTTCTCAGGAGTAGGTTCACCATTGTCACCTACATTCCCCACTGGAGAGCACGGAGCTTCATGGGAGTCACAGCACAGCTATTTTACTGCCCTCTTCTTTTCCCCAAATCCTTGGCTGAGCTAAGACTGCTCTTAAATTCTTCAAAAGTTATTTTTTGATATAAAAATTACAGCAAGGAAGACAGGCTCCAACACAACCACTTTCTGTTTAACAAACAAACTTGCAGAACTCAGTAAGGTCACCAATGGCTCTTTTTCATTTCCCATTTATAAAAGGGCAAGGACTGCTGTGCCGTGTTCAAGGCAGAGCCTTGGCTTTTGCACATTCTCTACCTCTCTCGCATTTATTATGCTGCTTTTATTTAGGCATTATGATAAAAAGCAGGCATTCCAGCAAACTAATAATCTCCAGTTTCTCCATCCGATCGATGCCGATGCTGGTGGAGAACTTCCAAGTGTCTTCAGATTAATTTCTCACGTATCACCACGGACACTTGAGCAACAAATAGCCTGCTCTATTCCTGATAATAGAAGATTAGTAACACTAACAATGGACAGAAGAGACGAAGGGGAAATGGTATAAATCTTTCAAGTCATATATTGCATCCAATCTTGAGGCAGGTTTCCCAGTGACAGGTGCAAGTACTTGCAGCCTTTGTGTCCTGCTGCAGGAGACACCCTCATTTTGTGACAAGCAAAGAAAGCAGAAATCAAGTACATTGTCATTTTCCTCTCATGTCCCCTTTAGAGTGGAAATGGAATGAAATTTGCCTGCTTTTCTTTCCGAAGTAGGCCTCCACACAAGTACTGCCAGTAAAGCTCCATGTGACACCAGCCCTCGACACGATGATTACTGTGGAAGTGTCACGGTCTGCCAGGAATTTGGCCGCACTTCAAAATTACTGCTCTTTTTTTTTTTTTTAACTAAGTTGAGGATGCAAATGCTCCAAAAACGAATGCAAAAAAAAAAAAAATAAAATCCTGGCCTGTCCCTTTTTCCCTCCAAAAAGGGAAATCCAGCGAGGAGTGAGAGGCCTCTGACTGGCCTACATGGTTTCTTTGCTTAGCCCTTTGCTTAGCCCTTTCACATGTAGAAACAAGTGGCCATTACAGAAGTATTCTCCTCAATCACGCAGAGCTCTCCTAGGCTCATCACGAACACGTCTGGAGTCTTCTATCTGCAGCACACACTACCTTTATATTGTAGAGCTATTAAGGACTACTATTAAAGGCATGTTTTAAAAAGGTGATTATAATCATAGAATCACAGAACTATCTGGGTTGGAAGGGACCTTCAAGATCATCTAGTCCAACCATCAACATAACCCTGACTAAAAACCATCACTAAACCATGTCACTAAGCACCATGTCAACCTGTCTTTTGAACACCTCCAGGGATGGTGCCTCAACCACTTCCCTGGCCAGCCCATTCCAAGGCTTAATAACCCTTTCCGTGTAGAATTTTTTCCTAATATCCAATCTGAACTTCCCTGGCGCAACTTGAGGCGCCAAGGGTATTTTGAGTTTTATTTACTTGAGTTTAATGGTAACGTGAAAGAAAGAAGGACTTACATTCTCCATGTTAGGGCAGTTCCTGGGATCATCCCAAATGGCAGAGGGTAAATGGGACTCTCAAAACTTATGAAGTCAGACCAAGACCCACATGGACTTGAGGGAGATTGCTTTAATTTCTTAAGTAATTTGCTTAATCAGACGTGGGGCTTACTCACAGACAGAGATAACGCTGGGGTGCTTGTCACCCTGTCCTCTTCCACAGCCATCAGGCCTCCTCTTTCACCACAAACACAAACTTCCTTCCAGCTCAGGCGTCAAGGGTGGACAAAGCTCGGCCTAACACACAGCTTTGCTCTACAAAGGTCCTAACGAACACAAAGCCCTCATACTGCAACCATTTTCAGGGCTGTGCCTAGATTTGTCACGGAGGAATACTGCCAGCTCTTTCTCACTGGTTTGTGCATCTTCTGGACACACTCACCACTCTATGAGGGTTCAGGAGTGCTGGGAATCCATCAGAACAAGGCTGTGAACGTAAACATGGCTTGAATGTGGGGTAGTAGTGTCTTTAGTATGGATTCTTTGTTTTGTTTCATCACAGAAGAGTCAGCACTGGTCAGTCTACACAGTAAGGTAGAGCACAGAGCAGGATGGTCAAGGAGAAAAGATAAGCATTTGTTGTCACCACTGCAATAAGGAGGAAGTTTGCAGGGTAGGGATGGAGGAGGGAGGATGAGGCCTTGTCATAGCTTCCTCTTCACACAGCAGAAGACAGCTGCATTACAGATGGAAGAAGAAAGACTGAGATGGGTTATTCCACATGTCCTAGTAACCCTCAGACCCACAGCTGCCATCTCCCAATATCAGCTTCCTTGTTCTCCTGAATCTATGTGAACCTGGGCAGAAAGACATTCCTCAAAAAAGCCAGGGGATATTCATCACTTCCTTGCTCTTTATCTATTCCTCTCATTTCTGTCTTTATGTGAAATAGTCTGTTTTGGTTTTCCTGGAAGCTTGTCCTTACCTTCTAGACCTGTTCCTTTTGTCCTCATTTTTGCACCTTGTCCAAAGGTGGACAGCAAGGACCCGGAGTGAGCTAGGATCACACACACGTGCACATTGACAGCAAAGTGGCCTCATTTTGATGAGCACTTTCTGGTGCTACTCCAGGGAGAGTAGCCAGGCCCTTGGCACGATGACAGTCTCAGACAAAACCATCCACTTTCTAAGGCCTTACTGCAAACATCCTCTGCTACTGACCACCAACCTGCTGAACCATTCCCCAAAGTCCAATTTCTTTAGTTTCTTTTACTTCTTCCTGACACCCTTCCAGTCTCCTCATCCCTCCATTCTCACAGCGATATGACATTCTCCCAAAACCTTTTAAAAGAAGAAAACTAACAGAAAAAAAGAAGGTAGTTTTCCCATACTTTCTAAAAATCATCACTTTTATTTGTTTTGCCTGCATGCTTCCCTTCCACCCCCTCCCAGTCTGCTTTGTCTGTATAAATAGATCACTCCTTATGATTTCCTATTACTACGGGGAAGAATGCAATAGGGTTGTCATTTCAGATGCAGCTTGAAGGTGCTGCAGTAACTCCATGCTATGTCCACTGCAACCATAAGGAGAAGACAAAAAGGCACAACCACCATGACTATGGTGGAGAGAGGAGAGGGAAAAGGACAGCACCTAATTCAACTACTAGGTCTTACCATATTGGGAAAAGTCAGGATTTAGCCCACAGCAAAACCCTGGCATTAGTCATCTGTCAACATAATTAACTATGCTTATAATCATTATGTGACCCTATCATAAAGTAATCCCTACCTATGATTCTACAGAAGAGATGGGGAGGGACTCTTTATTAGAGAGTGTAAAGAGGGGTAACGGTTTTAAACTGAAAGAGGGGAGATTTAGATGAGATCTCAGGAAGAAATTCTTTCCTGTGAGGGTGGTGAGACAGTGGAACAGGTTGCCCAGAGAAGCTGTGGCTGCCCCATCCCTGGAGGGGTTCAAGGCCAGGCTGGATGGGGCTTGGAGCAACCTGGTCTGGTGGGAGGTGTCCCTGCCCATGGCAGAGGGGTTGGAACTCCATGATCTTTAAGGTCCCTTCCAACTTGAACCATTCTATGATTCTATGACATCCAAGACCTTTTGGGGAACACTAAGCTGACATACTGGGGAAAAAAAAAAAACCTACAAGGAGGGGTGATGTGCAGCATTTTGGGTTTCTATCAACCACGCTCATAAATGTTACAGATGCCACCACAGATGCCACACGTGGAGTGGCCATAGGAAGAACTATTAGCAGAAGAAGAGGTGTTTTATCATTGAAGAGCCCTGCGGGTACTCACGTTTTAGCCACAGGCAGAGCGTAGGGACGAGGAGGGGAACGAACAAAGGGGTGGCATCTGGTCTGTGCCGGTGGCAGCGGGGACAGAGGGCTGCAGGAACCGAGGGACCTCACTTTGGGGCCGCTCGAGTCCCTGGAACATAATCCCAGCCTTGGGAATGACACCGCCCACGCAGAATGACTTTCCCATCCAAGACTGACAACTCAGGGACTCTCCTTTTTGTTCCCATTTACTTGCAAATAATGGTTTCCTTGTATGCCTACCAAACAATATTTACGCAGGACTGGATATATAGCTCTCATTAGAGCAAAATGCTACTACCTAAATTGGGCTATTTGTGACTCTGCACCTCGAGTTTCACTCATCCCTGGTCTGAAGTGCACTAAAAGCACATTATTACTGCTTAAGATGCAAACTACTATGCTGAAAAATATCACTTTTTACCTCCAGTGAAAGAAGTTAAAAATTAATGGTTAGTTGAAACTAAGGTGAACAGTAAACAGAAACTCCTTGTGACCATGTGCAGGCTATTCCCAATCTGTAATGAGGTTATACTTACTACTTAGATTAATTACTCTTTTTCTTCTATCTTAATTTATTTTACGCTTTAGGAAACCAACATGTCCACTAACCACTCTGTATGTGATAAAGAAACACAATAAAAGCAATTTCTCTCCTAACCCCCCCAAAAAACCATTCTCAGTAATGCATTTTTGAATCCAGCATACCTTCTCCTAATGAGGTTTCAGCATGCCATAAATAACACTAATGAGACTTTGTCTTGACCATGTAATATATTCCCTTAATATAGCTTTAGATTTTCTTATGTTGCATGGAAAACTAACAGTCACAGAAAGAAATGTCCTCCAATAGCACATTAAAACCAAAAGTACAATTAAATATAAATGAATTCAGTAATTTAATTGCACTATTGTCATTTTTAAAAATGCAGAAGAAAAGTAATGGTGTCATTTTTTCTATTGGTAAATAATAAAAGTGCTGAGGGAATCAGATAATATTTAAATAAACATTATTGTGACTATCCACAATATAAAGATACCTTTTATTGCCAGGTAAATTCTCTGTTTGCTAATGAAGAGAGAGAGTTCAAAGCATGTACCTTTGCAAGCCGAGGGACCGGTCCTGCAAGGGTTATGGAAGCGTTCCCAGGTATGGGATGTAAGATTTGACTCTGGTTTTACAGAGCTAATAGCCTAAGTGCACACTTCCAGCCTCAAAACGCAGGTACTTTAAATATCATCTGCAAAATGCAGCCATTTAAGGAGGGGTTTACAGTGAAACAATCTCTTCAGCTGACAAGCAGCATGTATTTATGCAATCTGCAGCTCCCATCCTTCTACAAGCAGGCCAATGGTGCCTGGGCAGAATGTTTTCCTCTAAAAAAATAGCAGCTCATGGTTTTTTCCCTTCAAAAAAAAAAGACAAAAAAAAAGACAAAATGTATTTTTTCAGAAAAATTAAACGATTATTTGGGGCAGTATAAACTTTAAGCCTAATCTATTTTTAAAGATCAATCGAAATGTTATGCCTGTCACCTCTGTCACCTTTTTTCTCCCAGAAAGGAATGTAAAAAATTTTTACGCAAAATTTCAGTGGGAGCACGTGGGGAGTTTTACCATTGATTTTCTTTAAAATGGGTTAACCAGTAGGTCTTTTTAAGGATTCGACCTTTGATGGTAAAATTCAGTAAACACCCTGGGCAACGATGAAGTGACACCAGGGGGAGACGGAAGAGAAGCAAACTCCACCACAGAAAGTAAATTGCAATAGAGATGCTGGTGGTCATGGTGACACGGGCAAAAGCAGTTCTGGGTATAAAAATGGAAATAATCAAATCCGAAGTGGAAGCAAAACTCCATTTCCGTAATTCCTTCAATTCAGGAGAAACAAGATGATCACAGCTTCCGACTTCTGAAAGAACTGGCACACCAAATTATAGGTTGGGCATCTGAACAAATGATTAAGCCAGGGTGGAACTATATGGCTGAAGATTAGCAGATAAAATGACTTACATACTTGAGAAAGGGGAAAGTGAGTCATGCAAGTATGAGCCTATTCATCTGATCTTATGGGTGTGTAAGGCTTTAGAAACAACTCTTCCATGAGGGAATACCTAAAAGAGGTGTAGACAAATGGAAAATGGCATGAAAACCAACATGGGTTTATCAAGAGCAGATTAAACCAAACTAAGAGCTTCCGTTGGCAGGATTAATTTTCAAGATAACGGAGTGACCTTATCTCTCTGGACTCTGGCAAAGTATGTATTATCTACATGGGAAACCCTTAATTGAAAGAGAGAAGATGGGTTTAAGAGAATAACTGTAAGGGAAGCAGGAAGCCGATCAAAGGGAAGGGCAAGAAGGTCCATACAAGGCTCTGGAGAGACCTTCTCTGGAAGCCTGACCCCAGTTGCAGATGCTGCTTCCTGAGATGGATAGAAACCTCCGTGGGTGCAGGACAGGACTGATAGGGCAACGTTAATATACAGAAAATAACTATAATAAAGAAGCAGTCAACTATTATTTAACCAGGGAACAAGAAGGCGTGGAAGCTTCAGAACACAGCACCCTAGAATGGACTTCCAACAAAAATCACATGGGTGGAAAATATAAATGGTTTTAACATGGATTTGGATTAGCATTACGGAAGAACTACAGATGAAATTATATGAAGATAGTTCTAGAAATACCAGTGTACTGGATTCAACGTCCATCTTGTTCCTATTTCCACGTGGGCAAATGACTTCTCTATCACCTGTATCCTCCTTTGTACAAATTGCCCATTTTTCTCAAAGTCAGGGACTTTTCCTAACTGAGACTCAGACACACTAAATATGTGCTCATTCTTCTTTATACCCGAGAGAGTTCTTCTTTTTTTCCTAGCTAAATCAGTCGATCTAATAAAAGAATATTAACCCTCCACACAAATGTTGCCTCATTTTTTTGTTATTTTCTCAGTTTACAGAAAGTAAAAAAAAACAAACAAAAAAATCCCAACCAACCAAAAAAAAACAAACCCCAAACTGTTTATGGCAAGGCCTATTTTGATGGGATAAAAACACCCCACAAAGCCTCAGTTTTCGCATGTCTCCTCAAAATTCAGAAAGTTTTATGAAATAAGAAGAAAATGAGGAGATCTCAAACCCCCTTTTTTTTTGTGTTTCGTTTCTTTCTAAAACTTCTCCAGCGACTAAGCTCAGATTATGCAGTTATGAACCAACAGCCTTGCCAGATAAGCGTCCAAGTCCCATGTGTTATTTCTGAAGGAGGAAAATGACCCAAGACAAAACCTGATCCTCATGAACGCTTGCTCAACATCGCATTTTAATCCTACAGGTAGAGGCATGAGTCGGGCTATTAGAAAAATCCCACGAAATTGCAAAACGTGGGTCAAAATAAAGCCATGTCTTTCTTAAATTAACTTGTTTTTCCCCCTAAAAAAACCCAGACCATCAGCAGACAAAATTACACAAGAGATATTAACCTCATTTTTTCCGTAGCCTGCAGGTTCTTCCAGCACAGTAAGGGGGACTCTGTGATCATGAAGCCATAGTAAAATGCCAAATTTAACACATAAGATCAAACAGCAACCTACAAAATCAAGTACGAGGGGAGAAGTAAACTCTAAGGGCAGCTCACAGAAACGACAAGGGGAGCGAGAATGATCAATATTAGGATTTCAACTCTAGCTCCAGACAGATAGAGAGATCACTCCCCAAAGTCCCTTTCTGGCAGGCAATATTAGCAGAAGTGCTGTCAAATATTGTCATTTCATACCCAGACAACTGGCATTACTATCTCATTCGCGAAGTATCACCTCGGAGAGGCATGCCCAGACATACATTGGGCCACAAATCCGACAGGGACATCTTTGAACTTCCCTGCTTAGGGATGCAGCCGCACTTTGTCAAACTGTTTTGACTCACTTCCAGAATCACAGAACAATATGGGGTTGGAAGGGACCTCTGGAGATCATCTCGTCCAACCCCCCTGCCAGAGCAGGTCCACCCAGAGCAGGTTACACAGGAACGTGTCCAGGCGGGTTCCCAGTTGGAATCTGACTCGGGATAACGATCCGTGTATTTCACTGAGGTTGTTTATGTTGCATCTCCTTTTTTTCCTCCCCTATAAGATATTGTCTTTGTGAGCTATTTTTGACTCTTGCACCACTGCTGTCTTTCAAAGACCCGGTAACTTCTGAAAAGAGATTAATGAGTCCTACTTTGCTGGAACTGGGTTGCTCCTGCTCAGCTATGGCCAGACAGAGGGCACCCCAGTAACGCCAGCAACGTGGATGAAATTAGCCTCCACATGGCATACGTGCTCTTAACAAGGATGTTAATGACACAGACCAGGTTGTGCTCACACCTCTTTCTCTGGACCTCCAATCTGACCCAACTCCAACACCAGGCTGCTCCAGTGGTCCCCACACAATTGGTACCTGACGTCTACAGCACAACAGGGACCTTGTTCACCTTGTCTAGGACATGGTGTACTCATGAACCAGAACCTCCCAGGTGTCTGGTTGACCTCCCAGGTGAAATGTCTTGGGCTCTGACCTGTCTTTGATGTCAACCCACTTACATAAAACCTCACAAAATCTCATTTTCAGTTCCGAGATTGATACTGCCTCAGCAACCCTCGACAAATACGAGGTGGGTCATCAACAGAGCTCTGCCCCCACAAAGACACAGACTTTCATGCAGCAGACACAATGGAAGTCATGCCAACTTAATGTGTTTTCACTCAGTTCTGTGTCTAACACACCAGGAATACTGACCTTTAACATCAAAAATGGCCACTTAGGGCAAAAATACCTTAGATTAACAACAAAGTCATCCTTACCCTGCTCTTGCTGGAAGATGTATCTCGTGTAGCAGCAGCGATGACCTATCAGGAGTGTAACCCTCTACAGCCAACGTATGCCTTCATCAGGTATTCATTTATGAAGGAATTCATTGCATGCTGCTTTAACTTAAATAGATGCATACAGTACATATTTTAATTTAAAATGGCCGTAACTTTGTCATAAAATCGTTCAGGTTGTTTTTAGTTTAATAACAGGATCATTAGATAATACCTTCTTCAGGAAAGATTAGGGTAAATTTATTCCTCCAGCAGTGTTTGCGAACACGTCCTCCCTATTCCTTTGGCCACCAGAAATTCCCTTTCCTGGAGGAAAAAAAATCTGTAACGAAATGTTTTCAGAAGCGGAGAAGTTCACCACATCCCTTAGCTCAGCACTGAAATACCTCCTCATATTTTCATTACAAATAAGATGTTATCTACGGCACCGAACTTAATGTATAGACAAATGTGACAAATGTGATAACATACTAAGTTTCTCCTGCCAGACTCTGGGTAAACTTAGGAATCGTCCTGTGGACTCGCTAAGGAAAGAACAGACAGTGGTGTGCCTCTAGAATTTTAACAACGGGTTTATTCTTCTGTTTTGCACTCAACCGTCTGCTTTTTCAGACAAACATGCGGATCTAAAATTACTTACATCCTTAAAACAAAATGCTTTCGGAAGCTGGAGGAGAAACAACCATATTGAGAAAAAGTAAGTGCCGAGAAAAGAAGAGCAGCTCCAGAGCTCTCAGCTGAGCTTTGGCTTGATCACCGGTCGCAAATGAATGCAAATGCCACCTGAGCGAACGCAATCCTTTGAATCCATACAAAATTAGGGGAAATCTTACAAGAATCGGCTTTATGGTAATATTTCTCACATTTTCTGCTTCCATTTTTCTTGGAAATAGCACGAGTCTCTTTCAAGGTATTCAATAATTCAAGGCAACAACAGAAATCCTGACAAATAAAGATATGGGGGTAAAAAGGGAACAAAACCACGTATCTTAGAACCTAGCAAAAAAAAGCTTAGAAAGGTCCTAGCATCAGCCACTTATATAAAAGTATTCTTATTTTTTCACTCACACAGTTTCTTCCTCTCCACCAATGGCTCCAGATGTGGCATTATAAAGTGAATGTATCGATACAATCTTCAGTTGTTCCTCGAGATTCTTATTTAGAGAACATGAAAAATTTAAGTGTCCATCTCTCAATTTCAGCTGTTTCATGTAAGTACGATATATGTTTCTACAACCCACAAAATTGGGAGCAGGATTTTCAAGAATCAATCCAGTTTTTGAGCCACATCTGGTATCCACATACCTAAGAAAATTTAAATCAGTGCATCTCTAGTATTTCTGTTAGGTGTGCTTGTGACACACGGCAAACATGCCCTTATCTGAATGTGAAATGGCTGTTATCTGGTAGACAACATGCATTTTATCATGTTGGATCAGAGCCTGCTCTGTGAACTGGAACCCCCATTTTGTAAGAGTTTCTGCTTGCTGCAGATAACAACAGAGAAATCAAGAATCCTGTTTTTTCCCCTGCGCTCCAGCAAGTAGCTCCATCGCCTCTGGATGGTTCTCCAGACAGAAACCAACAGGCAGGGCTAATGCTGGGGATTTTTCTTACTGAAGGCAAAAGAAGACAGAAAAATTATAGAAAGGAATCAGCCTGAGGGAGCAAGAAAGGCTTCCAACAAGAGGACGTTAACTTTAAAGGAAAGAAAAGGAAGCCATGGGTCTGAGGCCAGGGTTGACTGGTGTCTCTCTAGGATCCTGTTAACACTTGAAAGTGCTGAGTAAAAGAAATTACTTGGCTAAACCTGTTTTCCTTTCCTTTTTGCTCACGTGGTCCATGAAGGGGACCATCACCGCATGGCTGAAGCAGGCAGAGCAAGGAAAATGGGGCGCTGGGCACCCAAAAAGCTCTTTGGCATACGAAGGACACCAGCAACCTCAGTCTAGGACACATCCAGGGGACCTTGTGCAAGACACCACAATGACAAAGAAGTGCTGGAAACGGCAAACTTATTAAAACTTTCTTCCTGCAATTATTTTATGTATATTCTTTACGATCCTACCCTGAATGTAAGAAATCCATCCTCTGGTTTTACTGAATCATTAAATTTTCCTTTGTACTTGATGACACCAAATTTCTTTAGTCCTTCATGAGAACACTTTTTATCTTAACAGGGAAGAAATTCCAGATCCCTAAATACTCGTCTGTTCAGTGCCAATCAATCAACTACACATCCACAGGGCTCTAAAACTAACATTTTACAAATTCTTCTTATTAGTACTTGCATTTAGCTTCAGTGTACTTAGAAATAATTAATCTTTTCAACACTTTGATTTAAGCTTGTTGTATTATTCACCCTATTTTGCAGACTGGAAACGAGAATGCCGTAGTCTCCCAGGACGCCAGAGGCAAAGCTGGGGAGGAAGCTCGAGCAGTTACTCCTCCTCCACCCACCATCTCACTTTTAAAACCCAGGAAAGTCTGACTGCCCACTCTCTTGAATCTTAAGTTTTGCACCCATCCTGCAAGCGACCATACATTATGCAAAGCAGGCAAGAACTGAGCTCCGGACTTTTAATTTTCCTCCATCTGGGGACCAGTCCTGCTTTTCCTCAATCTCAATGCAAATCAGAAGTACATCCATTGGAGTCATTAGCATTGCATCAGTCAAATCACCGCCAGCAACATCAAAACTGCAATGTTTTATTCTAATAATGAGGAAACACGAGCATTTTGGAACGGGGCTATCATTGTATAAGGACAACTAGAGGAAGATTCCAAGGATTTTTAGTGGAAAAACTTGATCGTCACCTACCAGTGCCAAAGTCAGCCTTTTTCTTAATAAACAAATTAAAAAAAATCTAAGGATGTAGAAATATAATCAATCCAAATTAAGTATTGATTTCTAAATAATGCAGAATTAAGTTAGACATGTACAAACTGCAAATCACTGTTGTTTAGTAAGAATCAGCACCATATGTTACACAGCAATAGATAGATACATAGATAGACAGATAGAAACGTTGATAGATTGGAGATGAAGAAATGCACCTCCAGGAAGTTGGGTATGGCCCTCCCAGTGAACCCAACTTCATGTCCTACATTCGAAGTAAAAGGATAGGAGAAGAAAGCAAGGTCTAAGACAACACAGACAGCTTCTCAGAGTCTTCTCTAAGCATAACTAGAAGCATATCAACAACCAAATATAAAATCCAGAGGTCAGGCAAAGTACCATGGATTTATATCAGCCTAATTGAGACCAGAATTTCGCATCATCCCTATGATGCAACTCTTACAGGAGTCCCGAGGGAGAGGTAGGTAACAACGTTCGATGGGGAAATGGTGGTACAGAGGGGTATATTGGCAAACTCTATAGGGACACACAACTTGTCAGTTACTAGGCCAAAAGTAAAATACAGATAACTAACTCTGAAACATTTTTTTTCAATATGATGATGTCTCATGTATTCAGAGAAGGCTTCTTATCAAGGCTAAATCTTGAAGATTGCAATTATTTTCATGGTTACCCTTATTAGGTCCCTCTGTGAATGTCTGTTTTCCCAACTTGTCTTCACTTCCTTTTAAAAATTTAAAAAATCATTCACTTATAGCCAGCTTTTGTGAAATCACATCATGCTGTACAAAGCCTCAGCCAAATATTGGGGAGGGGGATTTAAGCGTTCCTCTTGGAGCCATTCAAACAGCATATAAAATCCAAGGTAATTCTGAAGTGTCTGCTTCTGCAGGAGAGGAATAAGAAAATCAGTCTTTTGGTTGAAACACGCAACCAGGAATCATGAAACAGAGCTGCTCAGTGGGTAATCAGCAGTTGGATAATACGGTGCTACACTTTCCATAGAAAAAAGACTCGGTGTTTATAGTGACTGTGGGGAACTCATACAGGACAATGTTTTCAGGAGCCTCTGAGGAACGTAATCCCAGTTTCCGAAACACATCCAATTTTGTTTACCTTTGTGCTAAAAATATGGAGAAAAGCTCCAAAAGAAAAGCTTTTGCCACCGCCTGCGTGACTTAGCTGCTTCTGCCCCAGTCTTCCTGTCCCTGTACAAAAGCAGGACACCGCTACGTGGCCGTTGAGATGTTTAATTCATTCCTGTCTGAATAGGACCTTGGATGGAGGACGTTGGGAGCTACACAGAAGCCTTGTAAAGCAAGGGGCAGGTGAAGCAACAAAGCTGCTTGTGCATTCATTGTGCTGCCTGAAAACTAACGTTAAGGGACAACAGTCGTGTCAGACACACGTCAGGAGCTGCTACAGAACATCAGGAGGCAAAACCAAGCGCTCACCGTGGGGATTAACTCATGTCCCAAATTCCAGCCCAATGACAGTATCCGCAATCCCGGGCTTTTTCATAAACTCACAGGGTACCTATGCATCCATACGTGTGTGTGCAATATGAATTACACATACGGTTCAGTTTATGGAAGTAAAAAACGAGCTGAGGAGAAGTGGCAAGGGGACACGTCACCCTTTCCCTGCTGCCTCTCGGGCAGATTCTCACACGGCAGGTAAGCGCCAGGGAAAGTGGCACAAAAATACATTTTGCCTCTGAGCGTTTGGCCACCCTCATCTCTTTCTGGAATTAAGAGTTATGACCATCTCAAATATCCAGATGAGAGGCCAAGGAAAATGTTTTAAAGCAACATAAAGAGTTATCACCACTTACACATTCCAGACTTCTGTTCAGCTGCAAATGCATTAACGCGAGCAAGAAAGAAGAGTGTGATGTGGGAAAGGAGGCTGTCTACAATTTATCACTGCTGTGCAGACATGCCCCGAGAAGAGAGCTGTGCTCAAAACCCAAATATAGGAACATCTATATTAGCGGCAGTTATTTCTGATTTGGTCTGAGGGACTTTCCAAACTCAAGGGGCTCACAATGAAGGACTGGCCAGCCATGAAGAGCCTGCGGTAAAGCTGAAAGGACATGTAAATTGCTCTGATATCCCAACAGACTTCCGCTGTTTCAGGGATGCTATTCTAATCCCAAGAAGCAAGGAGGAGCCCCATTTTCTGCTTTGCTCACCGATGCACCGTGTTCCTACTCGGGGCTTTATCGGGGGCTTTTTATCTGCCAAACGCGGACATTTCCTTATTCCGAAATGGCAGCTGAGAATTCAAATTAGGAATGATTTCAGAAATGGCACAATTGCCTAAAAAAGCTGAGTCTGAGCTGGATCAGATCCTCAGCTAGGGCTAAAATCAGTGCATCAGTGTAAGATCTAAGCACGGGATGGGTTAAAATTAATATAAAAATAGGAGTATATTCTGTATTTTATTAGGGCATTAATAAAGAAAGGCATACAAAAATTATCGTTTTCTAAAAGGTCAAAAGACAGCTCTCTGCTCCTCAGAATATATTTTGCACAATATTCAAAAATGATGCATAACTTGGGGAAATAACTCAACCGTAATTTTGCAGTGGTATCTTCTTTGACGCCTAAAAAGAGTACCTTTGAGCTGGCCGTGAATTAAACATTTAACAGTGAAAAATGAAAAAGTCTGTCAATACTTTCTGAACCAGTTACCTGAACAGAAGTTGCAGAAATTGGCCCTCTGAAATTGCTGTTTACTCCTGCTATTAAGTGTTTCACAGTTCTCCTTCAAGCTTTGCTTGCGCACAAGTAATTAATTTAAAGCAAATTTTCTGAAATCAGGTTCTTCTGTCTTGGAATATTTTAACTATAAGTCCTTACTCTTAAGTTGTATATGTCTTATGAAACAATTTTATACATATATGTAAAATAAGGTAGCAAGGAAATTTGCAGAGGTTTTCAAATCGAGTCTTTCACTGTGTGTTCAACTTTGGGTCTCTCCTGTCTGCTTTACTGGACTTTTCTCCACCTCTAAACCCAACACATTTTCACAGAATCATAGAACGGTCCAGGCCAGAAGGGACCTCCAAAGGTCATCTAGTCCGACCCCCCCGCAGTCAGCGGGGACACCCCCAACTAGACCAGGTTGCCCAGGGCCTCGTTGAGCCTCACCTTGATTGTCTCCAGGGAAGGGGCCTCAACCACCTCCCTTGGCAACCTGTTCCAGTGCTCCACCACCCTCATAGTAAAGAACTTTTTCCTAATATCCAATCTAAATCTGCCCTTTCCCAACTTAACACTGTTGCCCCTCATCCTGTCACTGCAGGCCTTTGTAAACAGATTGTCTCCAGCCTTTCTGTAGGCCCCCCTCAGGTACTGGAAGGCCACTGTGAGGTCTCCCTGGAGCCTCCTCTTCTCCAGGCTTAACAACCCCAGCTCTCTCAGCCTGTCCTCGTAGCAGAGGTGCTCCAACCCCCCCGATCATTTTAGTGGCCCTCCTCTGGACCTGTTCCATCAGGTCCGTGTCCTTTCTATATTGAGGGCTCCACACCTGCACACAGCACTGCAGGTGAACTCTCACCAGAGCAAAGTGGCAGAATCAAGACATTTTCTCCTGTCTAGTTTCAGAACATTTTTCCAACCATGAAGTGTCTCCTCCAGGCTGACCACAGGAGCGACTCTAACCTATTGCTCCAAGGGCCAACATTCAGCCTCAGAAGTGAAAAAAAAAAGAGAGACTTACACTTACCAGAAGTGAAAAAAAAAATTTCCAAAAGCAAGCTCTAATCTCCCAATCTCCAGTTGTTCCCAGTCTGTGGTTTAATTTACTGCTGGGTTAGCAGGGTGTTCCACAATGCCTCTCCTAATTACTTTCTCGAGGCTCTAATTCAACTGCAATCACCCACTGCGGAAGTTGGAGAATTGGATGGCGGCTCTGCTAAGATCCAACTAAACCACCCGAGCGAGAAGCCGGCCAGCCCCCAGAGCCACTTCCATCACAAAGGACCTTGCTGATCCATGTGGTGAGACTATCTCCCCATGGACTCTTCCTCCCGGGCATCCCAGAGACCATGCCTCCCAGCCTGAGGAATCCTTTTTTGCGACCAAGGAAATATTTATGGTTAGTTTTTTAACGCGGTCTAAAGAGTTACGCTAACAAAGCAACCCGCCGGACCTCCCTTTTCACACCCACGGCTGACCAGCTGGGTTCATGGCTCACAGCTGGCCAAATGATCTAGATAATTAAAGACGAAAAAAAAAACCCTTCTCTTTGTTGTTCAGGGATTTCAGTCCGTTTCATCAAGAACATTATGTCCTTGATCTATCTCTGCTCATTTTTGGCTCTTTTTTTTTTTTTTTTTACTGCCAGATTTAAAGGCCACCACGAATCTATGGAAACTGCCTATCAGCCATCATGGGCCATACCTACATAAAAGAAATGTCAGGACAGGAGACACGCTAACGAATGCTCAGTAGAGTTCCCTTCCCTCACAAAAGGCCATATACCGTATAGGGCACACTTTTATGGGCAGCTCCAAATTGCCTGCTGTGGGACGGGGGAGCAACAATGAGGAAAGTTCACACAGTTCTGCCCTACTCCCCTGGTGAACCTCAAGCACGTCCATCGTTCTCTACAGTACACTCTCCCACCAGTTTCACCTATGTGGCCATGCCATCAGACCCACCACGGTCTCCACAGAGCCTCACTGAACTTGGTGGCCTAACTTGGTGGCCCATCTGTGTCAACATCGGTGTCTGCTGAACTGGCTCCTTGTCAGGGAGGACTGAAAAAGGCAGCAGTATGAATTAATTTAGCTCTACAATCTGCTTTGTCCATCGCTTCTCTTAATGCCCAACGCCTCACACAACTTTCAATACGGGCTGGGGCTTACTGCATTCTGGGAGGACACAAAAATGTATTTGCTCGATAGTTTGGCAAAGACCCTCGTCTCACACTTTGACTGCACAACCAACGTTCAACAACATATGTTCCTAGTGGCAAACAAGAAAAAAATCACTTGCACACACAAGAAAGGAATCATGGGATGATATGGGGTTGGAAGGGACCTCTGGAGATCATCTAGTCCACCTCCCCCTTGCCAGAGCAGGTCCACCCAGAGCAGGTTGCACAGGAACGTGTCCAGGCGGGTTTGGAATGTCTCCAGAGAAGGAGACTGGGCAGCCTGTTCCAGGGCTCTGTCACCCTCAAGGTGAAAAAGTTCCTCCTCAAAAAGGAGAGAAGAAGAGAGGAAGAGAGAGGAATTTCTATCAGGGAGCAATGGGAGGGAAAACCACCCCTGATTTATGAATTTCAGCGCGAAAAGTGGCTTGTAGCACAATGACTTTGCTAGGACAATAAAGCCCATAGTGTATCTCCGTGTTTAAGCAGGGCAGGATCATGGAGTAACCCAGCGTGGCTACCAGTGCTGTCACACAGCCCTCTTTAGTCACCTGCTTCGCCTCTATGACACTCCACACGATGAATGTCGGGGTTCCCAAATTAAACGTGACACCTGGCTAAGGCAAAAGACAGCCTGAAGCATACTGAAACATACCCCCCTCAACTCCATGCGCATCCTGCCGACCTTAAATTCGGTGCCTTTCCCAATTAACCTTCTCGCCATCGAAAGATTTAACATAAGCATAGAATGGTTAGAGTTGGAAGGGACCTTAAAGATTATTGAGTACCAACCCCCTGCCATGGGCAGGGACACCTCCCACTCAACCAGGTTGCTCAAAGCCCCATTCAGCCTGGCCTTGAACACCTCCAGGGATGGGGCAGCCACAGCTTCTCTGGGCAACTTGTTCCAGGGTCTCACCACCCTCACAGCAAAGAATGTCTTCCTAATATCTCATCTAAATCTCCCCTCTTTCAGTTTAGAACCATTACCCCTCGTCCTGTGGGTCCACTCCCTGATCAAGAGTCCTTCCCCATCTCTCCTGTAGCCCCCTTTAGGGACTAGAAGGGGCTCTAAGGTCTCCCCGGAGCCTTCTCTTCTTCAGGCTGAACAACCCCAACTCTCTCAGCCTGTCTTCACAAGAGAGGTGCTCCATCCCTCTGATCGTCTTTGTGGCCCTCCGCTGGACCTGTTCCAACAGGTCCATGTCCTTCCTGTTTTGAGGACTCCAGAGCTGGACACAGTGGTCCAGGTGGAGTCGCACCAGAGCAGAGAGGTAGAATCACCTCCCTGGACCTGCTGGCCACGCTTCTTTTGATGCAGCCCAGGATGGGGTTGGCTTTCTGGGCTGCACACCATCCCACTTTGCTCTTTTTCAAAGCCTGCAAACTCCCTGCCTTGGCACGCAGGGTTCCCGCAGCCGACTGCACGCCTTCCACCCCTTTTTTTACAGAAGGCAAACAATAGGGTTTCGAAGGCTTGTGTCTCCACCACTTGACCTCCCTAATTTCGAGCGGCGAGCCCCCCCCTCCCCGCCCCGGCGTGGCAACGCTGCTGCCTTTGTGGAGCTGCTGCTCCCTGATAGCTAATACACGCATACATTACTGCTGACATTTAAAAACATTCCTAACAGTTTGAGCGAGTACACGGTAAACAGATGCTATGGGATTTTTTTGCCCATTATCAGTCATCTCGGAAGACTGCAGTGAAGTGACAGGTTGTTTGAGACTCTTCGGTCTAAGAGTGAGAGATTTATTTTTAATAGAATATTGATATTATGGCACAAAATGCCATTTGGTGTTTACTTTTTTTTTACCACCCCCCCCCCTCCTAGAGCTGCAGTTTAGCTTTTTTTAAGCTTTTGCAACCCTCTGTTATATCTACTACTCTATTTTTTATGAAAAAAGTTAGAGACTTTTATGAACTCTCTGATTAAAGTACCTCCATCTGAATGCAGATTAAAAGTTCCAACACCTGAGAGCACTAAACCAATGAATATTTATATAGAAAAACAGCAGATGAATGCACTTTAAATCTTCAATGCAAGTCTAGTCATGGGGTTTATCTTATTTTAGGGCTTACTTTTTATTAAAATGAACTCTTGCATATTTACACTACAGAAATAAATGTTATTTGCAAGCACAATACAGTAAGAATCTTACAAATGGATGGCCTTGGTGAAAAGTAAATTTACTCCTCAAACTGATTTACTTCTTTATCAAGTACATATTTAAGAGGATTTTTCATTGTCTGCTGCTGGCACAGTTTGGTGTGTTCCTTTCAAACGGTTCTGATTTCACACTCGTATTAAGTCACGCAGTGCCCGTGGCGTTACGTTAATTGTTATCATGACATTAATCACGCTGGTGTAGGCCATGGGAAAACCAACGGTGTTCCTTTGGGAAGAAGGACCATCGCCTACAGCTTCCCAGGCCATAGAGGTATCCTGCACAGTATCCTTGGACTTCTAACATTTGTGTTATACTGCCCTTGGTTGCTACAAGTACAACCAACTCGCGCTGTACCTTGACGTTACCATCTCCTGCCAGGAGACAACCAAAGCGAGCAAAAAAGCAGCCCCTCAACCAGTTAGTCCCAGGAACGGTACGGGACTGCCAGGTCACCCCAAAACCCTGGGACATCCCTCAGCGCTGACTCCAAACCTGCCTCACCCAACGCCTGGAGGAAAAGTCAACATCGCTGTTGACCCAAGTCCCACCACAACCCAACGGTGTCCATGGAAGGGGTGTAGTAGTGCTAATGAAGGCACACGGTGACATCTGTTCTGCACAGGAAGCGTCTACTGGTCTCTCTGGGTCCTTCTAGTGGCAAAAAATCCCGCTCCCTCACTCAAAGATCTGCTCCTCGTTTGATTGGGAAGAAATGCACGGTTTTCAGGGGGCGGCAGCACCACTGGGAACGAAATCTTGATGCAGCCCAAGTATTATTTTTTTAGCCAGTAAACCTCTCTTTTCTCCAGATCTCGTGTTTTGTAAAAAGATTTGTTGCACTGTCTCCAAACCTATGCTGTTCTATTTTGGTTTTAAACGTAACCTTAGAAATAAATGTTTACAAATCAGCTCATTGTGTCTTTGTTTTGAAGCTTAAAGCCTCACTTTGATTGCTGCCTTTTTGACATTTTGCATAGGAAATATGTTTGCATGTTCACAGCGCTATTGAAACAGCAATTAGATCACCATATTCCAGCTGTTACAAGGTTTTGTAATGCATTTTCCAATAAACATTTTCAAGAAAACAGAACTATTTCAGTATGTCAAGCAGATACGTTGAGATTTTTTTGTTAAGCTTTTTTTTTTTTCCCCCTAGTCTTATGTTTTCCTGCGTGTTACCGTACTTTTTATGTTCCTCTGCTTCGCTTCTTTTAATGCCACCTAAATAAAAAGGGTCAGGTTTTCAAAAGCAGTGAGTGAGTGGTTTGTAAGAGTTTGGATTTTGGAGACCTGGGGAGTTGAGCTGAGCCAATTTTCAGAAAATTGAACTTTCTCTCTTAGGTTACCAAGCTCCACAACTGTGATGGCTTTTAAAACATTTAGTATTATTTCTCTGATCTTCTTTAAACAGGAACATTTTTACCATTTCCAGGAACTACCTCCTGGTAGTTCTACCTCCCTTCTACCAGCTCTACCTGGTAGAACTACCTCCCTACCTTCCTTCCTTGCTCTCTCCCATCTTCAACAATTTTTTCCCACTTCAAACAAGAAAAAATACATTTTTTTCCTCCTCTGCCTGCCTTCCAGAAGTGGAAAACAAGGGCAAGGCCCGCAAAGGCAAACACAACACCCAGGTGCAAGGGGGAAAGACCTTGATCATCAAGACCAGGCTGGATGGGGCTTTGAGCAACCTGGTCTGGTGGGAGGTGTCCCTGCCCATGGCAGGGGGGTTGGAACTCGATGATCTTTAAGGTCCCTTCCAACTCTAACCATTCCATGATTCTGTATGATCTTTTCCAAGGTAACTCAGCTCACACCAGCCAATAACCAAGCTGATGGCACACACCAGGCAGCAGAAGTTGCCTTGGCTGAAGAGGAAGAAGATCTGCAACCTTTGGCTTTACATTTAGTATCAGATCACAATTAAGGAGATTTTTTAAATTTCTTCTTTCTTGGTGGTTAATCTTTCCTGGTGTATGTGATCAAACCCATGAAATTCTGCTTTGAATTTATTTACTTTTGCTGCTCCCTGACCTCACCTGTCACATTTCTTGCTTTCTTGGTTTCTTACGCAAGAATTGTTATGAAGATTTTTCCTACGTGTTGCCTTATGCAATGAAAAGAAAATTAAAGCCTCCTGTTATAAGACTGCAAAATATCTAGTTCTGTCTAAAGTCAACAAATTGCAAGCGAGCTGGCTGATTTATCTGCTGGGTTTTGATTGATCGCTTCGAATTTGGTATACGCTAAGGAGATCGATATATTGACTTATTTTTTTGGGTGTTGTATATCATTATCAGGGCGTAACTGAATTATTTTTCCAGATGGTAAAAAAAATCAGAGAACTACTGAGAGAAGGAAAGAGATTTTCCTAGGGGTCAGGGGTGTAGAACCCAAGGAAGAGCAACACCTGGGTACCAAAGTGGGTTCCAGCCCGCTGCTTCCAGGGGCTTGCCATTGCTCCATCCCACTCCCAGCCTCTCAATTAGAAGTGCAAACACACCAGAGCTGCAGCAGGAGAGGTTATTTTAAGTTTCCTTCTCATCTTCTAGGAAAATGAGCCATTATAAATTCCGCAGCTGCCTGTCTGTCACTGACGGGACATCACCAAGTTGGGGCCATTTCAACCTCCCTGGGGTTTCGAAATAATTATGCGTGATTTTGTCACATCAAGATGAGTTTATTTGCAATTCCCAGGCGACACGCGTGTCCAACGCAACCTTGCGCAGCGCTCCAGTGCGGATAACCTGAAAACGCTCCTCGTGAAGAGGCTTTGCTCTTCACATATTTCACCCAGTCTCAAACTACTACCTGGGCTGCCAGTTAAACAGAAGTATTGATTTTAAAATTGCTCTTTTAACCTACGAGGTGCTCCGTGGCCTCTGTCCAAGCATCTCTTAACTTTTTTTTTATGTTCTTGGATGTACACTTGGATCAGCTGAGGGAAATCTGTCACTTGCCCTAAGTTTGGCTGGCAAGCATTAAGGGAGCAGCAGCTTTTCCTCGGAGGAATTCTGTCCTCCTGGAAAAGCAGGAGGTAACAGTAAAAAAAAAAAGTTAAAGCGTGCTAACAGTACCTTTTTTGACAGTAGGTTGCAAGGCTCTCTTTTTAATTGCCCTGTCTCGCTGTCTAATGAACTCTGTGACAATTTCTACATTCCAATATTGTTTTATTACCAATTAGTTATGTAAAATACCCAAAGACAGACTGCATGAATGATAATCTAGCAAATGCATGGTAGCGGGGAGACTTTAACTATCGCATCCTAATTCTCTGGATGATGAAAGGAAGCAAAGTGGTTTGTGGAGCTGGTGTGTACTCCAGGCTATTTTGCCAATACCCTGATTATTAGAGGAAAAGTGGGAAACATCCTGGGGGGGGGAAAAAAGCAAACCCCAAAGGTAACCCATATGCCATTTTAACCTCCCAGGCACCAATATCTTTCAGCCTTATTAATACAAAAGACTAGGTATGAAAATACTTAGACCATCTTCTGCCTTCACCTATCTTATTCCCTTACATTATTAAACTCGTTTTCATCAGCAGATTTACTTTAGATCTACTGAGACAGTACTTTGTGTCACCTCAACAACGGTCCATGGATGCTGGGAGCAGAACCCAGCGTCTGCTTGGTTCAAAAGGGATGAGAAACCTGGACTTGCTTATGAAATCCAGGCAAAGAGGAGCCACATAAAATCCATGTGAGACAGCGCAGTTCGATTCCTTCCCTCCCATGGCCCACACCTGTACATACTCTTGCAATGTTACTTTTCTGAGCTGTATTATTTAATTAAACAGAATTGGAAAGGAGACAGAGATCTATCAGAAGATATCCATAGAGAAGCTTAACAATCCCAAAAGAGGACCTTAAACTCTGGAAGAAATCACCGGGACCAGGCTGCAGCAAAAATCTGTCTCACAAGCCAGGACACTCTCAATAACTGGCCGATTAATGGTCTATTTTGCCCATTTTACATAATGCAAGTATTGAGGATGAAAATGTGACCCATGGAATTTTGCACGTACCTGGTCATTGACGTATTGATTCCTGGAACAACTCTGACAAGAAAGCATCACCTGGTGACTAATGGAATCTTCTGGAGAGAAAGGAAGCTGCTGCTGCTTAACGTGACCTTCTATAATCTGTACTGAGCAAGACAGGCTGTTGGTTTTTCTTTGGATGTGCCACCATGGGCACTAGAAGATGCTGAGCCAGGAAGCTGTCAGACAGTTCAAGAGGGAAAAGACGTTAGAGGTCCAGAGAAATTTGACAGAAAATATGTCCCTTGTTCCCGTGGGCGGCTACATCAACATTGCACCAGCCAGACAGCCTTTAAAAGGTGACCATTTCCTTTCAGAATACTTAAAATGAATACAAGTAGAGGAACAAGTTGCACAGATGCCATCCGAGAAGCACCAGGGAAAGACCTGATGGGTAGAAAGGGGTGACAGAGAAGGAGATGGACCGATAGATCTGAATGCTGAGCTCCTATTTCAACAAAGCCAGTTACGAGCAAATATAAAAACCAACCCTGTGAACGTTTCCAAAGCCTGAAAATGGAGGGGGTGAATCACACAGCCCTCACAGCTGTCATAGCAAATTAGACTGTCCCAAAGCCGAGGAGATCGTTTGATAGCCAATTACCTGAAATAATGAAAAAGGGATAAGAAGTGAAGTCACCTCGGGGAACAAAGCAAAACCCATTTCTAATATCCCTGACGCTCCCCTCTTACTGAGATCTCCTCTCCTTTCCCTTCCACACCAGGCTCAAGCCGTTCATCTTCACTTCAAAACCTGTGCAGTTTTGACCCTGCCCGTGCGTTGATGCCCTGGTCGATGGTACATCCTCCAGCTGCTTTGCCTGGCCCACGGCCTCTATCAGTGTCCCTTCGTGTCCCCCCGTTGCACCTTCTTCCCCTCCTTCCTCCTGTGCCACGCTCCTCCTCAAAGTCCTCCAACAAAACACAGCCACGAAGCTTTGGTATAACATCCCGGAAAAAGACAAAAATCAAAAAAAAAAAAACCAACCCACAACTGAACCACCTTTAGACCAATTCTTTATCTAATCAGCTAAAACTTCACAAAAATACTGCGTGACCTCCTGCTGCAGGGTGTGGAGCTCAGAGCCTGCCAGGGTTAGGTCCTTTAACTCAAATTCATGTGCTGGAAGGTGGGAAAAGGGAGTTTTGAGCTCTGAGGGGCTGAAGAACTCAAGTGTCTCACTATTCATTAATCAGGACATTCTCCTCCGAAACGATATACACAAAAAATCAAATGCTCCAGCCAGATCTGAAACACTTCAAAGAAGAAATGAAGCATTCAGTTTAGTACTTTCCTGAAATGACCATTGTACAGAATGAGAAATTCCCACAGAAAGCTGTCAGAGTAAGGCATTTTGCTAATAATGCTTCTTACTCACTTGTTTAGAGAAAAATTCAGCTGTTCTTAGGAGAGTTTTAAAGAGACACGTGGAACTGAAGTCATAGCAATGCAGAGGCTGGAACCTGGCATTAATTTCAGCTTGCTGAACCTTGAAAGCACCTACAAGAAAGCTGCATTTCTGCACCCCCGATTAGAAAACCTATTAAAGTCATTTAGGATGAATACCCTGCACTTGTAGCCATAGGTGTCTTCCTCAGCTAAATTAAAAACCCTAGTCTTTTCAGGTCATAAAAATCATCAACATTTTAGTTACGAATTACACCCCAGAAAGCGTCAGCATATTTTCCACAGATTTAGCATTGTTTGAAGATAAACCGAAACAGATCGGTGCAGCACTTAATTGAGCTCTCAACTTTTCATCACTGATGAAAAAGCATCAGTAGACTTCAGCACAGACTTTAACCACGGCTACGGAGACGCCGCACTCCTCTAAACAGAGTGGATCCAATTTTCCCTGCTGCCCCAAGGCCTTTTCTGTTGCTCTTGTAGCATAAAGAGGCTTGAAGACAGCAGACTTCAACCTCGGGGATATTTCCTGCCTAACGAGATTTCTCAGGCAATAAATAGCTGCAACTACACCTCTGTCCCCCCAGCATATTAAGTAGGTGAAGGTGAGGATGATGCTCTACTCCGCGTGTTCCCTACCAACAGCTCCCAAAGTCAGGGCTCGAGCAAAATTCGGATCATCTGAAGGGCTTAAGTCTCTGGGGCAAGTGCAGGAACAACCAATACCATAAGAAAATCACCCATTATTCAGGGGCACGTTTGCTGCTGCCTCTCTTTGCGTGCAAAGGGATGGATAAACCAAGTAGTGAAGCAGTTGCAGGCCCAACCTGCTGGGTAAAAACTCTGTTGTCTGGACACATTATGTTGCCAGAAACGACTTTGATCCTAGGCCCTCTTGAACCAGGCTGGACCACCAAGAGGTGTTTAAGCTCCTAACAGAGGGTGGAGATGACCCCAGGAACGTTATCACTCTCAACAGCACAAGGGCTAAATGGCTAAATCTCCTTCTCCTCCCATAAGACCTAGTTATTTTGATTTTTCCAGGAATCTCAGAATCACATGAGGTTGGAAGGGACCTCTGGAGATCATCTAGTCCAACCCCCCTGCCAGAGCAGGTCCACCCAGAGCAGGTTGCACAGGAACATGTCCAGGCAGGTTTGAATGTCTCCAGAGAAGGAGACTCCACCACCTCTCTGGGCAGCCTCTTCCAGGGCTCTGCCACCCTCAAAGTGAAGAAGTTCCTCCTCAAGTTTAGATGGAACTTCTTCTATTCAAGTTTGTGCCCATTACCTCTTGTCTTATCCCCGGGCACGACTGAAAAAAGACTGAAAAAAGGAAGTACAGTTAAAAGTCAAACGATAGATACAAAAGGTGTTTATGCATTCAATAGAAACTTACCTGCATCTAAATCTATTTCTTCATGTTTCACAGAAAATCTGACGGTACAATATTAGCGCTCAGTTGTAATTCATTGATTCCTAGCAGAATGAATGAATATCTTTCAAGGAACCCCTTGGAAATGAATGCTGATGACTAGCGACTATTGGTACAAACCAGTTTTACAGATCATAGAAAATCAGTTACTCATAGAAAGCATGACAGATACAGAATATTCTTACTTTAGATGGGAAAAAAATTGTGCATTATGATCCGTAAATCGATAAATATCCAACAAATCAGCAACACAAACAAGATGAGAGAACTTTATTTCAACTTCAATCAGAGAGTAAGAAATATACTGGGCGAGGTAGTTTTAGCAGTAAAATAGTTACCATGCTAATTTACTACTCATCTAGCAATACCAATCCTTTGCATTTCAATATGTTTTTTTTTTTCCTCCTTTGTGATCATATTTGTATCTGCAGAGCTTTCAAGCCCGGGATGCAAGCTGTGAAATACGTTAAGCCAGTTTTGTTTTTTAATAAAACAGAAAAATGACAATATAAACGCTTTAAAAATCAATACGGTCTTTTGCATTTAAAATAACTTAGGAAAAATATTTCAAAAGCACGTTGTCAGCAAAAATGGGCTGAATTCAGCAAATGTAAGAGGTATAGTAAAGACTTTAGCCATTGTACAGAAAAAAGAAAAATCTCCCACTTGCCAAGCAAGAGGAGGATGGATCTTGACACACAATATTACCCAGGCAATTGCACAGCCTTCATTTTTTCAGTATCCAAAAGCATTTTATAGAAAGGAGAAAACTTTTTTTTTTTTTGTCTATACGCATCGGCATAGGGTGAGTGACTGCAGAGAAATCATATAGAATATTTTTGTCCCTAATATTTATACATCAGAACTCTGTGAGTTCTGAGTGCCTTTGACATTGCCAGACTGTCAGATACGGTACAACCCCTGGCTTTTGTACGGTATCCGTTGCAGAAGGATCTCAGAAACGTTATTTTTGCCAACACAGAGCCCCTAGAAACCTGCAGAGAGCCTGAGTTGTAGGTAATTAACGCTCTGTATTCGTTACTGGTATAGGATACACAGGACCAGAGAGGGAGGGAAAGCAAGTTGGGATGGTAGGGTCCTTGGGATGGCCCGGGTCACACTGCGACGCTGTGATCACCAAATCACTAGTCCCTCTCTCCCATCTCAATGTTAATATATTTTTTCAAATGTAGGCATAAAAGTGCTGTGTGAGACCCCAGACCCACACAGGAACACTGACCGAATGGACGAGTATGTGTATCCTTTTTTTTTTTGGAGAACCTTTTGTGTATGAGCTACGGGAAATGACTGAAAAGATAAAGCGCAGAATCGGTGTGAGAAGTCAGTTTTCAGTCACACACAAACACACACACCCCCAACCTCCAAAAAGCACGTGGACAGATTTTTATGCGGCGGAGATTTAAGCAGCATTTCTGCAAGCATTAGAATTCTTTTTTAAATCGTAGAATGGTTTGGGTTGGAAGGGAACCTTGAAGATCATTGAGTTCCAACCCCCCTGCCCTGGGCAAGGACACCTCCCACCAGACCAGGTTGCTCAAAGCCCCATCCAGCCTGGCCTTGAACACTTCATCTAGGGCTGCTGTATGTCCCATCTTCCACAGTCAAGTCATCTTTTCCCACCTGGAAGTCTATTTTCAGGCAAAGAAGGAGGAATTTCAGATTCCTCAGACATACAAATCTCTACATCCACAGACGTGGATGTCAGGAAGTTCCAGGCAAATGGTTTCGGAGCGTTTTCAGGCCACCTCTGTAGCCCCTGTGCCCATGTCTCCACCCAGGAAATGACAAACAAAACTAGGGTAATCCCAACTCCCTGTCCTTATCCCATGGAACACAAATACACAAAAGGAAAGTCTACTTGTAGCCGAACCCACAGCAGTAACACTCAGAAGCTTTGCTGTGTAGCATCCACATCAAAATGTAAGTTTGAGGGGAAGAGACAGAAATTCATGGGTAGTTTGCAGATCAGAAGGGACAGCAGAGGAATCCTTTGAGGGCAGATATAGGACACCACATTTATAGTCCTGCTCTCTAACACCAGACAGCATTGCTCTACTACACGAGGGAACCCCAGATTCTTTCTGCTGCAACATTGAAATCCCCCTTCTGGAGCATGCAACACACACTTTTGGAGACCTAGAACCCCTCCTCCTCGACCCAGCGAGTGAAGGTCTCCCAGCACTGGGATGGAGATGGACCAGCTATTCCAGTGGCAGAAACAAGAAACAAGGACAGCACTTATATCTTTAGGACTTATTTTCAAATGATTATGTTAGTACACGTAGGCTACAGTCCTGTAATCTGCACGGCATCCTAAAAGCAGCAAAAAATCCCAAACTCTTTAAAAATTGGAGTAATATAAAATGATGGATGCACTTATCCAAAGAACTGAATCGAGATTTTACATTTGCTTTCTAGTGGCCCAAATATTTCTACCAGACACTAGTTAGGAGCCAGCATGTGTTTTGAGAAAAGAGTCATTTTCCCCGCTGTATGTTAGTCTGCATGCATTACGGTTTGTACTTTTCTTTAAGAAGAAATGGGAGACCGCTGAGATATTATTGTACTCCACATTACCCAATTACCCTTTTTTAACCAGAAGCATTTGTCATTCTGTTGGAAAAATAAGTGTTTGATACTTATCATCTTCTCACAGACTTCAGCCACTATTACTTCTTAAAAACGCAGGGTAGCTGAAGAGCCCTTTTATTATTTATTTGCTGCGTCTTTAAGTGTCTCCACTCGTGCTCTGCCTCTTGCTAAAGGAATGAGATCAGTGGCCAGAAGGGCCAAAACCCCAGTATGTTAAATGCAGTGTTTCCCAACCATTTCCTATAGCTGGCTACTGGGCACATCTCTGTAAGCACAGCGACTGTGAACTCTGATTTGTGAGCTCCAGAGAGAGAAGGAAATTCCTGGTGGGACCCCAGAGCAGATCCCCTTCCGATATTCTGCTTCCTCCACCCAAGCCTCCTCCACGGGATAAAGCATTTTTCAGTGGAAGGTTCTGATTTGGTCTGTTCATTGGCACATAGAGAAGAAGAGACAAACTGAAAATAAAGTTTATCTATTTCTGTATCAGATGAGGGTTTTGGTTATAAATTTATATCAGAAGAAAGAACAATGGCAGGAGGCTACGTGGAAAGATTTTAGAAATATTAGCACAGAAACCAGCACACAACCACACAATAGTGGTTTCTACCACTCTATTCCAGGAGTGGTAGAAAGCAGGAAAGAATTTTAATGGATGCTTATAAGAGAAAGATATATCCATCATGTGTCACCATACGGTGGTCAGCACAAGAGTCAGGACGATAGGGCTCAAGCAGAGCTGCCTGGTCCATGAGAGACCCCTCAGCTCTTCCAGCCTGATTCAAGAAGACCAAAATAGAGAGCCACACGTCATCTAAAATCATTTCACCGTGTTTTAGGTAAAAACAGAAACACAGGGGATCTAGATCTTCTGCTTTCAGCCAGCCGTAGCATGGGCTGAGAGCTGTAAGCAGAAGATGAAGCTCTTCCTTTGGGTGGTCTCCCAGCTGCTGACACCAGCAGAGGTAAAGTGTCCCTGACTTGTTGGCAGTTCTTCCAAACACCCATTTGTCAAGAAGTGGCACGTTAATCACCACGTTCCTTGTCCAAGGCAAACCCTGGATTCCTTGTCCTCCAAAGTCCCTTTCTCACCCCCACCTTCCAAGCAGTCTCCCAGCGATTAACCAGGGAAGGGTCTCCATCACAAACCTACCTACCAACATTCAGGAGGTGACTTCTCAGCACATCCTGGCACCTTGTGCTCCGTACCCACCACTGCACCGACTTCTTTACGCTTAGCAAGGAACTTCACTGCTCTTTGTTGCTCCCGACAGCCCTCCAATTAGAGACTAATGACTCCTCATCCCGTTTTACCCCCCAAGGGGCATGCCATCTTCTTCTGTGGTTGAGTCCAACCAGTCACCAGCAAGGAAGGGTCACAAAACCCTTGCCTACCCCGACCTGCCAGCTCCTAACTGAATAGCCTGGCAGGGGGCACCTCTAACGACCCGTCACTCGTTTTGTTGTGGCTGGCCTCGAATCAGCTCAGCAGAAAAGGACTCAGGAAAAAACAGTCTCCATCACTCCTGGAAACCGCCCGGCACATTATTACGGCGCCGTAAGTTCAAGTGCAGACCACATACGTTTTCCTGGCTTTGAACAAATGGCACGAGTCAATTCTCTATAAATCCAAAATGTATATTAGAGGATGGAAACATATTTTAAGTGGGTCTCGCACCCTGCCTCTCTCTTTTTCACCCTAGCTGCTGGAGATTAAGCCTGCCGCTGTGCTATTTCAGTCTCGTGCCATCTAACGAGACATGAAGAGAGTTCATTACCCTTTTGTCACCCCCCAAGCCACCTGGATGAGAAAGGAGGAAACAACCCGTTCCCGAGCTGGGATTGGGAGGGGAAGGGATGGAGGCCGGGGGGGGGGCGGGGGGGGCA
>JAHREE010000245.1:9443416-9471108 GCA_033628505.1 Tringa tobata
TTCCAGTGTCTCACCACCCTCACAGCAAAGAATTTCTTCCTAATATCTGATCTAGATCTCCCCTCTTTCAGTTTAAAACCGTTCCCCCTCATCCTATGGCTCCACTCCCTGATGAAGAGTCCCTCCCCATCTCTCCTGTAGCCCCTTTAGGGACTGGAAGGAGCTCTAAGGTCTCCCTGGAGCCTTCTCTTCTCCAGGCTGAACACCCCCAACTCTCTCAACCTGTCCTCACAGGAAAGGTGCTCTATCCCTCTGAGCATCTTTGTGGCCCTCCTGTATTTACAAGAGAAAATAATGCCTCAAATACATCAGAATACGCTGCAGCCCTGAGGAATGACGGAAATTACACTGGAAAGCCCAAACAACACAAAAAGCCAACCCTGTAAAAGCCCGTTCCCCCTGCAAAGCTGGGCAGACAGTCCTCAAGATGGGAGAGCTGCTCGGAAACCGCAACGCAGCCCCACCACGTCACACGGCCGGGAAGGGGCTGAAGGTGACACTGTCACACCTCGCTGATATCCCTCCCTTTTTTAAACCTGCCAGCAGAGCTCGAGTTGGCTTCTGATCTCTGGTCCTCCTGAGTTCCCCAGGAACCATCCACGGGGCAGGGACAGAGATGCCAGCCCTGTACGACAAGGCAGCAAGGCAGGGGCCAAACCCAGTGCCACGGCCACCCAGACCTCTTGTCACACACCAGCAGGCTCAGACTAATTCTCACGATGGCTTCTTAGCATCTCCATAACCCACTGGTAACGCAGCTCCAAGCAGGGCTGGGGCAGGAGGAGCTGCCCTGACAGCGTACACCACCTTCTCACCAGATTTTTTAGCTTTTTTCTTTTTTTTTGGGGGGGGGAGGTGGGTATTGCATGAGAAAAATAAGGAGCTGAGCTATAGCCAGAGTTTAGAAATAAAAAAGTTTGCAACCTCCAAGTCTCTGTAATACCGCAAGCCCAAGGTAATGCTTTTTATGCAGGGCAAAACAACATTCAAATTTAAAACACGTTTCAGTCCTAATAACTTAAGGTGTCATTATTAGCACGCAAAGAATACGAAACGAACAAACGCATTTTCTTATCTTCTGAGCTTTCCTCTACCAATATAATGTTTCATACACATGAGGAGCAAGACATTTAGGGGGTGGCCGCCAAAGTTAATGACATCAGGTGCTGATGAAATGCCTCGGCGTGCCCCAAAGTTATGCAAAATAAAGGACTACTGATTTGAATTGCATCCAACTCCGCAACTCTCTATCTTCAGGGCAATCCAAGAGTAGATTTGTTGGAATGTTTTTCATTAAATGCCACCGTGCCATACTAGATAAGAGATTCTATTTGGACCAGCAGCCACTTCCAATTTTCGCCCCCAAATAAAAGAGGGTTTATCAATTCCAATCAGTCTTATCCAGAATTAGTTGTCAAGTTTCAATAGCTGGCATGGATCTGACAACATAAATTCAGCCCCAGCGTCAAATGACTAATGTAACCTTGTAGAAGAGGCCTGAATGTATAGTCCTGCTGGGATTGACCAACTACATTTAAAATATCAGCACTTTTATGTTATAATAGCTCCTATTAACAACAGTTGGCTGACATTAGATATATTCAGGCTAAGCATCAATTAAAAAATTGCTTATCTGTTTGAAAATCTGGAAAGCAGGTATGGGTTCTCACACGGGCAGGGAGTAATACAAATGAAATAATTGCCGTGGTGTCCTGGGACTGCATCACTTTGACTAATAGACACCACTATTCTTCTGTCTTCTTTAAGACAAGACCATACATATATATGTGTGTCCCTGTCATGCTATGCTGCATTTCTTAACCATCATCTTTCATTTTTAAAATAGCATCATTTAGAGGCCCTATGGAAAGCCAGGTGCCCATTATCCTGGGTATTACGCAAACAAAATGCAATAAAATAATTGTCCCATATAATTTGCAGCGCAAGCAGCCATGAAAGGTATCCTGCATCGTCCTCTTTATGGGAAACTGAGGCACCACTACATTCAAGGCATTGCCCAAGGTCACCAAACCAGCCACTCACATCTCCTGAATCCAGGGCCATAAAGCTACACTAGTAGTAAATACTGACATCCAAGAGAACTCATTAAACTCATTAAGGACTCATAAACGAGGTGAAATAAGTGCCAACCGGTTTAAATGTTAAATAGGTCATCGGTAACTCTGATCAAAATGCTTTATTCTTCATTGTATCCGAGAGTGATTTAAATTAGAAATATTCCCAGACATATTCCTGGGAGCAAGAACACACGGTTCCCTACCCAGCTGCTCTAATGGCTGCTCGTCCTTACGCCCCTCTGGCCGTCTGCTCAGCTCTGGCAAAGTTTTGGGCACCACTTCACCTGGCTGGTGGTGAGAAAGGTGTGGAAGATCTCCTGCTCGCTCCCCACTTACCCCCAAGACCACCACAGCTATGGTCCTGGGGGTGGGCATGCTGGTGGGAAAACACACAAGAAGAAGAAAAGATAACCCAACCAAACTCTCCAACATCTCACCATGGACAAACCTTCTGACCACTCAGCTAGGCTGCAGAAGAGGAGATGGCTTTTTTGAGCTGGCCTCTAAAGGAGAAAAAGCCAGTCTGGATCAATTTGTCCAAGGAAAGGTTTCTGGAGGAGAGACCAAAGGGCTGTAGACCTTGAGTGGATCGAGACTTCTCCCTACAGCTACCAGCAAAGAGTCTGAAAGGCAAAATTAAGGAAAAAAATCTTTTCCTCTGCATCTCCTATTGCAGTAAGCAGCTGAGTATGCAGATGTGTTTCTTCTCAGGAGGATGGCAGGTTTTGGTCCCCAATGTCAAGCAACAAGCCCTCTGCAGACAACACCGAGGAAGCCCTCATGCCTGATAGACATCTCTAGGTTCAACTCCGGAGGCCTTAGAAATGCCCACGCTGCCTTCTTATCCATCGTCAGCTCCGCTGCAGTCAACGGGTGTTAAGAGCATTAAGGACCTGACACCCCTAATCACTTACCAGGGGTCTCGGGCAATTCTTCAGGCCCGTTAGCCCAGAACAAAATCCTCTCTGAGCCAGCCGGGACAAGGCTCTCCAAAAATAGCAGTCAACCACTAGCCTCAGTTGCACCATCGCCTGCGTGAGGAGCTTAGTTTCTGGTTGTCTGGTCAGATCTCCCGTTGCTCACTTCATTGTAGGTTATTTTTCATTCATTAATATAACAACAATAAGCTCCCGGTAATAGGATCTTGCCACTAGAAAATGATTTCTTGCTTTCAAAAATAAACATCTCGGTTTCACCTTCACGTTGCTTTTATAATACAGTAGGAGATCTTCATCCTGTCAGGTTTTATTTTCATCCCACTGACATTATTTCTTAATTAAAAGGAAAGATAAATAGACAGATTCAACCAGGTGCTGGAGCTGATAGGAAGTGTGGTTCCCCGGGAAAATAAAAAGAATCGAGCGGGAGAAGAAGGGCGCGTGGCTGGCAGTCCTCTCCCGTAGCCAGCCACGGGCAGGGGTAGGTGGCCTTAACTGGCTCTCCCCTTTGTTTCTTCTGTGGTTTTGCCACGTCTTCTAGCTGTCCTTTCTTTTTTCTTTAGGGTGGTATTTATTTTTTAATGATTCTCCCCCCAGGAGTTTCAGCTGAGAGAAGAGAGAACCGGCGGCAGCAAAGCATGGTCCCCCCTCCTCCCAGTGCGCGCGGGGCAGGCGAGGGTTTGGCATTTCATACATCGTTTAGGGCTGGAGGATGGGAAGCTGCCACCAAGCCCGCCCCGGCTCCGGCAGCATCCCGCAGGATTCAGGATTCCACTGGAAAAAAAGAAAAATAAAAATCTGCGGGGAGAAGTAGTTTATAAAGAACCATGGCTTTTAGAAAGTCTCCCTCACCGCAGAAATGAAACCTTTTTGTTCGGTGGGAATATTCTCTTCCAAACCAAACAGTGCAGCATACGCCAAAATGTTCTGTGCTTCTGTATCACGGGATCTTCATGGTTGGAAGGGACTTTTGAGATCATTGAGTCCAACCAAAGAAACCAAACCAAACCAACCAAACAGAAAAAAAACCCCAAAAAAGCCCTAACCAAACTCACAAAGAGACACAAACCAACAATCTCGGGCACTAGAGCATGCCCTGAAGTGCCACGTCTACACGTTTCTTAAATCCCTCCAGGGGTGGTGACTCCACCACCTCCCTGGGCAGGCTGTTCCAGTGCCTGACGACCCTCTCAGGAAAGTAATTCTTCCGAATATCTAATCTAAACCTCCCCTGCTGCAACTTCAGACCATTTCCTCTGGTCCTGTCATTATTCCCTTGGGAGAAGAGGCCAACACCCACCTCTCTCCAACCTCCTTTCTAGAGGGCAATGAGGTCTCCCCTCAGCCTCCTCTTCTCCAAACTAAACATGCCACACTAAACATGTGCGTTAAAGGAGATGCAAAATGCCTTGCTCCTCCAGAAATAACTTAGTTTTTGAGTGTCTGTCTGAGCTCTGTACCTCCTCTTCACCCCAGAGACCACCACGAGCACTGAAGAGAACAGTATCCTCTCAAGAAGACCAAAGGAGCATTAGAAAAGTGCTGCTCAGTTGCAGAGACAGCGGCTAGCAACAAAACCAACCAAAGAACAACAAACTACAACAGCGAAAAAGTTCCACATTTACAGAGTTTGGTCTAAAGAAGAGATGTTAATGAGCAGCCGAAGAATACGAAGAGCCCAGGGTGAAATCAACTGGTTTTCTTGGTTGAATAAAAGAAAGAGTTTCTCTGGTTTTGGGGAGCCAGGCTTTGGAATGGCCAACTGAAACCCTCGTTTCTTTGAGTTGGCCAAGCTGCTTCACTAGGGAACCAGAAGGAAGACACACTCCAGAAAGAAAACAAAAATGTGTCAAATAAAGAGGGTTTAGGAAAAAGAATCTGCTCAGAAGGTAAGGAAAGAAAAAAGCCTGTCCAGGAAACCACAAAGTTTCACGGAGCTAGTGATTACTTTGCTTTAATTCAGGCCACAGAAATGTTTGATCCTCTATATAATCGTAAAACCTTGAAATGATCTGTCCTGCAAGGCAAATCTACTAAATAATGCAGAGTTCCCAATGGAAGAGAAACCTCCTTCCATCTACAGAGGCATTTTCAAAGTGCCACATCAGAGATCTGAGCTTTTAATTGTATCTTGCATTTAAACTTAATGATAGGCCTATTGTTTTCTTTCAATAGGGTTAAGCAAAAAGCCACGATGATTTAAGAGCATTCAAAGTGAAAGCAGGATAACAAGAAAGACAAAATCAGCAGCAGCGTTTTCAAATTGCACATCCTTAACTCTAGCACCTTACTGTGTAGGCAGGATCTCACCCTTGGATGCTGGGTCACAGAAGACAACCATATCCCGGGCTACATCAAAAGCAGCGTGGCCAGCAGGTCCAGGGAGGTGATTCTGCCCCTCTGCTCTGCTCTGGTGAGACCCCACCTGGAGTACTGTGTCCAGCTCTGGAGTCCTCAGCACAGGGAGGACATGGACCTGTTGGAACGGGTGCAGAGGAGGGGCACGAAGACGCTCAGGGGGCTGGAGCTCCTCTCCTATGAGGAGGACAGGCTGAGAGAGTTGGGGTTGTTCAGCCTGGAGAAGAGAAGGCTTCAGGGAGACCTTATAGCCCCTTCCAGTCCCTAAAGGGGCTCCAGGAGAGATGGAGAGGGACCCTTCATCAGGGAGGGGAGCCATAGGACGAGGGGAAATGGTTTTAAACTGAAAGAGGGGAGATTTAGATGAGACCTCAGGAAGAAATTCTTTCCTGTGAGGGTGGTGAGACAGTGGAACAGGTTGCCCAGAGAAGCTGTGGCTGCCCCATCCCTGGAGGTGTTCAAGACCAGGCTGGATGAGGCTTTGACCAACCTGGTCTGGTGGAGGTGTCCCTGCCCATGGCAGAAGAGTTGGCACTCAATGGTCTTTAAGGTCCCTTCCAACTCTAACCATGCTATGATTCTATGATATGGTCTCAGGAAGAGCAGGACCTCTTAGGTTTATAGCTGAAAATCAAGCAGATCAGTGACCCTGCAGGAAACACGTTGCTGGGTGAAGCCAAGGAGCACGCTATGCACACGTGGAGACACAACTCATCCCATTTCTCAGTGGTAGCTGGAAAACAAGCGATGCCACCTTTCAGCAACCCCACCGCTCGGGATGGGAGGCAAGGCCGGGTGGGATGCTAACAGCATTCCTAGGATGCAGAGAGATTGGATCCATGGGGGCAGAAAGGGGGAGACAAAGGTGGGCCACATCAATGAGAACCAGATCAGCAGCTCCAGCAGCTGGGATCAGGACAGACCTCTCCTGGCCTAAGGAGTCCACCGCCCAACCACCCTGCCTCATTATCATCTCTAACATCCGCTCACAGAGAGAAGAGAGGGAAGCAACGGGATAAAATTATTTCAGTTTTTCTTTCTGCTTTTTGCTCCTATGACATGAACAGAAGCAAGGCCATAGTTTGCAAGTTTTACATTATTTTTCTCTTCCAGTAAACCTATAAACCAGTTAGGAAGGGAAATCCATGAGCAGGAATAAAAGGGGATTTAAGAATTTTTAAAAATTAATTAAGAAATTAAAAACCAGTGTTCAAGCACGTTTCCCCACACAGAGTTTGTGTTAGTATCTTATAAAACTTAATATATCCTTAAACTCAAGCATAGAAGACTTTGCAGGATGGAAGGAACATACCATTCAAATTACTTCACTTCTTCTGCTACTTACAGCCCTTTGATCAACATCACTTCAATTGAAGAAAAAAGCCCATCTTCCTTTTCCATCTTCTATCTTGTTATAAATCTTTCGCATTTCTTTTTCCTGCAATGAAGTCAGTCACCCTTTTGTTTACAATCAGATCCACTTCCATGTTCAAAATCCCACCGCGTCTGGAATTGCGAGTCATTTAGGAGACAGGAGAGGTGGATTCGGAGAAGTGGGGAGCAGGGAGGAGGGACAGCTCTGTCTGTACATAAAAAGGATGTGTTTGGCAGCCAGAAAAAGAGCTGTGGGGAAATCTGCGCTGGGAGACAAGGAGCAAAAGGAGAAAAAAGGGCTCTGGGGGCACTGCTGGGTTATTATTCCCAGGGAAGAAGTGATGGGCAGAGCAGGAAAGTGGTACAAATTGACGGTGGAAGCACCACTGACAGCTATGGCTGGGGATCCCCACGGGCTGGGGCCGTGTTTTCCGTAGGGTCGTACAGGCAGCCACTGTCCTGGTGCTTGACCGATCTGGTTTGGGAGCTCAACTATTAATTATGAGGCAGAAAATGAAGCGAGAAGGTCATTTCTCAAGGTTTGCTAGGTGCAGCATGGACTCTGGACACAACAGGCTTCCTGACGTTGCTTTGTTCACCTGGTTTTCTTCAAGTAAAGTGAAGGCTGGTGACACCTAAGTCCGGCTCCCCTTAGAGACATTCTGGCTCAGTCCGTTCCCCACAGACAGCTCAGTCTCCACCTCTACCCAGAGCAAGAAGGTGGCCTTCTCTGCAGCCACCAAGTCTGGTGGCTGTAGGAGATGCTGCATGGGGATGGTCACCAGGATTCGAGCAAACCTCATAACTCATAGAGGACTATGAGTTACATCAGGGTATTTTTGAGTCACAGGCTCCAGAGGGCACAAGAGATGATTCAGTGCCACCATCACCTCCACAACGCATGCAGAGAGCCCACAAGCAACTTTTTTTAACAAGCCGGTAATAAACTGGCCACAATCAGAAGAGCAGCTTTGTTTGAGATTATATATACATATATCTGCAAAGAAACCCGTAATAAGATCAATACTCTTATTGAGCACATTTTCCTCAGTATGTGCTCAGCCTTTCCAATAAAATGATTCATATAAAGCACACTGAGTAACGCACGGACTCTGTGCACTCAATATATGTATTTTGGATATTCAGTACCCCTTCAGACACCTTCCTCCTACCTGCTGGGCCAGGCTAGGGCATATCTCTTCATTCCCACATCTGAATCACCCAAGGAGAATCACCTCCTGTGTGAAGGAGATGTACATTTACATTTTTGTCACCCTCCAGCTTGACACGAAATGGCACCATAAATGAAGATGTCACCAGGCAACCTGTCACGAAATGCTCACGTATTTGCCTTGCCCCTCTTTTATCTGCAGAGGTGACCAAACTAAGCTTCTTCTGATGTATCCCATCCCTCCCCAGGAATAGCACTCCTGTTCTTTGGTTCTTCTTAGATTTGACCTTGACAGGATGAGGGGTAATGGTTTTAAATTGGAAGAGGGGAGATTTAGATTAGATACCAGAAAGAAATTCTTTCCTGTGAGGGTGGTGAGACAGTGGAACAGGTTGCCCAGAGAAGCTGTGGCTGCCCCATCCCTGGAGGGGTTCAAGGTCAGGCTGGATGGGGCTTGGAGCAACCTGGTCTGGTGGGAGGTGTCCCTGCCCATGGCAGGGGGTTGGAACTGGATGGTCTTTAAGGTCCCTTCCAACCCAAACCATTCTATCATTCTATGACCTAGGAAATACCGGGATGTTTGTTTACATACTTTTGCTCATCAGGGCGGGGGGGCCCATCCTTCCTCTGATGCTGGAGCTCCCATCTGCCTGCCAGTCTCCCTTCTCCTTCACAGACACCTCAGCCCATTGCAATCGATAGGTAGGAATCAATAAAACGCGAAGGCTGCACTTTACCCTGGCTGCCTTCCCTCCAGCCCTGGAAATGCCGTGGCTCCCCTTCCCAGCCTACGTTAAGGAAGGTAAAGGGAAGAAGAAGGAAAGGTCCTGGGTGACCGATGGGGCTTGCTCGGCTCCCAGCCAGTGCCGACAGACGCATGGGTATCTTATTTTTCTTATTCTGCTGGAACTCTGCTGCTTCAGGAACCGGCAGTGCCCTGCGACGGCCTCCCAGGGAGCAGACTTTGGTGCACTTTCAGACAATCAAAATCATAAAATCATCTAGGTTGGAAGGGACCTTCGAGATCATCTAGTCCAACCGTCTAGTGGGGAAGTGCTCGCAGAGCCACAATCAAAGCCTGGAAACTGCTTCTCCTCCATCCCTCCCATCAACCGTATGGCCACCTAACCGAGGCAGTCTTTCCATTAGGGATTTCCAGAGCAATCATCACCCCCGTTATCACCCCAGGCACCCACCCAGGGGGTGCAGGAGGGTGGCAGTGGACCAGGGCAAGGCTGTGGGGCAGCACTTCTTGCCCTAGTTATCTTATCGATTGGAATGCTCCTGTTATTCCAGCCCTTGTTTAGCTTTAACTTATTCCGGTTTGTTTCAAACAATAATATAATTTGTATGGGCACGATGCATTTCACTTCACTGAGAAGTTGGGGTCTCCAGAGACGCGCACTAAAATCATACCGATATTGTCAGTAATGTAATTGCCACACGGTCTCCACAGACTTCTATTGAAATTGCTTTCCTCTCCTAATCTCAAGTAGTAGGAACAACATCCCAGCAGAGACTCCAAAGACTTGCATTGGAGTCGTGTTCCCATCATAAATGGTCTCATAATGATCCTCTTTAGACGTTCTTTGAAACTGCCAAGAGATTGGGGCTGCACAGTATTTATTTTCCACGACGTTCCGAAAAGGACATTAATGTTCTCTCCCTTGAATCCTGGAGCTCACATCCTATTAAAAAACTTTATGAGAAGTAACTACTGCTCCGCTGCAGTCCCCCACAGAGCCTTCAGTATATATATATATTATTATTTCACAAGCTTCACTACTGAGTTGCAATGAAATTAGGAAACATACCCTTTACCCTACAGACTGGATGGGAACCCAAGGATCCTTTTTGCTCTATGAAATAATAATGAGAAGGGAAGGGAAATTTATTATTTCACCCAGAAAACAGACTAGCTCCTTGGGAGCCATGTTGGTCCATACACAGCAACCCTAACAGAAGGGTTAGCACAGTCAGTCATAAAAGTTGCTGGATTTGTACAGAGGAGGCTGTAAAGGTTATTCTCCTCCTTTTTTTTCCCCAGTTATATATTATAGCCAGCGGGCCAAGTTCACCTGAAGCAGCGACACGCTGAGAATGTGAATTTAAATCCACCTGGGGGTGGGGTGGGAGCTTAAACTGCAGGATGGAGGACGGATCCTAAATCTGGTCCACCTCTCTCTGTCTTTGACACCTCTTCAACTCAGAGAACAAGTAATCAAAGTTTCTGAATTTCTGGAGAAAGTTCTTTCCCAACAGGCAGGCTGAACATATGCTCAGGTTGCAGCACAAAGCAAATTTTGCAACCAGCTTTTGAAGTCCTCGGTCTCAACGGGTTTTGAGTGGGAGTATCAGCAAGGTTTTCAGTCCCCTACTGGGGCGTTTCTTATTTTATAGAGAAAGCCACGTAGTTCATGGAGAAAGGAGCACCAGAAGTAAGCAGAGTCTTAAGGGACAAAGCTCCTAGATTCCTTTCTCATCTCTCCTGGTCCTAGGATTCACGTGGTGGTAGCACTTGATGGCTTCTGGAAAGCCAACTTAGGTACCCCCAACTCCCCACCTGCAGAAGGACGGTAATACCACTTACCGGTTTCAAGGATAACCGTCTGCCACATAGGACACAGGAGATTAAGCTTTAATTGCATAAAGAAGGAAACTTAAGAAAACAGAACAAATTATTCTACCTTCTGGGATATCCAACCACCTCCGCTGCAGAAAATGGAAGAGAAACCCTTTAGTCACTTTTCACTTACCCCAGCTATTTCACTCTGGCAGACATGGGCTGGAAATCTCATATAAATGTCATCTCTAGCCTTTGGCTGCATTTGCCAGGATATTAGATGGTACAGAGGCATTTCATACCGAACCACAGATTTCCCTGAGTTTAAAATAAAGGCTAATCAGCTCCTTGTAAAAAAACCAGCAGCAGAGAAATCTATTGCGTGTGTCCCACGGACATGAGATGCTCCCCAAGTCAAAGAAACTACTTGGAGCGTACTAAAGGCAGGACTTTTTTCCTTTGCCTGCTACACAATTTAGGAAACTTATGAATATATAGCTGCATGCAAATGTAAGGTATAATTACTATTAATAACAATTATTCGAGCTCTGGGGAGAAATGGATCAACGGCCTCATCTTGGTAGCTGTCAGTACCTGATCTTCACCATGAAAACTTACAAGCCAATCTACATAGCGAATTAACTGAATCCCAGTTTATACACAAGAAACAGCCCTGATCTGCTGCCATTTCGCAGCGCAGATCTTAAAATCAGCAAGTATTTTCCTTTTATGGCTGAGTAAGATCCACCGTTCAGCATTATATGCTCGTGTTAATATTGAATATTGAATATTGTAAACTATACTCCGGCTTGCACGGGTCCACTGTAGGGCAAAAGTAATAGTAGCTACATCTAAAATTTAACTATCTTATAGGGGTTGGTACGAGCCAGTTTGAAATATTAGATTATTTTTATGTCAGGAAATAGTTCATTGTTTTATTTTTCATTCCCAGTCAAAATTGCATCTTTTCTACCCGTTAATGAACCCTGCCTAAAGTAGACATTTACATTCAGACTATTTACCTGATGCATAATGCTTTATGAAAAAATCAGCTCTAAACGATACCACTAGAATTTTATTACAGACTTTTGGTGCAAATAATAAAATCTTTCTACAGCTAATGAACTGCCCAACAAAGCAAGTTTGTTAGTTAATAAAAATAAATGCTTTTAAAAACAATCGAGAGATTAGAAAAATACGGTTTTCAATAAAGACTCGTTTGCACATTTTATATTAATTGACATATATTACATTCAGATTTTCTGCAATTCTAATAGTATGGAAATAAGCATCAGGAATATTGGCTTTCAGGATAACTAATTTATATTGGAATTTTTATACGTATGAGAATAAACAAAGACTTCATTATTTCATCCAGCAGGACAGGCAGAACATCTGTTAGCAGCTCAAAAGATAGATAAGCACCTAGTGATGGACCTACCCTGGCAGTAAACACTCTCCTCTTAGACTTTAAGGTTTGACCTTTATGTTTTAACCTTTAAGAGACAACAGTAAAAACGTAGTAGGAGAGCTCAAAAGATGGGAAATGTTTGCCTTTATGGAGCCTCCACTGATGGTTCACATTTATAAATACAGCCCAGTACCAGCAGGTACAGCCAGTTTCTTCTCCTGCACTCACTGGAGAAGTTCTCCTGATCTTTCCACTAACTCCCCTGTTAAGAAGAATCACGGACCGTGAGATGATGCCACCTGATCTCAGTTACCCCACAGGCTATCGCACGTCACACAGATGCTCTACACTCAATCCAAAATCTCTGCTAAATTACAGTAGTTCAGCTCACAGATGACCAGACTTAAACACCCAATGACCACAAAATAAACCTCCATCAAATACCAAAGACCCTGCAAACAGGATGAAATCACGTGAGATCCTGGCAGCAGAAAAATGACCCAGGAAAGGTGACTAGAATGATAGAATCATAGAATGGTTTGGGTTGGAAGGGACCCTAAAGATCATGGAGTTCCAACCCCCCTGCCATGGGCAGGGACACCTCCCACCAGACCAGGTTGCTCAGAGCCCCATCCAGCCTGGCCTTGAACACCTCCAGGGATGGGGCAGCCACAGCTTCTCTGGGCAACCTGGTCCACTGTCTCAGTACCCTCACAGGAAAGAATCTCTTTCTGGTATCTAATGTTTCCTCAGAGACAGAGGAACCTAGAGATGCTCTTGAAAAGGAATCAGCACAGAATCACAGAATGCTACGGGGTTGGAAGGGACCTCTGGAGATCATCTCGTCCAACCCCCCTGCCAGAGCAGGTCCACCCAGAGCAGGTTGCACAGGAACAAGTCCATGTAGGTTTTGAACGTCTCCAGAGAAGGAGACTCCACCACCTCTCTGGGCAGCCTCTGCCAGGGCTCTGCCACCCTCACAGGAAAGAAGTTCCTCCGCATGTTTAGATGGAACTTCTTATATTCAAGTTTGTGCTCATAAAAAAAACGCAATAGAGTTAACAAGAGGCCTGTGAACACTACAAGAAAATACGGAAAAGCAAAATATGAGTTCTCTCCTTCGGAAAGACAGCCGTTAACAGGTTTGCCTTCCCATTCGGGAAGCGAAAGCCTACAGGTTGCTGGTATTTGCACAGTAACCTTCAGAAGTCTTCCCAAAGAAGAGGAGGAGATTAGCAGCACTCGCAGAGGCGTTGCTCAGCTGTAACGCGGCAGCACCTGATGTACTCGTCTATGAAATTACAGCGCTCCGTGTGTACACAATCGATGCCCAAGTGCCGTTCTTCTTCAAGGGCAGTAAAACCCCAGACTTGCACGACCGGCAAAGTGAGAAACACCATGATGTAAAAACATCCGAAGGCTTCCCGTTGCTTTTTAAGAATTAGTGGTTTGTAGCATCAATTTATTGCTGCTTAGAACTGGTTGGAAATGATAAAATATTTCTTTAAGTGCTGCATATTTTTTATTTTAAACATCTTGTCCCTGGGTAGTTAAAATTAGAAGTATCCTATAAGGAAAGATGCTCTCCAGTGCAAAATCAATCACCTCATTTAATACAATCATCAAGGAATGTCTTTATTAATTATTATTAATTATACAGAGCAGATTATATTTTACTATTAATAAAAGCTACACTTCTTCGCTGGACAGCTGCTAAAAAAAGCAGAAAATGGGGCCATTTTAAAAGGAGCAGAAATAAAAACTGAAAATATTGCACACTATTTTATTCTTGGTGTTAAATTAATCTTAGAAAAAATAATGAAATCACTTCTAACTATCCTACGTTCAGATCATCCTGAAACTGCATCTTCAGAGAAAGCTACTCTTGGAGCACAGCAAAATCTCCTGATTTCTAATGGTGATTTTCTCCCCTGTATCACTGGTCACATCCTCAGTCTGGCATCAAAGGCTGGTGGCAGATATTAAGTCCCAGAGACACCCCTCTCTCTCCCTCCCCAATGACAAAGTACCTCAACAGTTGGCTTATCATAAACAGCTGTCTCATAGACGGTTGAACGCATGTGGAGTTAATGCTATCCCCCAAAAAAAACAGGAAAAAAAAAAAAAGGAAACCCTCTTGGAATGCCATGATTCTGCAAGAAGAAAGGCTCTTTTACTATTTATTGATTGTCACCTGGGAAAGTCCACCCATGGTTTGCTTAATTTAAAAAAAAAACCAAACCAAAAACACAAACACAAACAAACCACACAATATACCAGAAGAAAATTCCTTCAATTTCAACAGCTTTGGTTTCTAAAGTTCCCTTAAAGATGTTTTTATCACAGAGCATTGAAATGCCAGCTTGGGCAAAGCCTCCCCAGAGGATGAGAGTAGGAACCCCAAAATTCAGGGGGAGAGACAGGACTCACTTTTGGCAATTCTCCCCTTCCCTCACCCCTTCTGCTGATTAAAAAAAAAAAAAAAAAAATCAAGTTGATATGAGAGTGAATTCTGCTTTCACAGCCAGGACTCAGAATTCATATTTGTCTCCTGAGCTTGATTCAACAGGAAGCCTCTTGAAGCGAGAAGCCTCTGGTGTACAAGCGTTTTAAAAGATGTGCTCAGTGGTTTTATATTTATTTTTTATTGCTGCCTTAGAAGAAACTCCTGCCAAGATATCACACTTTTTAAGAAAATGCAATAGCTTCCCTTAGTAACTCTCACTCCAGTGACATCTTCTGCTCTCACACCCAACCTTATCCTCCCAAAACAGAAAAGAGAAAAAGAGCACAGAAGACATTTAACTAACCAAGCTGAGAAGCAACTCACGGTGTAAATCCCACGGGGCAAAACCCAGGCAGCACAAACACACGTGTAAGTCATACATTTTGGGCGTCACATACATTGGGAAGGAACGGAATCGTATCTTCTTAACCTGAGTAAGCCCCCACTCACCCTTACTGCTCTGTAAGTCATGGTCAATATTAATAATAAAGCCACCAGAGATGAGGACGCCACTGCCAACGAGCCAGACCTCTAACCAGAACCCTGGGAAAATAAACCTATGATCCCTTCAAGTCTTTTTCACACACCTGAGCCACCTTCCTGGTCAGCAAATAAAGAGGAAAATGATTCTGTTCTGCGGGGGGGGGCACGCACCAGGTGAAAGAAATACGTTGCCACTAGAGAAGCTCTGCCCCTCATTGAATACTGGAGCACCGTTAGGCACATCGCCGGCATCCACGATAAATATAGCCCTCCTCAATTTAAAAGACCCATTTTAAAATATTCCTAGACACAGGGAACATTTAACAAGTTTATAGTGAATAGTGTAAAAGAAAACAGAACAATTTGGTTTTCAAACACCCAGCGCTGATACTATTGACATTTAGCTCCCCCCCAGCCTTAACCTTATCTTCTTTGTCCTTGTCTCTCCCATTATTCTTCCTCCCTTTGTTTACTCGCTCTTACTTTTCTCGTCCTGTCATTTACACAGTAACATTATTTTAACGAGTACATTTGAACAGGAACTACACCAATTACTACATCATCCATTTTTGCTTCGCCTTTATAAAGAAAGGGTGAGGAAGGAAAGGAAAAGATTAAACCCAATGCAATAGTTTTGAGTTCTTTGCAAATTTCCACTGCGTCTCAAGTTAAGGCTCCTCTGCAGCGAACGTGTAAAATATATTCAGTGCCGTATAAGTAATGACATATCAATTAACTGTGTCACAAGGTCTAAAAATATGCAAATTACTGTACTTCAATTAGAAAAATCTACATCCTTGGAGAATATTGTAAATCAGGAAATTTGGGAGACATTAAGAGTAATCAGTGAAGGAAAGCATGCACTTTTCCCCGTATCCTATTTTTATACATACATAATGAAATAATTATAGCTACACTGTATTTATGCCTCTGCAAAAATATTAAAATCTTAAGATCTTTACAATGATAAATTTAATCCACGTTACGTTTGCAGACAACATTAATTATATGAAAAAGAAATCTATTATCATTCAATATAACTAAGTTGAAACTAATTTGGACATGTAAATTAGACATACGACTTCTCCCCAGCACCGGCATATTAGAAAACAGAAATTCAGGAAAGATATATAGATTAATTAAAGAGGTTGCATATGTGAAAAAGGCAAGAGTGTTTCATTTGATTCTATAACCAAAAAAAATGTATTGAAATAAAAAATGTACATACATATTTAGAGAAAGAGGAAAAAGCAGGGGTTTATGTTTTAGCAGCAGCTCTTCAATGATTCATTTTCTGCTAGCAATTCTGCGTCCTACCCAAAGCCCACCGGCGCAAGAGGTACACATGGAAACGTGTATGGCAGTGTCAAGTTTGCAAAGACCAGGTCACTCACCACCCTGGAGATGGAGAAAGTTCCTCCATCTCCTCAAAGCTCTGCTGATGACTATCAGGTGACCAGAACCCTCTGAGGCCTTCGTTGTCATTTGGGAGGATGCTCAACCCCACCACATTCAGGTCACCTCCTAGAGGAGCCGCCACGGTTCCTTCACCAGCCGGTGGGTGTTAGGAGAAGACTGGGAGGCCCCTGGGTGCAGTTACCCAAGCACACAAAGAACACACACAAAGGCAGCCAAATCCACGCCTGTGTGACCTGCAGAGGTGAAGCAGTCCGATATCCCATAATTACAAGTGCAACTTTTTAAGTACAGAAATCTGGCTTTGCACTAGCATTTATCTAAGGAATCAGGGGCACCCAGTGGCCAGTGAAATTAATCACAGGTAACCAAGGACCAACAGCATGAAAGACACCAAAAAAAGGACTGAATCCTCTAAGCCCCCTTTGACTTGGGAGCTGAGGCCACCAAATTTGGGAGCTGGAGCACCTCTGCTGTAAGGACAGGTTGAGAGAGTTGGGGTTCTTCAGCCTGGAGAAGAGAAGGCTCTGGGGAGACCTTAGAGCCCCTTTCAGTACCTAAAGGGGCTACAGGAGAGATGGGGAGGGACTCTTGACCAGGGAGGGGAGCCATAGAACAAGGGGTAATGGTTCTAAACTGAAAGAGGGGAGATTTAGATGAGATCTTAGAAAGAAATTCTTTGCTGTGCGGGTGGTGAGACACTGGAACAGGTTGCCCAGAGAAGCTGTGGCTGCCCCATCCCTGGAAGTGTTCAAGGCCAGGCTGGATGGGGCTTTGAGCAACCTGGTCTGGTGGGAGGTGTCCCTGCCCATGGCAGGGGGGTTGGAACTTGATGTTATTTAGGTCCCTTCCAACCCAAACCATTCTAAGATTCTAAACCCTGACAAACAGTGCTCAGAATTCTGCAGAAGGGTCTTTCCCTACTGGTTTGAGAACACCAGAGGATTACAAAGCTCTAGACAGCTCAAAGCCACGTGGGCTTATTCCTGGGGTTCTACACAAGTCACTCAGGACTCAGTCCTGCTCTTCACTAAGATGACACATCTCCCCATTGACTTTGGGGAAAGCAGGGACCAGCCCTTCATGGAGCCCATCTTAGACTGTCACCTAGGCATGATGCTGCTATTAAAATAGTATCATATACATGCATCTGTCTAACTGGATCTGACTCCTCCATTTCACAAAATCAGAGCTATACATGGATTTTAAAAATGTATATAGGCCAGTTTTACTTAAGCAGAGGAGATTGCCGATAAACATGCAAATAGGAATTTAAACAGCAATTTAAAAACCACGAATTCAGTTCTCATTACTCATGCAAACTATCATGGTCTTGTCATGCTTTATTTCTCTGCCTTATCATTTTATCTATGGTATTTCCCCCCGTCGCTGTATTTTCTTTTTTTCCTGCCATCTACATTTTCTGGACGCGTTTTTAATGTCCTCACCTCCATATTTTAACCTTTCAGGTAACGCAGGATTTACAGCAGCAGGCAGGGAACAGGCATTCACACGTAAGGAATGGCACCTCCCGTAATTCCTGGTACATAATTGCAGGGAACAGAAAACTTAAAAAGATATTATCAGAAAAGTAGTTTATCATATGAACCTAAGGGCATTTATAGGCTACAGGCAGAAAAACAGACAGACAGACAGATTTACAGCGACATTCATACATCTTAAAACTTTAAAAAGCTAGTAGTGATTATAAGGAATGGCTACATCACCTTTTAAAAACAGAAGAGTCCTTTTATTTAGTTCAATCTGCGTTAAGATTTATTTGCTATATTTGTCATTACAGTTCAGGAAAATACCAGAATATCCATCCTTCCTGAACTGTAGGACAGCTATCAGATAAGGATCAGAACAAATTCTACAAAAAAAAAAAAAACCACAACACAAACCCTCACGAGTTATGATTAACTCTACGTAAAAAGAGGACAGGCAAGGGGAAAAAAGTACGAGGATGAGAAAACCATAATCACCATCTACCATTCCTGGGGAAGGGGGAGGGGGTGTGAAGGAAAAAAAAAAACAAATTAAAAAAAAAAAAAAAAGAAGAAAAAGCAGAAGGAACGAGAGAGACAGATGTATATGCTGTAAATATAGCATACATTTTATTACTGCCTATGTGCTGCTGCATCCCAAGACCTTGCAATTTAGTTGCCTATTATTTGCCTTTAAACATTAGCAAAAAAGAGATCTACCATTTTTGAAAGGTAATTATACTGTAATGCAGATGGCAGTAAAACAATTACAGGAGATAAGCCCTTGCGATGATCTTTCCCAAGCAAACCCAAAAGTAGCAGTGAATCACAGAAGCCCCAAGGTGGAGGAGGAGGAGGAGGCTGCATTGCAGCACCACCGCTCCGGCACCCGCTCCCCGGCACAGAAGCAGACACAGAGAAGGTTAAGCACTTCCTAAATTTAAAGGATTCTTAATCCCAGACTAATCCTTTCCAGGCTCTTTGTGGTGTGCATCCCAAAATACTCCAAGTGCTACAGAAACGCTTCTTTGGGGTATTTTTTTTTTTCCTCTCGTATAGAACTTTTACACTTACTTATTACTCTCCTATAGAGCTTTTACACTTACTTATTACTCTCGTATAGAACTTTTCAGCCTGGAGAAAAGGAGGCTGAGGGGAGACCTTCTCGCTCTCTACAACTCCCTGAAAGGAGGGGCTAGAGAGGGGGGATCAGTCTCTTCTCCCAAGTCACAGGCAACAGGACAAGAGGAAACAGCCTCAAGTTGTGCCAGGGGAGGTTCAGATTGGATATTTGGAAAAATTTCCGCACTGAAAGGGTTATTAAGCCTTGGAATGGGCTGCCCAGGGAAGTGGTTGAGGGACCATCCCTGGAGGTGTTCAAAAGACGGGTTGACATAGTGCTTAGTGACATTGTTTAGTGATGGTTTTTATCAGAGTTAGGTTGATGGTTGGACTAGATGATCTTAAAGGTCCCTTCCAACCTGGACACTTCTATAATTCTACAATTCTACATCCTCCTGCTATCCACAAGCCCCGTTGGCACACTCTCTTTTTAACGGGATTTTTCCTGCCTCCTGAAAGTTATGAATCCAACAGCAAACGCAACTGCTGAGGAATCATTAATTACTACAACTAGATGGCTTTGGAGACGAAACGAACTATAACAAATAGTTTGTTTAACTGTCACATCAACGCGCTTGGAATTTTTATGACTTGCTCGTGACTCAGTGGAGATTTCAGATGGCAAAAAGGTCCCTGGTCGACCCACGCTGAGTTGAGATTGCAGGTTCCAAACACATCTTTCTCGTTCTACACCTTGCCCAGCCTTCCAACAAATCAGGGCACCCACCGGGGACGCGTTAGGGATAGGGACATCCGACGTGCAGGGAAAAGAGGACATGCAGGAGACAGGATCTGATCTTTGCTGTTTTCCAGTGCATAAAATAACAGCCTGTCATCTACCTTTTGCAGGTCATTTTTATCAAGTTGCAGGCCAAAATGAAATTTGACCTCGATTTTCCAGTTAGCCCAGAGATGATAAATTTAATGCAGAGGGTGTAAATGAATGGAATGCTACTAGGGAAAAGTCGAATTGGTGAGAATTATTAAAGAGAATGAAAAATTAGATGTTTCATTCTATTTTTCTCCTACAGTTTTTTATCATCCTTCCCCTACGTTTTTCTTCCTCATTCACTGCAGTCTGACCCCTTTTCCACCTGGAAGGATAACATTTACTGCAGCCATGCCCTGGTCACCACAAGCACTTTTCTCCTTCTCGATAATTAAGAGCGTAGGGCAGCAGGAGCTCAATTCTGCAAACTCACTCAGAGAAGTCAAAAGGACTACTTTTATGTAGCAGGAGAAGGTAAGCCAGGGTAAAGCCAGCAGGTACCTACCTAGGACTTTATAGCACCACCCCCGTATTATATGTTGGAAAGCAGCTCTGTGGAAAAAGACCTGCGAGTCCTGGTGGACAACAGGATAACCATGAGCCAGCAATGTGCCCTTGTGGCCAAGAAGGCCAATGGCATCCTGGGGTGCATCAAGAAGAATGAGGCCAGCAGGTGGATGGAGGTCATCCTGCCCCTCTGCTCTGCCCTGGGGAGGCCCCATCTGGAGCACTGTGTCCAGTTCTGGGCTCCCCAGTTCAAGAAGGCCAGGGAACTGCTGGAGAGGGGACAGCAGAGGGCTACAAAGATGATGAGGGGCCTGAAGCATCTCTTTTATGAGGAAAGGCTGAGGGACTTGGGTGATTTTAGTCTAGAGAAGAGAATACTGAGGGGGAATCTGATCAATGCCTATAAATACTTCAAGGGTGGGTGTCAGGAGGATGGGGCCAGTCTTTTTTCAGTGGTGCCCAGTGACAGGACAAGAGAGAACGGGAACAAATGTGAACATAGGAAGTTGCATCTAAACATGAGGAGGAACTTCTTTACTTTGAGGGTGGCAGAGCCCTGGAAGAGGCTGCCCAGAGAGGTGGTGGAGTCTCTGGAGACATTCCAAACCCGCCTGGACACATTCCTGTGCAACCTGCTCTGGGTGGACCTGCTCTGTCAGGGGGCTTGGATGAGATGATCTCCAGAGATCCCTTCCACACCCATATCATTCTGTGATTCTCTGACCTCTGTATTTCTTGAGGAAATAGATGAAAATAAAATGTATGCAAAGTTATGCCCACCAATGACAATCTCGTAAACCCACACCTATCTTCCCTCACAGGCAGCATCAGGGATTGGGCTGTAACCTCCTCAGAACGATCTGCTTTTCATTTCAGGTTAATCGAGGAAAGGTCCCTGGCCAGAACCTTTGGCTACCACCACGGCTGGAAAATCAAAACCATCAGTTTGCAATAGATTGCTTTAAACCTTGACTAGCCTTCCAACAAAGGCAGCTCCTCTTTGGCAGGAGAGAGCGAGCCTTCAGGCCGACAGTCCTCTTCCATTAATTGCTTTGATGAAGGAAAGAAATGAAGACTAATGGTGGGCCTGGTGGACCACTCCACCTGGCTGCAGTTTCCATGAACAGTCAGCTGTCCTAGAGAGCCTCACGGTTATCTTGGATATCTCTCTCGATGCTATTTGAAAATAGTGACTTACTGCCAATGTAAATCTGATACTCCCTTGTTTAAGAAAATGTGGTTTTATTATTAAAGCAAGATGCCTCACTGGAGAAAATTTAGTACCGCAGAGAACGGCAATGGATATATTTCATTATTATTATTGTATACATGGGGCACTGGTTGTAAGAGGAACATCTGTGCTCCTAATTTTATTATAACTTCCAGTATTTACGATATCCAGTGAGGCAAGCAGCATGCACCATGCCTGCAGCTGAGAGACGGGGGACGAGAACGGACGCATGACAAACTTCTGAAACCCAGCTGAAACTCTGCACAGCTCCACCGATTTCTCTGCGCCGGAGAAGAGGCCATCAAAACCCAATGGAAACCAGTTGAACTCTCTGAGCCAGAGACCTCGCACTGTCTCCCCCCCCTGGAATTCACTCTCAGCGAGGGGATGAGGTTGAGCACAAACACTAAAACCATCAGACTGCAATTCAAAGCTGGCAGTGGATCTTCTACATTACTAAGTGCTGAACAGTGGAATGGCCCCAGGAGTGTAATCCTGAATTAAACTACACGAATTCAAGTACCCATAAGCAAAAGATGTATAACTGAAGCAGAGGGAATTAGAACTAGTTTCTTCTCTTGAAGGAACCAGGCATATTGTAGTACCTCTCTACCACGGTGACAGATGCCTTAGTGATTCCTATAATTGGTGATGATGACGGTGATAAAGGTATGCTGCTTGTATCCCACCGGACTGACAAACATTAACTTTGAATCTCAGAATCTGGAAAAAGAGAGAAAGCTGGATACCAGTTCTGTGACAAGCAAACATATCAAGGGAAAAGTCTGACCTGCCATCCATGGAAAAAGAACAACATAAAAAAACCCCCGACATTCTTTCCTGCTAGTGCAGAGAAATGAGGAGTTATTCTGAGAGGGAGGGAGAAAAATCCTGTAAATACTGTTTTAACAAGTCCTTGCGGTTGGCCTATTCCTCCATGCGCTGTCGCAGCGATGCATCATACAGCTGTTTACACATCCACTGATCTGAAGTAATTCCTCTCCCCTCACACCCCAAAGGAAGCAAGACGGGTCAGAAAATTTTACGTTTTAGGCAGCAGCTAGAAAACTTTTCCCCACGAGACATGTTTATTTGCCAACGGATCCCACAGTCTGTGTGCTTCCCAGGCACACCCCTGGTTCCCATCTTACTCTCCTGGTCCAAAGGATGCCCGGGAGCTGGGGCAGGAGGAGATGAGGGGAATGGTGAGCCAAGCTCCTATCCAAATCCTTGCAGCATCTCCTTTGGCTGCTGTCAGAAGAAGACTACCAGGCTAGGGAGCCCCCAAACCTGACCTCGTAGAGCATTTCTTCTATGTAGAGTGCAAACCCCCATTGGGTCTTCTAACCCAAACACTGCACTCACGGGGATATCTTGCCATCACATATTCCAGCCTGCAACCCAACTTTCAGAATGTAATTGTTTGCCAGAGAGACCCCACACTGCAATCACTCAGACCAAATACCAGCCCAAGAAAAAACAGAGCCATATTAGAATAGAATATGAAGTGAACAAGTGGAGTAAAACCCACCAAGGTGAAGGCATCAGGAACTGCTGAGAAGGGGGAGGAGAGCACCTGGGCAAGGACCAGGGCCAAGCCCTTGTCTGCTGCTGCGCTGACACCTCTGTGATGGGGTCCACTGGGTCACCCCAATAAGAAAGCAATTCTGCTGGTGAGTGCTCATTTGAGTTTTCAAGTGCTGTGTCCAGTTTTGGGCTCCTCGCTACGAGAAAGACATTGAGGTGCTGGAGCGGGTCCAGAGAAGGGCAATGAAGCTGGTGAGGGGTCTGGAGAACAAGTCTGATGAGGAGAGGCTGAGGGAGCTGGGGGTGTTCAGCCTGGAGAAAGGAGGCTGAGGGGGGACCTTCTTGCTCTCTACAACTACCTGAAAGGAGGGTGTAGAGAGGGGGGGGTCGGTCTCTTCTCCCAAGTCACAAGCGACAGGACAAGAGGAAGTAGCCTCAGGTTGTACCAGGGGAGGTTCAGATTGGATATTAGGAAAAAGTTTTACACTGAGAGGGTTATCAAGCATTGGAACAGGCTGCCCAGGGAAGTGGTGGAGTCACCATCCCTGGAGATATTTAAAAGACGGGTAGACTTAGAGATATGCTTAGAGACGTCAGTGTTAGGTTGATGGTTGGACTCGATGATCTGAAAGGTCCCTTCCAACCCAGGCAATTCTATGATTCTATGATTCGTTTGGAAATAAGAAGGGAAAAAATTGCTGTATGTTGGAAAAGAAAGAGCAGAAAAATCAAGAAATTAGGAGGTGATGTATGGGAAAGAAGACAAGCGCGTCCATAATACAGCTGGGGTGTTCAGGCTGTGCTCTGACCATGACTTTGCTGTCGGTGAAGGTCCCATGGTGTGGAGGATGGTCCCCCTCTGAGGCACATGGGGTCTGGCCCTGCGTCCCCGAGGCAGAGGTGATGGGCAGGGGCACGAAGGTTGCCGGGGCTGCCCTTTTGCTGGTGTGGCTTCTTCTGCCGGGGGCAGGGTGGGAGCTGCTGTAATAAGCTATCTTGTCAAAAAGGGGCCATTTATCATAGAAACATACAATGGTTAGAGTTGGAAATGACCTTAAAGATCACTGAGTTCCAACCTCCCTGCCATGGGCAGGGACACCTCCCACCAGACCAGGTTGCTCAAAGCCCCATCCAGCCTGGCCTTGAACCCCTCCAGGGATGGGGCAGCCACAGCTTCTCTGGGCAACCTGTTCCAGTGTCTCACCACCCTCACAGGAAAGAATTTCTTTCTAGTATCTGATCTAAATCTCCCCTCTTTTTATGCCAGGAGAAGCTGTTTCCAGCAGCCCAGGCTGCTGCAGTGTGTGCGAGTATAGCTGCATCAGCAGCCTGCTCCTAATGGAGACAGAGCTCCAAGGCTGCTTTCCACATGGGAAAGGGTGGAACGGAGGGCAGCCGGCTTCCCGCTTCATCTCCTCCCGCTCCCGGACCCAGGAAGGCAGAGGAGAGGGCTTCCCTCTTCCCTTCCATTTTTCTGATGTTTCTGGCAGAGACAGGTCATGCACGAGAGGCCATATGGCTGCGCAGACCTATGGATGAGGATCTCAGGCATTGCCTGACACAGAAAGAGAGAGCAAAAAGTGTCTGCACAATGTTTAACTCATCCATGGAACTGGATGGTGCAGGATATCGCTCTAGGGAAAAAGAATTAGTGAGATGGAGAATCAGTGTGTTTCATTACAGATTGATGAGGGTGGTGAGACAACCTGAGAACAGGTTGCCCAGAGAAGCTGTGGCTGCCCCATCCCTGGAGGGGTTCAAGACCAGGCTGGATGGGGCTTTGAGCAACCTGGTCTGCTGGGAGGTGTCCCTGCCAACTCGATGATCTTGAAGGTCCCTTCCAACCCAAACCATTCTATGATTCTATTATTTGAGGAGAATCACCGAGGGCACATCAAAATTGGAAAGAGTCGTTTTGCGCCTGAGAGGAAGACAGACTGGAGAATTACAAAGCCTTGACCATCGCTGGTTAAAATCGACCATCGCAGAGAAGGCAAGAGGCTATTCCACCAAAACTGTTCCCGTTTACCTATATATTGATATTGCGAGATCTTTTTTGAAAAAAAAAATGCCTTCTAGGTACGTGCTGTCCCACTAGCTTTACTAATAGCAGCTCCCCACATCTAAAAATCTGCGTTTGAGAGGTGGGAGCACAGCAAGTCCAACAGCCTTTCCCACACGGCCCCATACAGCCCCCCAACAAACCCCAGGAAGCTAAAATTAGCCGTGATCTCCATAGTGTAGGATCCATCAGAAGTCTGCTATCGTCACGGAGCAGCTGGAACAATTTGTGGCTAAGCACTTCAGCAACAGACCACAGCCTTGCTTATATCAGGATTTTCCAAATACGGGCTAGATCAAAAACCTCCTGATCCGGATATTATAAAAAAAAAAAAAAAGATATTTCTGAACAGAGAGGTTGCAAATTTAGCTTCCTGCGCCCATGAAAAGAAGTAAATAGATGCTTTATTCCATGTCCTTTAACTTCTGTGGTCTTTGTGAGAATTTTTCTCAGCAAACGAGACATGTTCATCTACAGAAAAATTAGTATTTTGAGACAGAAATGGAAAGAAGGGCAGGCTAACACCCCCCTTTGAATTTTTATGGATCTTTCTAATGATAACTCCTGAAATTTCAGACAAAGACGGCAGCACCCACACAGGTACCAATACCACACTTACAAATTTCAAGTACTTCTTGTAAAACAAAAAATAGCATTTTTTTTTCCACCTGACAGCTACCAAAAGGCAGCAGCTAAAAACCATGGCAAAACACTATCTCGGCGGCAGTAAGTGAGCTGTTCCCTTTCCAGGTCTGAACGGCATCTCCCCAGAGCAGCCGTGGCTTCTGCTCACCTCCCAGAAGGAGCCCCACGGGTGTTTGCCTTCTGGAACTGGGAAGCGTCAAAAAAAGAGGAGTCACAGGGTCAGGAAATCATAGAATTATCGAACCGTTTGGGTTGGAAGGGACCTCAAAGATCCTCGAGTTCCAAGCCCCCTGCTCACAGGCAGGGACACCTCCCACCAGACCAGGTTGCCCAAAGCCCCATCCAGAAATGGTGAGGTTGGCTCCGAGAACGGCACTAGGAGAACTTTACAAGTGTAAAAGCCAGTGAGATCAAGACTGGGATAGATAGAGCAGGAAACAAGAGACTGATCCCGCTGGGGGCTAAGTGCCCTCTAAACTTAACAACTTCCAGAGGATCGGCACCTTGCGGGAAGGGCATCACTTCACACAACCAACCCCATCGGCAAGATTTGTGGGTGCTACTATTCTCGGCTCTCTCCTGGCTTCACGTATAATTTTGTGCAAGTACATTAACCTTCCTGTGGCTGAATTCACCCTCTTTGGTTTTCCCTCCCTCTCCCACAAAGAGCTTTCTCATCTTTGGGGAAGTCAATAGGGGTTGTAAGACACCTCCTTATGATTGCGTGAAAAATGGAGGGCACGGTTCTGCCATCCTCCCTCATTCCAGCATCCCCAGTGCTTCCAGCTGTGTTGGTAAATGCTACTGGGCAGGAATAAATGCTACAAGGCAGGACCTTCAGCAATGAGAAAAAAAAAGGATGTCAATGCTAGAAACTCCCCACATCTTAAAAAAGCGAGAAATATTTAAAAATTGAATTATGCATCGAGTAAAACAATTCTTAAGAATATCTAAAAGTCACATTCCCATTAAAATACAGCACGACGCACACAAAAAGTGCCCTCTATTTAAAAGAACACTCTTCAGGCTATAAAATCAAGCCTCCAACATTAGGCAATGAAAGAATTACGGTTGCTGATGCAAACTTAATTTGGTATCCTTTGCGTATACATTATCATACAGTCTAATTTTTTTTAACATTTTTTTTAAGTGCAGTTCTCCTTCGCAGCACAGGATGGATAGCGTTGAATTAATAAAGCAACTATTCAATATTTTGTCTTCTCATTGTTCAGGGTACAGCCTTACAGCTTGTTTCCTGCTAACTATTCACACGGTGCTCTGAAGACAAAATTATTAATTTCCTTATGGGCTTTTCTATAGCGCTCATCACTAAAATAAGTGAGGGCTTCACAGACACTTCACTAATCTTCCCCAAATCCCTGTGAGTTGAGGGAACTATTATACTGTTTTATACATGGGGAGCTTAGGCACAGATAAATTAAAGCCAAAAAGTACCCACTAATTTAGGAAAGCCTGCCTTAAGATGTCCAGCCCGTGGTTTTTCAGAGCCTTTAACATTTTGCAGTGCTTTGTATCTTCAAAGCACGAGTCTCCCCCCGATTTCAGTCCCAGCTATGCTCTTCTGCAAAACAGGCCCTAGGGCTGAGGCTGGGCTTCCAGAAAAATGTGAAACACGCAATTAACGATCGTCTTTAAAAAAGGTCTGATTTAAGGGGCTTAGCGTCACGGAGAAATCTGTCACAGAACGAGAGAAAGAGAGAGAGAGAGAGAACCCCGTTTCAGGGGCAGGGTAACTAACCAGCTCCCTGCCACCTCTGCCATCACCACCAACCTCTTCCACCTCTTCCAAGGGACAACTCGGTACCGTTGACAACAACCCCACCTCGTTCCACCTGCCATCACCTGCCCTGCACAACCGGTGGGACTCAAATCCCAGGGGAACCAAGGTGGCATCACGGGTGTAAGACTATTACGGTGCCTAAGGAGCAAATTAGTATTGTGTGAATAACCTCAATTCCCCTATTTCCTAATAAGTCAAAAGCTTATCATTTTATTGAAGACTTTTACGTGCGATTTCCATTTC
>JAHREE010000245.1:9471207-9603871 GCA_033628505.1 Tringa tobata
TCCATTTCCCCCCCCCCCCAAAAAAAAGCAGCAAACACAGGAACTGCAGCATCGTGTGGCCATCCTCCCACTTAATCAACTAGAGTTTTAAGCGTTAAGTTATACCCCGCAGACTTCTGCAGCTTGTGGAGTAACTGACAGCACCAATACATTATCCTCACTGATGTGGGCAAACACTCGAAACTGGATGACAAATACCCTTACCAGGAGAATTTAGAGGTGTTGGGCAGCAGCAGGAGACAGATGAGTATGACCTTCCCAGTTTACATTCCTTAGGATTCTCAAAGCCACCCCAGTCTCCTTGCTAGGACCAACCACCCTCTTTGTCCTCCTTTGCCAACCCGCCAATCTTCTCACACCCAGTTACCCATCTTTTCCCTTCTCCACTCCCAGACTCACCTTTTTTACCTGACCAGACCCTGTTATGCCATCTGACGCCACTGTGTGACCTCTCTTCCTTTCAACACTGTCCCCAGTCCCCCCAGAATCTCCTCATTCCAGCCTCTCACAAGCCCCTATTAATAGTGTAGCTATTTCTTCGGATACGGGATTCCCCTTTCTCACCCAACACCCCCTCCATTTTCTTTCAGGCTCTTCATCAAGTCAGTTCCAGCATCATCTTCCAACTCCCTCTGACGTTTCTCTCTTTTTCATCTCAGTCCCACTCTGCCAAAGTCCCTGGGCAATTATCCCATTATCCTGCCTCTACTTCCACCCATTTACTGAGGTAGCACCTTTCCCTCTTTCTGCACTTCTGCCAGTTTAATTTTCTGCACTACCTCACACAGACAACTATTCTCTTCTCAGCTCTGCAGCCCGGGGCCAGGCTTGGTGCAACCCAAAGAGATATGGTCCATCTGAAACTCCCTTGCCATCCCTCCACTAGTTACTCACTTGGGACTCCTCATGCAGCCACTTATGACTTCTGCCAAATCCAAGCACAGGTAGAGAGATTCAATCGTAACATTAAAAAATCCTAATAAAATGCTTGAATCATAGAATCATAGAATGGTTAGAGTTGGAAGGGACCTTAAAGATCATCCAGTTCCAACTCCCCTGCCATGGGCAGGGACACCTCCCACCAGACCAGGTTGCTCCAAGCCCCATCCAGCCTGGCCTTGAACACCTCCAGGGATGGGGCAGCCACAGCTTCTCTGGGCAACCTCTTCCAGCGTCTTGCCACCCTCACAGGAGATAATTTCTTCCTAATAGCTAATCTAAATCTCCCCTCTTTCAGTTTAAAACCATTTCCCCTCGTCCTATGGCTCCACTCCCTGATGAAGAGTCCCTCCCCATCTCTCCTGGAGCCCCTTTAGGGACTGGAAGGGTCTCCCCGGAGCCTTCTCTTCTCCAGGCTGAACACCCCCAACTCTCTCAGCCTGTCCTCACAGCAGAGATACTCCAGCCCCTCTGATCATCTTTGTGGCCCCTGCTGGATCCGTTCCAACAGGTCCATGTCACATCCCAGTCTTTTTCTCCTTTAAGATTCATAAACTGCTCAAAAAATGGGGCTTGTTTCCATGAGCACAAAAGGCGCATCCTTGACAAAAGGAGACAACCTCCCTGCCAGTTATCAAACCGCTCCTCCAAAGCACAAGCTGTTTGAGAAGTCTGAAGTGTTTCTTAAAAAGAGCAGAACAGCATGTTTTTCAGCACTTCATTTTTCAGAAAGTTGCTCGCTTTATGTGGCATTTGCAAGGAAATTCTGCCGGGGAGTTTTTTTTGATGCAGTGGTTGAAGTTTTAAGAAGGGGACTACTTTAGAAGGACAAGCAACACAGACTTTAAGAAGGGGACTACTTTAGAAGGACAAGCAACACAGACTTAAAAACAACCCGTCGTGTCACACCCTCGCCCTCCGTGTAATAAATCCAATAACTTCTCCTTTCAACCAAGAGCAGCAGAGCCGGGAAAGAAGCCAGAGATACACTTCGATGCAAATTGGTGAAAGAGTATTCCAGGGTCAGGAGACCTTACTGGTCAAAGTCCCCTTTCTCCCATTTTCCTGAAGATGCCCCCAGAGTCAGCAACGTTAATTCTACTCGTTTCACCTCCAGAGGCAGGATGGGAGGCAGCAGCATTTGCTGTTTTGACTGAAGCAATTAACTAATATTCAGGATCCGGCTGCAGTTTCCATTCAAAAGGATATTGCTCAGGGAATCAGGTCTGGCTTGGAGGCAATCCTGTCTCACCAAGGGTGTTGTACGAGGTACCCCCTAATAACAACGGACAAGAGTGAAACGTTTTACTACTTCTATAGCCCAAGACCTCCCTTTGGGCCTTCAGTCATGCTAAATAGTGTTTTGTTTCTGTGGGTTGGGGTTGGCTTTTTTAAGCTTTCCCTCCGAATTATGATTCAAACGCTCCTGCGGCTGCCCTACCTGTCCACCGCTGTCCTTCCTTATGGCTGAGCTGCTTCTCCTCGTGTGGACTCCTGTGCTAGTGAGCACACACACGCGTGCACACGTCTGTCACGCCAGACCAGCAAAACACCACCCAGCCACTGGTTCCACCCAGCCACACCAATATCCACCGGGCTGCAAAACACTATGTATTTTTAAGGAGGTTCTGACTCAGACTGTGCTAAGGACCTTCTGGAAAATTTGTTTTCCTTGGCTGAAAGAAAGGGAGTCACCACACAGAATCATAGAGTGGTTTGGGTTGGAAGGGACCTTCAAGATCACCAAGTTCCAACCCCCCTGCCATGGGCAGGGACACCTCCCACCAGACCAGGTTGCTCCAAGCCCCATCCAGCCTGGCCTTGAACCCCTCCAGGGATGGGGCAGCCACAGCTTCTCTGGGCAACATCTGCCAGCTCCCTCCAGGTTCCACCACAAGCCTGGGATAAAATAACATCACTCTGGGCCCTGTTCAGCCGTGCAGAACCCACATATTTTCCAAGCAAGCAATGAGCAAAGTGACTTTGGGGTTGGAACTTGATGATCTTTAAGGTCCCTTCCAACCCGAACCATTCTAGGATTCTATGATTTAACCAAACAGTCCAAGTTTCTCGGACTGTCTGCTCCTCTACATACACACACTTACAGCACAGACACGGTGCTGTGTGCTTGTTTTAGAGACAGTTACACCAAAGAAATGCACTCAGGGAGGCAAAAAAAAATTAAAAATCTGTATTATGTAGAATTATGTAAAAAAAAATTCTGTTTAGTAACTATTTCCAGTGGTTTTAAAATGTTTGTGGCTTTTTTTTTTAAAAAAAAGCAAAGCTCTCAGTTCTATTTAAAAATGTAGATGACAAATATATTAAATAAAGAAGTAAAAGCATGCTCTGAACAGGCTCCCAGCCCTGTGGCTGCCGTGAGCTGTCTCTGGAGACCGGTGGCCCTGGGCAGGAACCTCGACGCTGCTGCAGCCTCCAGCCCCGGTGCGTGGTGGTGTCGCTGTGCCTAACCCCAGCCTGCCCAAAACAAAACCTACGGAGGGTTAGAGGAACTGAGGTGACATCGTGGCCTTTTTTTTCTTGATGGCTAGAAGCATAAAACCAGCCACATTTTGTCAGATGGAGTCAGGAGGTCAGCGGAAGAAGCAGGGGAGAGGGAGGGTGCGGGCAGGGGCAGGGTTTGCTTCCGAGATTCCTTAAGCTGGCACCTCACTGGGAATTCCAGTTGGAACAACTCAGTGGATTGGAAATCTCTTTTTCTACAGAGTTAACCTGTGTTTCAGAGCATCCAGGGAAGAAAACACTGAGGTGCAGCCTGGAAACTTCATTTTAGCGGGTTTAACACCAAGAAAACACAAAACACAGACGCGGAGGGTTATGTGAGTGAACATAAAAGGGAGCAGCTCACTGAGCACCGTAGCCATCGAGAAAAGGCACATAAAAATTGAGAGAAGAACCGAACGCAGAGCAATAGCACAATTTACTTACAATCTGGAATATCAGCAGGATTTTAGTTTGTTGTTTGTGGGTTGCTGGGGTATATGGTACATTACAGTAGAGCATCAGCACTAATTCTACATGGCAGCTCCTCAGAATACCATCTGCTTCCCCGGTAACTGTTAATATAGTTGTAATTATCTACTTCTAAGCACTTTATTGGGAATATCATTTGCAAATTAATCAACTACAGACCGGTAAAACAAATGACATGCTTGTCTGAAAACAACAGCATTATTTCAAATTATTTTCCTAAGGGTTGGGAAATATCAGCCACAGCCAAAGCTGGGAACAGGGCAAGGAAAGGTCTACATTCAGCTTAAAAACAGGGATTCTAGCTATGTCCACCACAGATTTGTGGGTGCATGAAGAGATGATTGGTCTTTAGGAGCAGGAAATTAGCACTGTAAGATGAACCCCCATTTGTGAGCCCCTTTCTCATTGACCTGCACAATCCCAGTTCCTCCAAGACTTTGCTTTCTCTGCCTTGGCATCTTGCTTTGCTCCAAGGCTGCTCCAGCCCCTCTGCCCTTCATCTCTTCCCTTGCTGCAGGACCTTTGCCACTTTTGCACAGCTCCTACTCCTTATCACCGCCTTCTATCTCATCGCTTGCTTTCTTCAGCAAGGGATTCTTAGCCCTGCGCACCCCGGCGTCAGTTCACACAACCCATCATCTCCTGGTGTCCCACCTGAGATCTACGATACAAGGCCAGCACAGATTTCCTCCTCCAAATCCCAATGACGTACTCGTCACACATTGCAAAACCGAAGGCTGTAAAAATAATTGGGTTGCCCTGCACCTCCTGACGGAACGAAGTAGCTTTAATTATTTGAAAGCCGGTTGCATGAGGAATGATGAGACACCACACAAAAGCACCGTCCCCACCGAAGTTTCCAATAAGCTATTAGGAAAATGAATTTGGAGGCCCACGACAAGCAAGCCGGCCGCTATCAGTTTACTCATGCAGATACCATAAATAGCCCTTCCATGATAATGCTGTCGAGCGAGCGATTTTTAAAATCACTTTCACTTGTAACTCCTGAAATATTAGCAGCCTCGCAAAGTTAACACAATACTCGAGGCTCGGCGAGCGAGCCGTACGTAAGGCACGTCCTCCCGCGGCATCTCTTTGCGATGCCCTCTGTTTGGCAGGAGGTCTGACGGCAGACGGCGGGGTAAAGCTGATCGATAATCGTGGCGTGCCATTTCCACGTTCATGGTTGAGAGCCCACAAATAAAAGCCAACAGGTTATCTGCTCGGTGACGCTAAGTGTCCTCAGATCGCTGTATTCCAGCACCTCAGCACTTTCCTCACGCTTTTCCCATCAGTGCCTCTATCATCTATTAACGCGACCATCAAGGTTAAAAGCAAAAGGGAAGTACGTTGTTTGGGGAGAAAAATTAAATTAATTTCTTCAGTGTGATAACTTCTATGTATTGCCTCAGTGTGCGTAGAACCAGCTCCTCAAGCGAAAACCCCGCTTTTTGACTTTAGAAATATGGATCTATTTTACGTTCCTCTGGCTGTACGCTATTCAAGGACCCAGACGTAACTTTATTAAATAACAGTTCCTAGTAATAAGAGTTTATGTTCTTTAAAAAATTGAAGTCCTTGAACAGAAACCCGCTCAAGAATCCAAGCAGCAGACAAACAGCTCAGCTGGTAAAAACCCAGCGACTAAAATAGTTTCCCTTCTTTCTCATTGCTGTTCGAGTGAGCAACAGAGTTGTCACCCATCATCAAGGCTGAACGGCTACTACTAACTGCTACTTTTGTGCATGACCAACCTCTTCTTAAGGGTTACAGATACTTAACTCCAACAGCAGACACTTCATCGTAATTGTAATAAAACTGTATTCTACCTGTGCCGGGCCATTCATAATGAACTGGAACTTTGTGTATGATTCATCACCTCCGCTTTTAATATTTCATTAAACTTTAATAAAATAGCCCGGAAAATAAGCATGAATCTCCATCCAAACCTTTCCTAATTTTGCAGGCTTTTACAGACATACCTACAAAACACAAGCATTATTTTTCTTCATGTAAGGGTATGTTCTTCCAATGGTATGATAAACACCTTTAGGACCAAACCTAACTGTCTCTTAACAAATCATGTAGCCTCTCCGTAGAGAGCAGGTTTCTCTGAACAGCTAAAGCCAAATTTTTCCCAGAGTCATGAATAAATGGCTCAAAAGTTACCATCTGCAAAGAACAGTAAAGATTTTTTTTTTTCTGTAGCAAAAAAAAAAAAAGTATTTAAAGTATGTGTTCATGATAGCATATAAAAGTCAGTTGCTTTTTGGGACTGCGTTGCACTCCATAGGATAAACCAGCAAGAAATTAGAGCTTCGTTATTTTCAAGGGTGTATGTCAGGAGACATCAATTAATATCTGGCCCATGAACTGTCTTTTCACGTTTTGCTGAGACCGAAGTTGTAAGTTTTGGGCACAGACTGCTGGACAATAACATTTGTAAGAGAAAGACCTCTGTGGAGAAATCTAACTCGCAGCTTATGTACCACGTAGGTACAAAACCTTTATCTCATTATATGAAAATCAGCAACTTCGGCAATATCTCTATTTCTTGCCTTTAAATATGTTTTCCCAACCATTGTGCACCGCAGCCTTCTACTCTCTCATCCTAAATGAACTTTACTGCTCGTTACCTCCTCGCTTATCCTCTGCTTAGCATCGCACCAAGGCATTCAACAGCACCACCCACCAGGGACTGATTCCTGACCTTCTTTCTCCAACACAAAGCAGCAAAGCAGCCAGGAAAACACCTCCCTAGGGAGTCAAAATTTCATACAACCTTGGCGATCCTTTTTCAGATGTATTTATTCATGGGAAGCAGGTCATTTCATAATCTAAATACGCTTCTCAAACAACCCAACTTTCCAAATCCCAATGAAAATTTTCAACCTAAACGGGCAATGGAGAGAAAGGGAAGGGTGGGCCCATTTTTCTTATTATTTCTAAAGCATCACTAAAAATAAACAAGTACAAGAAATGGGAAGAAACGTGAGAATGACACTGGACATCTGACACCGACCCAGCAGAGGGATTCAGAGCCGAGATAAATGTTCTAACCTTAATGCACCTTCACGGTGCCTAGTCATCTGCAGGGATCTTTGAACAACGAGTGCTCCTGCATATCAAGTGAACTTGAAATACCTTGCCTGGACTCAGGAAGGCAAATTAAATCTGCAAGGGCAGCGTGAGCTCGGGGGTTTGGCCACTCAACGTTTGTCTTTGGGATCCACGCATCAAAAGCAGCGTGGTGAGCAGGTTGTGGGAGGTGATTCTGCCCCTCTGCTCTGCACTCGTGAGACCCCACCTGGAGTACTGTGTCCAGCTCTGGAGTACTCAACATGGAAAGGACGTGGACCTGTTGGAAAGTGCCCAGTGGAGACCACGAAGATGATCAGAGGGATAGAGCACCTCTCCTATGAGGACAGCCTGAGAGAGCTGGGGTTGTTCAGCCTGGATAAGGCTCCGTGGAGACCTTATAGCAGCCTTCCAATATCTGAAGGGAGCCTACAGGAGAGCTGGGGAGGGAATCTTTCTCAGGGAAGTGTAGTGACAGGACAAGGGGCAACAGTTTTAAATTGAAAGAGGGGAGATTTAGATCAGATACCAGAAAGAAATTCTTTGCTGTGAGGGTGGTGAGACACTGGAACAGGTTGCCCAGAAAAGCTGTGGCTGCCCCATCCCTGGAGGTGTCCAAGGCCAGGCTGGATGGGGCTTTGAGCAACCTGGTCTGGTGGGAGGTGTCCCTACCCATGGCAGGGGGGTTGGAACTCAATGATCTTTAAGGTCCCTTCCAACTCTAACCATTCTATGATTCTACAATCCCTTGCTCGCACAGGGTTAATTTTTGCACGGGAACGTAGTGGTCTGTTGTGGGAACATGGTGAGGTTCGGGCCTCAGAAGATGCTGAGAAGGCGGCACATTGTCTGGTTGGCCTCGGTTGATCCGTCCTGTGCCCGTTCCCACACTTTTGGCTTGTGAGAAGCACCTCTGTGCCCTGCGATTTGCCACACGGAGCTCACGGGAGGAGCTCGGGCGGCAGCAAGAAGGTACACACCGTTTCCAAGCTTAACTTAAATCAGTGCCGCAAAAAATCCTCCTACTAGTTTTCTCTAATATCTCTTTGCCAGTAGCGGGGCTTTTCTGCTGCGTAGGACATCTCTTCTGTTCTCTAGAGCTTCTGCTCGCTTTATAGCAATCCCTTGAAGGCCCCCTGAGGTTGCTCTTTGTGAAGCAAGACATATTCTGAGTGGGCACAGACATCTTCGCTAGCTCTCGCGCTGCAGCTTACTCATTTCCTCGCTCCACTGTGGTTCTAACCTTCTTTCAGATTAAGAGCAATTTACATCTCTTTAACCAGACATATTGGTGTTATTACCATTGCAGTCCTATTGATTGCAATGCTGCACTTAGCATCACCGTTCCAATTTTATCATCCTTAGTCATTCTTGCATGACTGTGTATTTATGTACAAGTTCTATTATTTAAATTAGTATATAGCATTAGAAAGGAAGCATGACAGAATTAAAACAAACTGAAAAGCACAAAAGAACGATGCCAAAATGCTGAAAATCATGCCCTCCTTTTCTTGGATATATCAGCACTCGGTTATTTGGATTTCTTTTAAAGGGGAATGCAGTTATTGGCTATTTTGAGAAATTATAGCCATAAAGCAACGTAAACAACCTTGAAAACAGGAAAGCAATTATTTAGGAGTTTCATATTCTGCTCCACAGTGCAACACAAAAAGGCAAAGAAAACGTTCCAAGTAGGTGTATCTGTAAAGTACTACAAAGCCTTGTGACCGGAGGTGTTTACCGGTAAAAGGCAGAGTAAGACAAACACTGCTGAAAATAAAAGAAAAATAAACAGTTGTTTCTACCGTATGATTGCAATAAATAAGAAATGTGGGAAAATAGTCCGGAATGTCTGTGGGCTCTGCAAAAGGAGCAGTAGTTTATCACGACATCAATCAGATGCCGTCACCCCAATAGGCATCTCATGCACAACAGGGGACAGCAAAGACCATCCTCAGGCAGAGTCACGGGCCAGAGGGTTCAGCCAGTGCCAGAAACACAGCAAAACAGATTTTTCTAAATTTGTGAGGTGTCAGCTAAAGCCTGCCTCCTGCCATTAGCTCAGCTCCGGCCATCTCACAGAATCACATGGGGTTGGAAGGGACCTCTGGAGATCATCTAGTCCAACCTCCCTGCCACAGCAGGTCCACCCAGAGCAGGTTGCACAGGAACGTGTCCAGGTGGGTTTGGAATGTCTCCAGAGATGGAGACTCCACCACCTCTCTGGGCAGCCTCTTGCAGGGCTCTGCCACCCTCATAGGAAAGAAGTTCCTCCTCATGTTGAGATGCAACTTCCCATGTTCAAGTTTGTGCCCGTTTCCTCTTGCCCTGTCACTGGGCACCACTGAAAAAAGACTGGCCCCATCCTCCTGACACCCACCCTTTAAGTATTTATGGGTGTTGATCAGGTCCTCCCTCAGCCTTCTCTTCTCCAGACTAAAAAGACCCAAGTCCCTCAGCCTTTCCTCATAACAGAGATGGCTCCAGGCCCCTCATCATCTTTGTAGCCCTCTGCTGTACCCTCTCTCCAGCAGTTCCCTGGCCTTCTTGAACTGGGGAGCCCAGAACTGGACACAGGACTCCAGATGGGGCCTCACCAGTGCAGAGCAGAGGGGGAGGATGACCTCTCTCGACCTGCTGGCCTCGCTCTTCCTGATACACCCAAGGATGCCATTGGCCTTCTTGGCCACAAGGGCACATTGCTGGCTCATGGTCATCCTGTTGTTCACCAGGACTCCTAGGTCTTTCTCCTCAAACGTGCTCTCCAGCACCATTCTGCTCCTTTTCTTTTATACTAAAATTCACATCAAAACCCTGCGCTGCAGAAGAACACTGACTGCACCTTTCCAGGGCTCCAGCTCCGACAGGGTCACTGCCACCTTTCAACTGCCCTGAAAAACTGAAGGAAAAAAGCTTACGATGATCCTGAGCACTCACAAGTTTATTGACCAGCTGGAACCACAGCACCCGTGTTCCTCCCAACGCCAAAATCACCTTAATAGAGCTCAAAACCAACCAAGCAGAGACTATTCCCATTCCTGTCCTGTAACTCCAGCAATTCCGTGACCCCATTAAAAACACACACGAAGTGTTCCTCCCTGGCCCCCAGTGAATCCTCTTAAAACAGTGCCAGTCAGTCTAATGAGAGACAGAAATACTTTGCCTTTTGAAAAAAAAATAAAAAAATAAAAAATTGATCAAATGGTCTTTGAATATTTGATAACCCAAATAAGAACACACAGATATAGCACATAAAAATTCAGTAACTGCTGTAATCAATAAGCAGGCCATTCAGCAAATCCACTTTCATTAATTAAGAGAAGGGAGCGTTATTCCTTAAGACAGATGCAAAACGACAGTCACGTGTTATTACTTCATGTTAACGTCTTGAGCCAATCTGGGTAAAAATAGTATGTCTCATCTCTTTTAAACAAACAAAAGTCCCACTCGCCACCAGTTGGTGGTCTAAGACTGATAGTGTTTTAATTTTAATGAAAAATGTGCTTTCACAGCCAAGCAGACCAACCAAAGTCAGTCCATGCATGGTCTCAGGACCTGCTTTTTCAGCTGGGATGGTAACAAACAAAGCTTAACTAAGTTATTCCTTAATGCTCCCAGCAGGGATGGGGACTTGACAAATCCTTAGCCTTTTCATTTACAGCCAGGAGGGAAACAACAGATCAGCCTTTTTAAGTTGTAATATGGGGTCTTGTGAGCCACCGAGACACAAGAACCGGAAAAAGAAACTGAGGAGATGTGGAGAAGGTTAACTATTGGTTCTCTGTGTACTTAAAAACTAAGACACCCACTAAGACCTGACATTTCCCATTTAAACCACCACAGAAAGGAATTAATTAATAAGTATGACTATAAAAGCATAAGAGATCAGACTTTCCTCCTCATGCTGTCCATCAGTCTACTCATTTTCTCTTTCTGAAAGCAGAGGTTTTTCACAGAACCAGAATGACCCACCACTTCACCAAGCTTCTCATGATAAGAAGCCTGAAGAATCATCCATGATCATCATCATTCAGCCTCTCCTTGTGCCTACCATGTCCTCATGATACTCTTGCCCCAAATGGGGGCTAGTGGTGGCTCATGCCCTTCGGCACCAAGCTCTTCCCAGACCAGGTCCTTACCTCTGCAGAGGCTCGTCCTACCTGCCTCTTGGCATGAAGAGTTATGAGGTGCCCCTACCCAAGCAGGTCCCACCACCCCTACCCAAGCTTGCCAGGACCTTGTGGAGGACAGTGGGGGGCCAAGTGTGTCAGCCACAACTAGTGGAAAACACAATGTGACACCTTATTTCACCACTTTGGAGAGAACTTCTCTGATGAACTATGTTTTCAAAGTGTCTTCAAAACAAAGATGTTTCAGCCCCTGCTCCTATCTGCAAGTTTTCCTTTTCAATTCCCCCCATGCAAAAGAAAACAAACCAAATAACCCTAACTCCCCTAAAAGAAAGGCAGTCATAATCCCATTTTTTTTTAAAATTTTCTTTTTTTTAAATCAGTTCCAACAGGGAGAGAGTTTTAAAACTACGAGGATACAATCAGGAGTGGAATTCAAATGGATCCACCCTAGATGCTCGTGATCTGGGCTGACACAGGAATGATGGAGGTTCAGAGCTTAATAGTTTGATAATTCAGAAAGAGAGGAAAGAGCTGATCCATATAATCCAATGAATGTCAGGGTCAGGATTTAAAACTGAGTCCAGCACATAACTAAAAGTCAAGGTAATGGCAGAAGAGGCAGAGGAATATGTTCTGCACAAAGCTAGCAGAGGTTAGCACCTTAGCTGTGCAATTCTCCACTAAGCTAGTCATGCTCTTAGGAGATCCATCAAAAATAAAACACAGGAAAACTATGGAGGGTGTTCACTAGTTTACAACATAAACAGGACAAGCATCTGCAGGCACAATTCAGGACAAGCTGTCCAGAGCTCATCCTGATTTTAAAAAGACATTCATGTCTGTGCAACAGACAGCAAGGTTAGTTAATAAAAATACATCTCATCATACAACAGGTCAAAATGACTGATGTACGACAGGACAGATTTGATGAACTGAGATGGTAATCTTCACAAAGTTATTTGGCATTCGTAACAACTCAGAATTTATATTCACACTACCTGATGGGGGGCAGCTCCTATTATTATTAACAAAATACCAACAACTGGTTCAGCCTCTAAGTCAATTCTATTTACAGTTCGTCATTCCATTATAAGAAAGCAGCACCGACAGAGACACAAGGAAAAGACTTCATCTTCATAAAGATAATTTTTTACATACAAGCACAGACAGGCAAATACAAACACTTTTTTTTTTTAATAAAGGAAGGAGGTGCTACAAATTAAAGAAAGATCAGAGGTCTAAAATGGAGAATTGTGTAATTTTAGACTAATTCAAACTGGTCACCAAAGCATGCTCTGTAGAAATACAGTCCAGACCCTGAAGAAGATGGACTCTTCTCCACGCCATTCCGTTCTCATGTAACCCAGCAGAGGGTCCCCAGAAAGTCATTCTTTGGGACATCTGCAGACATCTAACAATAGAACGAGAGATGAAGTATTCGGCTGTAAAGGTAAGTCACTGGGTTTTCCAGCCACAACCTCTTAACACGTAAGACAGCAGGTATTAACGTAGGAGAAAATACACAATGGGATCCAACTCCATAACCTTTCACTAGTTAGTCCTACTGCACGCCATCCAAAAATATCTCAGAGGAAGTCTAACTCGATTCAAATAGTCGAATTAACTAGAGAAATATGCTTAAATTGTGGGTTGCCACTGAAACATTGCACAGACAGTGGCTACAAGGACTGGACGCACAGGTCTGTTAAGATTCGGTGAAGTACTTGGGTTTGGATTTTTTTAACACAAATCAAAAAGCAAAATCCACTTATAAAAGAGCAGAATTTAAAATCTGATCTCATTTCATAACTGTAACTTGGATACTCTAACAGCTCTTTTTCAGCAGGGAATCAATTCAGGATTAACGCAAGCAATGGCCTTGGCAACCCCTCCCAGAGTTGAGTCTACCGAAGGTACTCTTCACAGACTATCAGGAGATCATGATGCCCTTGGAAGTCTCTCTAATTAACAATAAACTGCTTTTACAATTGAAAATGCAGCCTCAAACCCTGGTGACACTATGGATACGTCAATTCCTGATCCACACGCTTCATTGTATGCAATGTCTTTGGAAATCAAGGGCAACAACAACCTGGAAAATATTTTTCAACATTTGGACTCTTGCCACCAAATCAATAATGGTGGAACAAAATGAATTACAAGATTCCACAGCTTCAATCACAGAAGAAGTAGAGAGTAAGCCAAAAAGAGAAACCACAACTTACACTGAGAGACTAGTTGGACTGAACTGCATGTAGACTTGTATCTAATTAAATCAGACTAAGGACAAAAGCGAGGCAGAATCATTTGATAGACTTGCATGGAATCGGTCAACACAAAAGGGTACTCAGCTCATGAAATATATAAGTAATTTCTCTTGATCCAGCCAGAGGACTGACACGACCCCCACACTTGAAGGGCGGCCAATGTCACAAGGAAAGGAGAAGGTTTTACTCTTAAGATTATTATGACTTTCCTGAAAAGCTTTTCCACGGGACTCAGGTTTTCAACACTTGAGGAACACGGGTTCAGAATGACTTAGGGATGATTCAAATTGGAGAAGGCTATGAAATAGGTGAAACACAGCAGTTTTCTCTCTCAGAAAGAGATGATGTGCATAGTCTGGATACATCCGCACTAAACACTTTGGCCTTGTCGAGCCTCAGCTCCTCTTACTTGCCAGCTCCTCTCCATTGCAACAGCAAACGTGGAATGAGCAAGAGCATCATTTTGGACAGCAGAGGGGAGCATCCTCTGGGATGCAGATCACAGTGCTATCTAGCAGAGGACGAGACAGCTTCCCCTTATGACAAGCATAGCCTTAAAGAAGACCAATCCAGCAGAACACATTTCCAAAACGGTTGAACTTGTTCTCCAAGTATTTTAACCCCGTCCCCAGAATCGCACACTCTGTGTCTGATGGACTTTCGTCGTATGGCCAGCTCTAGCATCAGATTTAGCTTTAAAATACTGCATTTTTCCAATGGTTCAGCAGTGTCAGGGAGGATATAGTGCTCCTTATTTTACCATCGATGCCGTTTCTGTAAACCAAACCTATGCTTGGACTAAGAAAGTCCCACCCACACCAGTGCAGAACGGTGACTGGTGCTTACACCCATATAACTGGAGAAGATTAAGCTTTCATGGCTGATGCTTAGGTCGACGAAACAACAGTGAGCTACACTATAATCTACCACTTGTCCATAAACGCAGAGCGAGCCAGACAAGCACAAGTCAACGTTTACAAACACCCACTCCAAAATGCAGAGAAGTGACGCGGAGACATTTGAAATATGCTTCCAGCAACAATGGACAGGGACACTGGTTTTAACCTTGCGCCATCGAGTCTTAAATTTCCAAACCTAATTTGCCATCCTTCGCTTCCATCTTCTGCCCGCAAAAAAGGGATGAACTGTCCAAATGAGGTGGATAGCTTTAAAATCAAAAGTAACAAGCAAAATGGCACCTAGTGGACTAAGTACTAAATACATGAATCTCAAAACATCCTTTAGTCTTCTCTCCAGCTGCATTCATTAAAGGATGCAGCTAGCTCTAATACAGGAAATTATAGACCTTCTGTGAGAAATGTATGTCAGGTGCCAAAAGCATTTAAATTCTATCTTTTTCCAATTCATGAAGCTCATTGTAGCATTGTATTGTTGCATTATTAGATTTATGCATTTAGCAAGCAAGCATACTATAAGAGTGGCTGCAAGTAATTACTCTTTTCTAATGGCAGGAACCACAGTATTGTCCATGTTATGTCATTTTTATGAGAAAAAGAGCCTGTTTTTTAAAAAAGACTTCAATGTTTAAATAAACATCCAAATATCTCATTTATTAATAAACCACAGTTCTAAATTGTAGGAAGAGCAAGGTAGGTAGAGAGTGAGGATAACTGACATAATTCGTCCATTACAACAGATTGACTATGAGACCTCATCCAGAAAAGGTTATTTATATACTGACATCCCATCCCTTTGGGGATTATGTCTTTGCAGGACACGTTTTTAAATGGGATTTTGAAAACGTGGAAATTCAAAGGTAGTTTCTTTGTAACTTTTTGATCTGTCCTCTTGAAAGGGTCAGCGTTTCTATGGAATGTTCTCTCAGGAAATTATGGTGATGGGACACCTGATTAGTCCAACTACTTAACGGTTGTACCAATTTGCAAAAGAGAACATTCTCAAACCCAAAACCTGGCCTTCCAGACACCTATCAAAGGCTCCTTGTTGGATGTGTCTTTCCACATTGGGAATGCTCGCATTCACTAGACGGAGCTCTGAACTTTATACGTGACTCCATTTCCTGAAGTTTTTCAAGAAATTTATTTAGTCTTCCCTCAGACAAAGTTTCATGCAGATCAACGAGAGCTTTGCATACGTGACATCCCTGGAATACGCTCTTACTACATGAGCCTAAGCACCTAATCCATCTGCTTCTTGCATTCGTGACTCTGCAAACACTTCAAAGATGGTACCATCCATATACCACGTTCTTTCTACTCCCTGTACAAACAAAGCTGAATAATTACAAGTTAAATTTATTTCTGCATGGCATAACTTGATCCCAGGGAAATTTTTCAGAAATTTCCTGGTTTCATTACACAGTTTAAACCCAGTTACTAATACAATGGCACTTCTGGTATTTCCAACGCAGGAAGGGACTTGGTTCAATTACAGACAAAATAATGTCCATGTCAGTTTAAATACTCAATGCCTTGCTCACGTTTCTCATGCAAGAATCTCACTGGAAGTATGTGGGTGTAAGGACTGAGATTACCTAGGCTGGACTCTGTAGGACATCACACATCATCAGCTCTGTAGAGGAGCAGCATAACATGAAAAGGTCCAGAACTGCAGCCACGTGGCATTTATCACTCAGTGCCACAAATACCAAAGCCTACAGAAACTATGCCTTGATTTCAACCAGCAGATGAACAAATCCAACGAGCAGATGAACAGATGCTAAAGTCTGTGAAGTCCATCATGGTCTGCTGGAATGGAAATCACCACTGAAACATACAGCACAGAATCACAGAACCGTCAAGGATGGAAGGGACCTTTCAGATCACCTAGTCCAACCACCAACCTAACACTGACAGAAAACCATCATCATTATTAGCCTTTTATACAGAAGAAATCCCCTCAGAGGAGATAACTGAGTAAATGAGGTTTTTTGCATTTAATTACTTGATCCCCACTTTGCTTCACTCTACTGCCACCAGCAAAGAGTGGCAAGAAAATAAGACGCCCCAGTAACTGTCCTGTTGGCAAGGCCAAAGAAAAGCAAAAAGAAGAGCAAAAAGTTGTGTTTTATGAGACGCCCTGCTTTTACAGATGCTGCTGAAATGTTATTGCTAAGTACCTGGGCAGTTTATAAATAAACCCTTCCAAAACTGTATTTTTACCCAATCATAAAATAAATTAAACTATCGAAAATTCATGCTGCTAATTAAAATAGCCCCTGTAGGAGAGCAAAATAGCTATAAGGCTGAGGTAAACATGATGCTTTTTTAGTGAACACTAACTGATTAATTTTATACCCTATTTACATATATTTGCTAGTATCATCAGAACCTGGTAAAAACCACAATTTTATACTCATCAGTTGAAGACTCCAAACTCATAGAGGTCCATCAGTTTTAGGACATCAGCAAGCTCCCTTGCTTTTATAGAAAGCCAGTAGCACGACACTTCAATGCTAAAAAATCTGCCAGCATAGGAAACCAGGATCAAGAAATACATATTCTATGCATCTGGATCAAAACATTTTATGCCAGTCATAATATCGGAATTGTGAGACACCCAGAAGGGTCTATAAAGGGTTAAACATCCATTACATTACATGGTCTCCTAATAGAAAAGTGCTGTGCGTGAGAGAAATAAACTGATCTCTTACTACGGTGCCAGGAGCAAGCTTAAAAAGTCACTTTTATTCAGAAATGATCCTTTTAATTTTAATGGATGATACAGTTTCATTTCGGCCAGCTGTTCAAGATAAATTTTTCTCCTGACAATACAACTCAGAAAAAACTCAATACTTAACATCCGAGTTGCCTAAAAAGTCAATCTAAATACACCTCAAGACAAGTGATAATCTTGCCATGGTTGATTACACAACTTGTACCGCAACCTTATGAGTTTATGGAAGCCCGTGGAACTGATTAAGCTCACTTGGCCTAACAAATGAGCTACACACACACATACAGAGCTCTCCCTTCGGTGCCTTTATAACAAGAATCCAAGTGAAAAATGAAAACCCGGATAATGCAGACCTCCCCACCTCGCCTTGGCAGTCAGCAAGCAAGGCACTGGTGCATTTCAAGGTCTTGCAAGTACAAGGTCTCATTAGATACAATATCCTTAATAACCTAGCAGCGAGCCACTCTCAAGATTGTCTTTCACCCTACATTCCATATAGCAATTGAGAGCAGTCAGGGTGCCCTTGTTTTCTCTTGGAAGAGCAAAATGAATTGGACTCAGGGAAGGCTTCTTGAGTGTAGACCCTTGACCATGAAATTTTCTCACTGATGCGGTTTGTAACCCACAGCTCAGCCTTTCCACAGTTACTTCATTATTTCGTTTCCCTTTCTACTCTGGGCAGAAGCATTTCTCCAGCAGACTGAAGTCTGGCAGGGAAGTTGCAGTCTGTTCACTGGTCCTTATATTTTTAAGAGCTGAGTGATGTGCACCAACACTTGGAGCAGTGGTGGCTGCTTAGTAAGTCATGGAACTGTTGTGCAGGAGAATCTCCATTATCTCTTTTGGCCTCAGACTACAACGGGCTGCAAGGATCACACCATTCTTCTTTTTTTTTGCTCGCTTATGGGCTAATTTGCAGAAGTGGGTGGTTTGTTCTCGTTCCCTCTGGGCTGCCCCTGGCTGGCAGAGCCCCCCAGGATGGACCTGGTTGTACCATCACTGTCTCTGCACCGGGTCAGGAACCCACAAGGACCCTTCGGGATGGGCAAACCTCAACATTTGCTTCTGGAGAGCCCCCCGTAGGGTTCCCAGCCAACATGTCCCTGGCTTGAAACAAGCTGTGTGACAACTAAGAGGCCAGACACTGAGCCACAGAGTTATGGTCTGCAGCCCCCACTGCTCCTGAGAAGCAGAAGAACAGGGCTCCAAACACAGGCCACTCCTATACAATTTTTTACCCTTCTCACCAAGATCAGTAATGGATTTTTGATTTAGGTCTAATGTAAACCTGGAAAAATAACTGTCCTCTTTTTTCCACCGAAATGAAATTCACTTTTCCTTCATAAGAACAAATAAATGGTAATTGAGAAATACTGTTTCTGACCCTATAACAAAATGTACACTTAACCAAGAATTTAAGTTAAAGCCGAAGGTATCTGCACACCTGCCAACAGGACTGGATTCCTAGATGTCTCTTTCAACAGCTAAAGACAGACCTAAGCTAGAAATCTGTACAGAGATAATGTAATGCAAAATTCAAAATTTGCAAAGAGGCAATGCAAAATTCAAAGGTTTTTGTCTTCTGGGTTCAGGCCAGGCTCATTTCCACCCACACCCTGGCCACCTGCACCGCTCTCCCTCTCCCTCCTGATGCCCACACCGTGGCTTTGTCCAGTGGTGATTTGTAGCTGGGACGCAAAGACTGCCTTTTCAAGGAAAGTAAGAGGAAGATCTAATGGCAGGAGGTTGAAGCCACACAAAATCAGACTCGATTCTGTGGGTAATTAGCTGCTGAAGCGATTACGACGGGCTGCGGTACACTGCCTGTCATCAGCAACTTCTGTACCAGACATTTTCCCTAAGAGAGATGCTCTAGTGCAACGATGAACCAACTCTGGAGAGCTCAAGTAGTGTTTTTACGTTAGGGATGAAGCCAGATGGCCACAGTGGGCCTTTCAGGCATCACCATCATGGATCTCCATGCAAACTTTCTTCTGCCATAACTCCTTCATGCACTTCAAGGACAACAAGAACCAGACCCTCAACAAAGAGAAGAAAAGATAGTGCCAGAAACCCATAGCATTTTATGAAACACGGATTTTGCCATTACCCTTCGCTTTGTCCAGCAGAGGGCCAGGAAGATGATCAGAGGACTGGAGCACCTCTGCTGTGAGGACAGGTTGAGAGAGTTGGGGTTTTTCAGCCTGGAGAAGAGAAGGCTCCGGGGAGACCTTAGAGCCCCTTCCAGTCCCTAAAGGGGCTACAGGAGAGATGGGGAGGGACTCTTCATCAGGGAGGGGAGCCATAGGATGAGGGGTAATAGTTGAAAGAGAGGAGATTTAGATGAGTTTAGGTGTTTAGGTGATCCGCCCTGTTTAGGTGATCCATCCTGAAGTAAAGCAAGCCGTTTGCTTTATTTATGAGGATTGTGCCGCCGTCACGGCGCGGAGTGGAACATCATTTGATGGCCTTGGTGTGCCTTCACTGCAAAAACCTTTACCTGAGGTACTGGGCCGCGGGAAGGCCTGGAGCAGCCTCTCGCCCTGGCTTGGGGGCTGCTTAACACGTAACGTGATCCGGCTGCTGAACTTTATACGGCTTCTATTTCTAACTATAACTGGGTTTCATTCTTTAGGAGAGCTTCGGCCTCGCTCCAGAGCAGAGAGGATGTAACTGGATATGGGGAAGCAGGGCCTGGCTGTGAAAAGCCCAGAGATGTGGGATGGCTGGTGGAGACACCATTTGGCATCAGGAGAGTGGGTAACATTCCCCGTGCTGTATCTTGGTGCTCGAATCCCATTGTCAGACCTGTCATCAGGCAGATATTTCACCTGCTTTTTACAAGAATTCATAGAATCATAGAATGACAGAATGGTTTGGGTTGGAAGTGACCTTAAGGATCATCTAGTTCCAACCCCCCTGCCATGGGCAGAGACACCTCCCACCAGACCAGGTTGCCCAAAGCCCCATCCAGCCTCATCTTGAACACCTCCAGGGATGGGGCAGCCACAGCTTCTCTGGGCAACCTCTTCCAGTGTCTCACCACCCTCACAGGAAAGAATTTCTTCCTAACATCTAATCTAAATCTCCCCTCTTCCAATTTAAAACCGTTACCCCTTGTCCTATGGCTCCAATCCCTGACAAAGAGTCCCTGTCCGGCTCTCCTGTAGGCTCCCTTCAGATATTGGAAGGCTGCTATAAGGTGTCCCCAGAGCCTTCTCTTCTCCAGGCTGAACAACCCCAGCTCTCTCAGCCTGTCTTCATAGGAGAGGTGCTCCAGCCCTCTGATCTTGCCCTAAAACAGTGTAATTCAAATCTTCTGGGCCTTTTCTCAGCCACATTCCCTTTAAAACCTTACGCCCAGAGCACTGGGTGAGGGTGGGACGAGTTGCAGAGGAGTTTTGGAGAAGAGCAAGCACTCTCCGTCTCCATGCGTTGTCCATCTTCCGTCGCGGACCGCACTGCACTCCCAGCAAAGCGTTCCAGGGGGGGTGTCACTTTACTAGAAATCTATGGGGTAGTGATTGCCCCCATTAATCTTCCTGACTCCAGCATAGATTAACTTTTAAGATCAGTTCTCAATATAGGCAATTACAGTTCACCAATTAGGCAATAACACACAACAGTGCATTTCGGAGCAGTTAGAGCTCCGGCCGGTATTACAACGCACGGTCCTTCAGGAAAACCGATTTCAGCTGAACTATGAGCACAATTATCTTTGGGCTCCTACTTATTGTTGCTCCTATTAAAGGGAATTTGTAAATACAGATAAAGAAGCCAGCTAACCTTGCACCTTGGCCAGACTTTGTGCCTCACCCCGAGCAACTCATTCAGAGAAAACCCCGACGTACCCTCATCCAGAACTGCAATATTGCTAAGGTTAATGAGAGAATGAGTTTTAATTTCAGAATGGACTGCAACAAGAAGAGTGTTACTGGTGGACATACACCATCGCTGACAACCGAAAGGAAAGCTCCAACAGATCTTGTAAATCCTCTTCATAAGGACATCAAAAAGGCCAAACTCACATTCCCATACATCTGAAATCCATATAGCCTTACCTATATACATACTGATGGAGCGCCACAGCTGTATTTCTAAGTGCTGATGCCAAGTCTGCTTCCCAAAATAAATCCCACTGGGATTTAAGTGACCTCTGGGGAATAGAGAGGACAGGATAATAGCTGGATTTTCACTCTTCAGATCTGACAAGCTTCAATCATGCTGTCACTCGCTCCTCAGCCCCACCAAAGCCCACCAGCAGGACACAGCCAAGCCATCCCGTGGTTCCTAACCCATGCTGGAGCTTTGCCGCTGGATTTCGGACAGCTATATCTCAAAAAACACTTCTGATCTTTGGGGGAATCTCCCTAACAAGAATATTAAAAAAAAAAAAAAAAGAAAAAATACATGGAAATGACAACTGTATTGCCTTCTTCAATTTGTGTCTTTTTTTATTTATTATTTTTTTTGCAGCTGGCGCAGGAGGCTGCGGAACCAGGAGCCAGCAGAACACGGTGCTCCGCCAGCCTGATTATCATTCCAAAAACTTCTCTCCTCTTTAGCATTGCATCCTCATATTAAAAATAATGTCCCTGTGCTTAGCCTTCTTATTTTTAGTGTACTAGAAACGCATAATCTGTGAGCTGTATGTATATTCAATAGCACCGTCAAATAAATTATTATTATGGCATGTGTACTTTTTTCCCTCCTTTTCTGATTTATAATGGATTTTAGCATTGTTAAAACTGCAGTTAGTCTGTCTACGGTCCCATAATTCTTCTCTCAGTCAAATGAAACTACAGTCTTGCAATTTTTAAGCCAAATCACTACTAAAATGTGTAGAAATAGGAATTTTAATAAGACCTCTACGTTACAAACATTTTAGCTCAGAAATATTTGGAGCCAGTCTCAGAACAGGATTAGCTTCTGCATATTTTCTTTTAATTTTACATATAAATTAAATGCAGGATCTCTCATCATAATTAAATTTGAACTATTCAAGATTATGACCGTGGAAGCACTCTACACGCACATCTACACAGATTACTCAGAAGTCAGTAGATTCTGCAGCCGACAAACAGAACGTGCCAACCTCGAAGTCTTTTCATTTCAAACCCTTTTTTTTTTTTCTTTTTTTTTAGCTTTTTTGAAAGTAAAAGCAAGGCGACTGCTCGGCTCGGGAGAAATCTGTCACACAAGCTCCTGCTTGAAGGCTCAGGATTCCGCACTCCGTGTGTTAGCAGGTGAAGTGCAAGGATGCCACGTTTTGATGGATTTTAAGATGCATTAAATGGTGATGATCTGACTGATTAGGATTAAGCAAGGAATTTTTTTGTAGACCTGGGAGTTTTTCCTGCGTGGCTGAGGTCAGTAATAGCTTCGCCATTGATTTTCATGAGATGAGGACTACGATGAACTGCAATAAATGAAAACAAGCCGATCGGCGTGGAAAGGGGGCAAGGGCAGAAGCTTGGGTGGGAAAAAGGGTTTGGAAGAGAAATTGAGACCAAAATCAGAAGCAACCATTCCTCGTCACCAGTGGCTGCCCTGCAGACAACCAAAACCATTCTTTTAGTGCAACTCAGCACTTCACCTTTGCCTTTATGTGAATCTGGTTGACACAAAAAGACCCATATTTTCACGATGATTATCTGGACACTGCATTACAGCTCATGTGGCTCCATTTCTTTTCTCCAAAATTTAATTCCCAGTCTCTATCTCTTCCCTTATGTTATCTTGTACCAAAAAAAAAAAAAAAAAATCCTAAAGGCCAGGTAATTCCTTCTATCTGGCCTCAAATATATAAACACCAAAAATGCTTCACCCGTTAAAAGTTCTAGAAGCTTCAAGGATTGCACCTCCATGATGACCTTTCCCGCTAACATCGCTCAGCACTGGATCCAGTTGTTTTTCTGCTGTTTCTGCTGGCTGCAAACCAGTCTCCTACACTGCAGAATTTCACACAAATACCCATCCAAATGGAAACACGTCAATAAAACTAGGATTAATGCTTCTGTATCAAAATGCACGGTACTCACCCCAACGGAGACTCTACTGTAGCTAAATTTAAGTGTCTGTTTCTGCAATTCTAATTATTCAAGTTTCCAGTGGCATCAGCAATAGGGAATCAGGATCTAAGAAAATTTCTACCCCAACAAGTGGCTCATTGGCTTGAATTTAAGCTTCCAGCAAATCCTGGGCTTCGCAACAGACAGATCGCATCAGTCCAGACAAACAGCAACGGCACTTAACAAAGCAAAACATGGTTCAGAAGATACTTCTCCATCCAAAAGGTGCATCTTGGGCAACCTATAAAGCTTCCACCATCTACAACAATTTTGGCCTGGGTTGGGAAGTGCCCCTGTAGGAGAATCCTGCCTAGTACGTGATATGTTAATGTCTAATAATAGTTCCAGGGCAGAACTTTGGGCTTCAACCACAGCAACTCGCATATTGTGACAAGGAAATAAAGTTCCCTATTATGGAAATCCTATATTGTATTTAATTATGTAATTATATTTTATTGTATTAGCGAGTGCTTGGGCACAGTAGCAACTGCTGGGATTTCTGCAAATTAGGAGCACAAAATTCATTCTTTCCAATAACTGATTACTCTCTATGATTCTATGGGGTTTTTTTCTAAGCTATGGAAATTATTCTATTTTTGTCCTATTTCTCGTTGACACTCTCCAGCAACAGTGATCCCCTCTCTTGACACCATAATCCACAAGCACACAAAGAACTTCATCTTCGCAGAGTCACCGGGCCAAATTAATCCCCGGCATAAACTCTTATAATTTATGCAAATGCAGGGCAATGTTTACATCTAAGATCAAGTTGAACCACATTGAACTACCGCACCTGGGGTTTTTTTGTTTCATTTTTAGAGCTGTGTCAAGCATTTAACAGCACTGCAGAGTGCCTGCACTCGGCGGAATCACAGAGTCACACAATGCTATGGGGTTGGAAGGGACCTCTGGAGATCATCTAGTCCAACACCCCTGCCACAGCAGGTCCACCCAGAGCAGGTTGCACAGGAACGTGTCCAGGGGGGTTTGGAATGTCTCCAGAGAAGGAGACTCCACCATCTCTCTGGGCAGCCTCTGCCAGGGCTCTGCCACCCTCAAAGGAAAGAAGTTCCTCCTCGTAGTTAGATGGAACTTATGTTCACATTTGTTCCCGTTCCCTCTTGTCCTGTCACTGGGCACCACTGAAAAAAGACAGGCCCCATCTCTTGACACCCACCCTTGAAGTATTTATAGGTGTTGATCAGATCCCCACCCACAGCCTTCTCTTCTCCAGACTAAAAAGACCCAAGTCCCTCAGCCTTTCCTCATAAGAGAGATGCTCCAAGCCCCTCAACATCTTTGTAGCCCTCTGCTGTACCCTCTCCAGCAGTTCCCTGGCCTTCTTGAACTGGGGAGCCCAGAACTGGACACAGGACTCCAGATGGGGCCTCCCCAGCACAGAGCAGAGGGGGAAGATGACCTCCCTCCACCTGCTGGCCACACTCTTCTTGATGCACTCCAGGATGCCATTGGCCTTCTTGGCCACAAGGGCACATTGCTGGCTCATGGTTATCCTGTTGTCCACCAGGACTACAGCTGCTCTCCAGCAGGTCAGCCTCTGCTGAACAAAGTGGTGTCACATCTCCATGCCCTCACGGCAGTCGAGTAGCACAAAATAACCTTTCTTTCAGCCTGGGGCAGGCTTTTTCCTCTCTCTGGCTTGAGCGAGCACCTACCAGCAGAGATGATACCTTCCCCAATGCATGCACAGAGACACCCTGCTTTCTCCTCCGGCTGGCACAGCCACGGCACGAACGGGGAATTCATTCCAGCAGGGAAAAGACAGAGGTGTCGGGGCTGTTTGTATCCAGGAGGGAAAATGGGAAGCAAAAGTGTGGCACAAAACCTACAGCAAACACTCTGTACCACTTACAGAAGTAAAACTCCTCTGGCTTCAGGGGCAAGCACGTGCTTCAGCGCTCCAGGACAACTACAGAAATACAATTTAATAATAAACACGAATACATTTATACCTAGACAAAGCAATATACTAACTTGGTAACACTAAATAAACAGCAAATCATCTTTTATTCACCCTCCTTTTCTTTTTGCATACAGTCTGTGTTACCGTGGACTCTACAAATGAAAAATGAAATGTAAAATTGTTTGTAAAATATAACACGCAGAGTCCTTCCTTCTGCTGAAATTCTTCATCAACGTGAACAGAAGCAGAGGATGCAGTGAACGGGGCTCGGGAAGAAAAGCACATCTTCACACTGACCAGCTAGAGAAGATCACGACCAACGTTTCCAGCACGGATATGAACGGGACATTCTTAATGCTGAGAAGCTGTGAAATCCTGGCAGCTCCTTACACACTTCAGTGTGGGTAAAGAAGCTTATTTTAATCACCCAACATCTTTACTTTTGAGACCTCCCAAACACACCATGTTCAGTGCTGTGCTCGTTTCCTACCCATACTTTTTACTACATGTGGTGAAAACCCAGACAAGGTTCAAATACTCACAAGTATTTTAGTAATAATAAACACTACTTGCCTATCAAACTCATTTCCCACAAAAAGAAAAATGCTATTAATTATTCTGCTTCTCTCTCCCACCTTCTTTGTTCTGGTTTGGTTTCTCTGGACTAAGTCTCACAATGAAATTGTCGGCTTCTGTTCCCTTTTTCACCACCAGCACAGTTACTGCATCACTTTTACACTGGTTTAAAAAAAAAAAAAAAAAAAACCACAAAACCACCTTGTTAATCTGGACAGGCTCTGCCTATCAGATCAATGTAATTCAAATTAAGATTGGGTATGCTTTTCATTATATCGGCCTAACACTCCCTTCAAATAACAAAAATAGCAACTTCACCTGCTCTAACAGAGATTTTAGACAGCTGTAGCACACGTTCAGCTCCCGTTTGACTTCAGCCCAGCATTCAGCAAGCAATTCACCTGCTGACATTTATTTTTGTTAAGCAATCCAGCAGCGGGTGCCTGGAGTTGCTTTGCTTTATCTCCCCGACACGAGGGTATAGACAGACATTACTGGATTAGGAAATATTTTATTCCTGAAATGAAGTTAGAGGGTCAGTGTCTAAAATGAGTCATTACAGATCTCTACCAGGAGATTAAGTATTATCTACCAACTGAAAACCAGTGATATAAAATAGGTAATTATTCTGCGGTATGTGATTACAGTATATTCCTCATATCGCTTATTTCAGCTCCTTGAGTGCTACCAACGTTTTTACAAACTGAAAACTACTAAAAGAGGTACCTAAACCAGAAAACACACTACAAGAAGCCAACCCACAATGGGATTATACTGGGGATTTTCCACCAAGAGGTTTCTGGTGTGGAAAAGGGGGAGAACACAGGGATTTTGTTTAAAACTGTGTGATTAATACAAACAGGAAAAAAGCAGACAAGTAATAAAGATCTCAGTTCTCCTTTAAAGCAAAGCAAAAGTGCAGTTCCTCTATTTAAAAGATCATAAATATGCATTACCAGGAGGAGGAAAAAATATTAAATGACATGTGACAAGCCTTGTCATAACCATATTTTGACATCATCATTTCAATTAAATAGTCCCACTAAGTCTAAAGAGCATCTCAAAAGGTAATAAGGGGCATCGTTTAACGTCAAGCAGACGAGAATCCCAACGGGAAGGACACGGAGCCCAACTACCTCTTGAAGTCCACCGTGGGCAGGCACCACCGATACCATTTCAGTGTTCAGAGCAGGGATGGCTTTCCTTTGCTACCTCATTAACTAACATGTGATAGACATGCAAAGAAAGATGCGAGATCAGCTGTTTATAATCTCACATCTCAGGCACTTCACTCAAATCTCCGAACAGATTTATTATTTACTCGCCTGTTAATAAAACTAGCAGCTTTACCAGTCAGTACTTTTTTCCCCGAGCTTTTGAACTCCGCTGAGATTGGAGGCAATTAACATTCACCAGTAACAGAGCAATCAACACAGGGATATCTAATGGGACTGGACAGAATCCAAAAACAGGTATTAGGATAATAGTGAGTCACTGACATAAGGTTATGATGTTAATTTTGGAGGGGAGAGCAACGGTGAGTTTTCAATAGCGGCGTCTGTGATTGCTGTCACATTAACATAACATTCTTTTCTATATGGCTGTCTCCTGAATCCGGAACGTGCTGGAAGCGGAAAGCCTCTGACAACACCCTGAATTAACCCTCTGTTGCCTATTGCTCAAACGCCTGCCCAACCAAACTACTTGCACAACCGTTTCCTAATGCTTTTCTTCAACCAACAAAGAAAAATAATAATTTTAAAACGCCAAGAACGGCCAGCAGCTGTGCAGGGTACATTTATGCACGGTACATTGGGAGAGAGATCTAGTTAATCCAAACGTCTTTAGATTAAAAAGCAAGGGATATTCCTGGAAGCAGCAACCATAGGAGGTATGGCTGCTATCTAATCGGATCTCTAACTAAGCAGGTTTAAGCTGCAGGTTGGATCCCATAAAGGGCTTGCACACCTAGAGTTAGGCACTGCAAGGCACGCATTTTTACAAAGTTGGTGCCAGAAGGGAATGTGAAACGGTGAGGTAGACACATAAGTCTCAAGGGCACAGACAAGTCAACTTCAGGAGGGCACTGGAGCGTGAGAAACCTCAGAAGACTCATACTGAGCATATGGCCACGTAGCCAAAGAGGACACCTTACGGCAGAGTATATTCTAAGTCTTACCCCCTTCCAAAATTCCCTGAGACAAGGCATCAGGTGGTTGTCTCCATCCACAGCCCAGAACCCTCTCCTGGGTGTAAGCGCTGACTGCTGTTCCCTGAAAGCAGCAGCTCCGTACAGCATCATCGAGGAGAGGAGATGCTGTCAGGAGCTGTTACACCACGCGCTGGTGGTGATGGCAACGGAAAGGTGGGACACCTGGATCCAAACCTCTTCCCAGACTGAGAGCCCAGATTCAAGCGTATGTCTCCTAGGAGAGCATCGCTGCCAGCAGACCACAGGTGACACTGGTGATGGATGAGGACTTCCCTTTGGAATCTGCATCACTGGGGAGCTCAGCACTCGGGATTTGGAGTGCCAGGAGCAGTAATATAAAAGACAGACTAATTTTGCAGCACCACGATGAGGGTAAGGGGCATTTTGGATCTTCCAGGCGGGCACTGTTAAGATTAAGTGGCCTTGAAGAGGAGCGCAGATCTATGCATCCAAGCCCTTTCCAACTGGGTACATTTCACAGGCGTGAAAAGAGAAAACCAAGAGGCCACAAACAGCAGCATTAAACAGAATTGTTATTTTTCACAGATTAGCAGGTCTCAGGAAAAGGCACCGTACAAATGTAGCCTCTTCTGCAAACATATGGCATTTGCTATCAGCACCATATGTAGCTTCTGTGCTGAGCGAAAGAGCATCCATTCTCCTCCCATGTATACTGTATTTATTAACTTAAGCTGCGCCTTCCATAAACATCCACCGTTTTTACAGCGTTACGTTCTCCATACAAAAGCCACTAGAATTTGCCAAGTAAAAGCTAATAAAAGCACGGAAAGGAACTCAGTGTTTGGCTTATAGGGTTCATTTCACTCCATCCTGCATCCAAATGCAGACATCAGGGGTGGGACGCATCAGACACTTCACTTTGCCAGCAAAGGAAGAAGAGCATATAGAAACTAACTAAAATGACAAAAATATTTAGCTTCTCACCACCAAAGGCTGGCACAATAGCATATAAAACATAAGGATTACACAGCTTCACCCTCCTAGTCTGAAGGATCACTTAAAAATTAAAGACGTCTACACGGCATCAGACAGGCTTCCAAATGAAGTTGTCCAGATTTTCACAAAGCCTAAACATGCCTGGTCTGGTGGGAGGTGTCCCTGCCCATGGCAGGATGGTTGGAACTCAATGATCTTTAAGGACCCTTCCAACCCAAACCATGCTATGATTCTGTGTAGCCGGTTCACTGAAGGACCAGACTCCTAATGCTAAATGAAAATGTGAATTAAGACTTCTTCCATTTTAGGGAGCTGCATTTTTCTGGTGACCTAAGCTCCACTGAAGCTAACAGCCCCATGACTTCCCCGGCTGTTTGAGCACAGCAGCCTCAGCTTTGCAGAGAGAATGCCATTCCCATTACCAATATGGGTAAATCACAGAATCATGGAAAGGTTTGGGTTGGAAGGGACACAGTATCACAGAATGACAGGAGTTGGAAGACACCTCTGGAGATCATTGAGTCCAACGCCCTGCCAAAGCAGGTCCACCCAGAACAGGTTGCACAGGAACATGTCCAGGCGGGTTTGGAATGTCTCCAGAGAAGGAGACTCCACGATCTCTCTGGGCAGCCTCTTCCAGGGCTCTGCCACCCTCAAAGGAAAGAAGTTCCTCCTCATGTTGAGATGGAACTTCTTATGTTCAAGTTTGTGCCTGTTCCCTCTTGTCCTGTCACTGGGCACCACTGAAAAAAGACTGGCCCCATCCTCCTGATATCCACCCTTTAAGCATTTATGGACCTTAAAGACCATCTAGTTCCAATCCCCTGCTCTGGGCAGGGACACCTTCCACTACGCCAGGTTGCTCAAAGCCCAGTCCCCTGCTTCCCTTCCAGCCCTGCCACCCCAGCACAAGCTGGACAAGAGAATTGAGGCTTTTGCTCTTGCTAAAGCTCAAGAAGCTGCAGCCAGGATGGTTTGTTCTTTATGTGGACCCATTTGCTGATTACTAAATTCCCAATGTTACTGGCAGGTTTTGGAGACTGCGTCAGTCTTGCAACATCCCCCTGCTTCTCTCTTGGGGAACTGGTTGTCCTGCATCATAGAAACACTGCAATAACTCAGGCAGGCTCACACAGCTAAGGTTGTGTTGGGGACTTTTGTGTAAGGGAGAAGGACACCTTTGGTTCCCGCAGCATCCTGCATCCCACTGCTCAGGCAGTGTGCTCTAGGCCAGGCACTAAATGGACATCTCACATCTCTCATGACAATTTTCACCACCTCACCTGTAATTTGTTTTCTTTACTAAATGTGTCCTTTCTTGACTGAGACTTAAGCCAGAGAAATTGCTCAGATCCCCATTTATTTTCCACTGTTACTGCTACCTCTTTACTGACCTGCAAACCATCCAAAGTTGGGTTTTAGTACATCATGCTTCTGTGTTCCTCCCTTCTCCAAAAGAGCACTCCTATACTTGGAGTCATTCTTGAACAGCTCTGTTTGCAGCCACTCTTATGCACAAAGGACAGCATTTAAACGTAAATTATTCAAGAAGTGCCCAGAAAATACTAACTATTATCAGCCTTGGGGGAAAAAAAAAAAAAAGTCACTTTAAGTATACTCTGACCTAATACCCTTCCACTGGCATCTGCTGCTGGTCTGAGACATGGTACTAGGTTATAGAGACCTTTGCTTTGCAGTGTTGGCTATTATGTACTTACAATAATCTCAACCACCAGCTTACCCAATATTCTGTTTTGAGCAGGGGCTCAGGCGGCTCCGAGCCGGGCTATCACACAGAAGATGCTTCCACTGGAGGGGAGGGAGTGCAATTTGTATTTAATTCAGACGGTAAAGAGGTAAAATAACTACTCCCCACCTATTTCTCTCTCTCTGCTGCAACAGTTAAATATATTTTTTTTCTACCACGGCCACAGGACTAGAAGATTAAAGAGCTAAGTGCAGTCATCCGCTTCTTCAGCATGGTCCCGCCACGCGTCTCAATCACTGGCTTCCCCCAGAGCCACAGTGGTGGAGATTAAAGTGCTTCTGGTCCACGGTAATCCAATCAGAGCTAGAAGGGCTTTAATCTCTGCCATTCCGTAGACAAACATTTTGGCAAAACGCCTTCCTTAACGGTCTTCTGAATTCCACCTGGGCCGAGCTCTGGTTTTGGCAGGGATCGGGGCTGTGGAGGATTATCACCCCCGCCCAGAAGGGCCACGATTCCTGCCTTTTTCCCTTGGATTAAAAAAGGACACCACCTACCTGCACCTCCTGCTACACGGACAATAAACCGTTCCCAAGCTGTACACCGGGAAGCAATGCAAATTCTCTGGACGACAGACAACGGAGAGAATGCACTTCCTATTATAAATTGGGGACAAAGGGGCTTTGATTGCTCACAATCCCAAATGATCCAATGTTAAGGTCCATCATCCCTTCCTAATAAAAAGAAGGAAACTCTTTATAACCCAGCAGTGTAGAAGGAACACTTTTTTTTTTTAAACTTTTTTTTTTTTACTTTTTTTTTTTTTTAAAATGAGGTGACAACCAATTGAAATTCTGGAGCAAAAGCAAGTCTCTCCAGCCCAGGGAATTTGCATTATGCCCACAGGCTAGCACAAGGCTGTTCAAATTCTGCCCTGTCATATAGATAGGATATGGCATGATCTTCCTTGAAATGTTAGATTTATGTACATCTGTTTGTGTCAACCACATTACTTATAAGCAGTGAAGGAAATTTTAGCCAGAAAGGCTGACACAGTCATCCTGAAAAAACCACAAACTGTTTCAAAAAAGAACTTTTTTCACTGGGAGGGGGGTCCTGCAGTATTGACTATTTCATACTTCTTTTTTTGTGGGGGTGGGAATCGCTGATGAGATAAAGGATTTTCACTATCACCTTAATAATCACATATTATCACTACCTTCCCATATTACTCCCTTGGACTTAGCCCTGTTCAGTGAGCAGGAATGGATCACGGTGCCTGCCTCTCACTACAGAAGGAAAAGCCCTGAATTAGCCTGTGGCTTTCATTAAAGAGCAAAACGGGAATTCTGGGGAGGGAATCAATAGGGGGAAAGGGGGAAAAAAAAAAAAAAGAGAGAGAGAGAGAAAGAGAGATGAAGGCGTATTATTCTAAAGTCAACGCGTAAATCTTTAGCTGTACAACTCCCACTTGCATTAAAGGGATTTGCACAGCTAAAACCTCATGCATCAAGTTGACAATACAGCCATAAAGATGTGAAATCTGAAGGGGGGTTTCGTTATGGCTTGGGATTTCTTAAGTTTATTTATTTGGAAAATAGGTTTTTACATTTTTATAACAAAAGGTGAAAGCACGAACTGCAACATGATTCCATTAGGCCCACACAGCCAGGGCCTGGACATCTAAAAGGATTTTTTCCATCTGACAACTAGATATGGAAAGTAGGTGCGTCCCACCTGCTCTCCAACAATGAGCTGTTTGAAATATTTGGGATAAATCTACAGTAAATATAGTAAATCAAGAGTAAAATGTTCTCATAGACCGAAACCAGCCCCCTTCCCAAGGAACCTCAATGGCAGGGGGCCTAAGACAAACGATCTAAAAGATGTCTTTGCCTTTTCTACTGGCATTTCCCAGTGAGGATGGAACTTCCCATGGAGCCCACAGTCTTTACACAGGTTACACATCCTCACAACCAATGCCTACATGTGAGAAGATAAATTTCCACCCCCAAAAAGCCCAGCCCTGATGGTAGGCAGAGCCTTTAAAGACAGAAAGAAAGAGGGTAGATTTAGACTAGATATTAGGAAGAAATTCTTTCCTGTGAGGGTGGTGAGACACTGGAACAGGTTGCCCAGAGAAGCTGTGGCTGCCCCATCCCTGGAGGGGTTCAAGGCCAGGCTGGATGGGGCTTCGAGCAACCTAGTCTGGTGGGAGGTGTCCCTGGAGACATTTCTTTCTTGGAAAGAGGAGATCCAGGCTCACCACATTTACTGGGAGCACTGCTACACCACAGGTTTGTTATTTGTAACAGGTTGCATCAAAAGAACAAAACTGAACTTCGTACTCTTTGCAAAAGCAGGGCCAACCAGAAGTTTCTAAGAAGGTTTTAAGACCTGTGATGTTATAATCATTTTCTGCTTTCAAGTTACTAAGTCAAGTTTTGTTAGGTACCGAAAAGGCAGAGATATTGGTCAGCATTGTGCTGGTGGGACCACGTTAATGACTCACATAGTAGTTGTACTCTTCTCACCTGCTCTCTTTGCTTCTTGATTATTACTGCCATTAACAATCCCAAGAACAGCTGCACTGATGAGCACATTTTTCTGATACAGGCAGTATTTCCCTCATATCTATTTAAAAGTGACCAGACCGTGTCCCAATCCCACTGAAGCCGATGGAGTTACACCAGTTTGAACAACAAAGACTCTCGCCCTAAGTACTTAGACTACAGTATAAGTCCATCCCCAAAGACTGATAGTCCTCCTGTACAATTTTCCACAGACTGGTACAAGACTTTCCCTGTATCTCCCACGGCATAAAAAGCCACCACATCAGTGAACCAACACTGCTTGCCAAATTTCCAATAATAATTTGCTCTCATCAATAATGTTCATGTGACGTATTAATTGGCACTCCTTGCCACTGTTATCTCCACGATTTACAGCGTGCAATTTGCCCTATCAATTTACTTTTAAAAAGAATGATAACATTTACTATCATGATGAAGAGCTTATTGACAATGAGGATTTGCCACCCAAGTCAATAAAACACAGATTACTGTTTAAAAATTAAAAGTTCAAAGGAATTGCTTAAGAAGCAAAACCTGTAATAGAAACTTATCAAAGCTAAATAAGCAATAAATAAGACAGTATGAAAACTGTCAGAGCAACTTAGCATCCCCATTCTATTTGCGCTTCATTTTATTAGCTAATCAAAGTGTCATATTATTTCTACTGGCATCTATTTACTGCCATGTAATTTTGATAAGGGCACCATCTGTATTTATAAAAGCATTATCTTAATAGCTGTCTAGCAATCTACAAACAGAGGTGATATTTAACTTTTCTAAGGGGATCAATTTTAAACCGGGCGAAAGGACTGATATAAGTCAATATTTTCTGTTAACACACCCAGGGCCCTGTTTGGATCCCCCCCCCTGCCACGTGCCGGGAGAGCAGCCTCACGCTCGCGCCGGGGAAGGAGGTGGATTTTGCCTGACAGGCTGCGAGCTCGGTCTCTGCTTTATTAAGATGTACAGCCATGAATTTTGTTTAGCGGGGCTTAGAACTGGCCAGCTTTGAAATCCCGAGGAAAAAAAAAAAAAAAAAAAAAAGGAATCGTCACAGAGAACTATTTTGCCACAATTAAAGTTTGTTTAAGCGACAACGCTAATTTAGATTCTCCGAATCAGAGTTTTTCCCCTCTTTAAGTATTCCCTAGATGCTCAGAGGGCTGGAGCACCTCTCCTATGAAGACAGGCTGAGAGAGCTGGGGTTGTTCAGCCTGGAGAAGAGAAGGCTCTGGGGAGACCTTAGAGCCCCTTCCAGTCCCTAAAGGGGCTACAGGAGAGATGGGGAGGGACTCTTCATCAGGGAGGGGAGCCATAGGATGAGGGGCAACAGTTTTAAATGAAAGAGGGGAGATTTAGATTAGTTCTCAGGAAGAAATTCTTTCCTGTGAGGGTGGTGAGACACTGGAAGAGGTTGCCCAGAGAAGCTGTGGCTGCCCCATCCCTGGAGGTGTTCAAGGCCAGGCTGGATGAGGCTTTGAGCAACCTGGTCTGGTGGGAGTTGCTCAGGGGATGAGTGGGCTGGATGCCCACCTCAATGATCTTTAAGGTCCCTTCCAACCTGAACCATTAGATGATTCTATGATTTAAGGCTATAGCTTTTTACAAATTAAGAAGATCTTTGTTGCTCCCAAACCCACCCTGCATCACAGAATCACAGAATGACAGGAGTTGGAAGGCACCTCTGGAGATCATCTAGTCCAATACCCCTGCCAGAGCAGGTCCACCCAGAGCAAGTTGCAGAGGAGCGTGTCCAGGCAGGTTTGGAATGTCTCCAGAGACAGAGTCAAGCCTCTCCCATCCACAAGTGCAACAAGCCTTCCTCCCAGTCCACAACTCTTGCACATGATAGCATAACAGCCCAGCTTCAGCAAAGAAGTTAACATAACTTCTGACCAGATCTGCACTAGGGTTTGTTCCCATAGTCCCAGAGATACTGCCCTCATTCCCTCCTTCCAGAAGATGATCCAGACCTCAAGCTTTCCCATCTCTCAGTGAAATTTTCACACAGCAGTACCACCACAATAATTCTGAAGATGCAACGCGTGCCTTGGATGGTCTCAGATGAATGCACGAGCCATGCTGTAGGTCACCCACCATGGTGACCCTCTTCCTTACCCTGACTCTTTCTGCCCATCACCCAGGGGGACCTCCCCAGCCGCCCAGCTCCACCAGGCTCACGGCTCCTTTGGCAGCTTCCTGCTAAGGCATTGCCAGCATCACAGCTCAAAACTCTCTCTGAACATCTCTTTTAAAGGACCTGAGCTATGGGCAGCAGCAGGACTTAACCATCTCCTTTTTAAGCAGCCACTGAAGCAGGAACTTTCTGAAATGCTTATGTGGAACAAGGCACCTAAACCCCAAAGCCTCACACACAAGGTTTAGCCACAGAAAACCCCCTGGATTTTTCTCGTAGGTTCTAGCTCTAACTCTTTGGTCAATGCGATGGTGAAACAGGAATTTCTGCAGGATTAAATCCTGCGGGATCTCAAATAAATACATTGTCTAAAAGCATGGTTAGGGGGAAAAGAGTAGGAAAATTCAGTCCATCTTCCACTATGTGACAAGTACGTGTCAAATATTCTTAGACTGATTTTAGTACAACCATTTCTAATACATTTCAGTGTTAATTACCATCTCCTATTTGACGTAATAATTATACATAACTGAATAACTATAAAATTGCTGCCTTATATTGCAAATTAGTAATTATAGTAGTAAACATTAACAACATGCCATATATAAAATAGTGATTTGTATACTGAAATGAATTAGAAATAATTGCAATGTGTGATAATTAGAATTATGCAAACATTAGCTATCTAATTGTTAGGTGGATTTCTATTTTTTTTTCATTTATATTCTCAATTTAGAGTTTGATATCATTATCCGAATTCTTTTTTAAATGTGTAACTCAAAGGCTTATTTTTTTTTAAACCAAGAGGGAATGAAGACAAGAAACATGTCCTCATTGAGCCCAAGTGGGGATTTGAGGCAATGCTCAGGTACACAGCTGTCCAAGCAGGGCTGTGAAGAGAAAACCTTCAAGAAGATTTCCCCTAATAAAGAGGAATCCTCTCCTTGCCCAGTCTGCAGGATGGACCATTACCCTTAGAGCCCAAAAGCTTATAATGAGAATTAGTCAGCACAATCAGTAACCATAGCAACCTCAAAGATGCCTTCTTGCCACTGTGACCTCTTAGGACCTTGGTGGAGAAAATTACCTGAAAGGGGCTCTCCACAATGTCTGCCTCAGGCTGCACCTGGCTTCTTGTGGGCCTTCTCCTGTGGCAGGACTTCTGTGAGCAATGATGGATGCCCACCTCAGACCCTTCCTCTCTTCCCAGGTTCTGTAACTATTTTCTGCTGATGTATGTGTCCCTTTCTAAGGAAAGACCTCTTTCTCTCTGTTAATCACCATGATGTTTCCAAATACAGGTGTCTAACTTCAGGTACAAGGCTTTGAAATTCTTATCTCAGATTTCAGTGTAGGTGTAGGTTTGGTAAAATGTTCACAAGTGAGAAATGAAAGGGAATTTGGCCCAAAGACAATAATTAACACCTGGCACAACTTTCAAATGATGATGTTTATGTCCAATAGTGATGGATACTGAAGATCTATAATTCCTATCAGCTACATTGGGAGTTAAAAGGACCATTTACATTCAAGCTTCCTTGGAAGTAACATAGGAGGAAGTTCTGTCCTGGCAAAATTTCCAGATACTTGCAACTCCTTCCTCCAAATTTTTGTCTCCTATATCTTTGTCCTCTTCTCCTCCAGTGCTCATCTCCCTCCTACCTTCATTTCTGCAGTGCTGTAGAAGCCCTAATGGAGAGGAGGGGTTTGAGACACAAAAGTTGCTGTAGTGTGTGAGCAAAGAACAAATTAGGTTGCTAAAATGATGTGATAACCCTACATTTATCTGCTAAAGAACATCTTCAATATTAGTGCAAGACTGGAGCACTAACCAGAAAACCATCCAGACACATTATCAGCAACAGAGCAGGGAGAAGGGACAGCCCCTTTATGAAATTGTTTTCTTTGATAAAGGGAGTTTCTTAGTGCTGTAAATCTAACTCACATGAGTGATCATATAGCCACAGGTACAACACTCGTTATTAACTAACTAAAGAGTATGCACCAAATCAATTAAAAACAATCTTTAAAAGAAGGCGCATGATTTAATTGTACCTAGGTACAGCTCTGCTCTAATTTATCTTCTGGCCACTTTCAAGGGATTTTACTTGGGTGTTTAATCTAACATTCATTGCAAAGGGTAATTCTCATGAAATTGCTATGGCATCTCCTGTATCACTTAATGCAAATGCTTCAGCGCCTCGGCAATGGAGAGGAGCTTTTTCAATAAAGACACACATCAAAGCGCGGTGTGAAGTGCTCTCTTTGTTCAAGTTGTTTTAAAAGCAGCAAAATGTTTCACAGTAACGAGACATTCAGACTCTAACACCAGCTACATTTAGATGACAAATCGCATTCTAAATAGTGGATGTACAAATCGCGTGTCCACGATGCGACGAGGAATATGGGCTGCAGACACGTTTTGCATGTAAAAGCACGCCCAGACTCATGAACTTGCACAGGAACACAGGACAGGAGCATGCCTACTTTATCAACTTCTGTGCGGCGTTAGGATATGCCCCTGGCGTTTTATTTATTTCTTTTTTTAAACTTAATTTTGGCTCCTAAATTCAGATTTAAGGCACTTAAATAAGCGGCCCACATTTAAGCAGGTACCAAAGCAAAGAAAGACCACACGTACCATATGTGAGCTGGAGCCAAGCTTTTGCATTCATCTATCAAAATCACGGTGGTCAGCCAACAAGAAGGCAACTGGTTCCTGGTGAAGCAAGATTGACACCCCCCCAAGGCAAAGTAAGAGCTACAGAAAAAGGCCCCCACAGCCTGGGATACCTGTAAGAACCCACAACATCACACATCCATATTTCTGTGCAGAGGGGAGATGAAACACAAAGGACCTGTAGAGCAAAATGTCAAGCCTGAGACTGCTCTCATTCCTACTTCAAAACTCCCAAAGTTCTTTCACACCGGAATTGGTCCCAGTTTAGACCAATTTTGTCATTTGGCACCAGGTGCCCAGTTTGGGGATGCAGTAAGCTGGGGCTGGTAGCTCCCAAGGTTACAGGAGGTATATGCACAACTATAGCTGGGGACAAAAAAAACGAAAAAAAAAAAAACAGATGTGTAACTCCATTACCATCTCCCTCTTCACAGAATCACATGGGGTTAGAAGGGACCTCTGGAGATCATCTAGTCCAACACCCCTGCCAGAGCAGGTGGCACAGGAATGTGTCCAGGCGGGTTTGGAATGTCTCCAGAGAAGGAGACTCCACCACCTCCCTGGGCAGCCTCTTCCAGGGCTCTGCCACCCTCACAGGAAAGAAGTTCCTCCTCATGTTGAGATGGAACTTCCCATGTTCAAGTTTGTGACCATTTCCTCTTGTCCTGTCACTGGGCATCACTGAAAAAAGCCTGGCCCCATCCTCCTGACACCCACCCTTGAAGTATTTATAGGCATTGATAGATCTCCCTTCAGCCTTCTCTTCTCCAGACTAAAAAGACCCAAGTCCCTCAGCCTTTCCTCATAAGGGAGATGCTCCAGGCCCCTCTGCTGTCCCCTCTCCAGCAGTTCCCTGTCCTTCTTGAACTGGGGAGCCCAGAACTCTTCCTGGGGAATACCACAGTATTTTGCAGGAAAAACAAACAAGGCCATTAACATCTGCAGTTCAAACAGATGACGGGGAGAGGTTTCCTGGATAAGGTCCGACTCCGCATGAACTTCCACCAAGGGCTGTCGCAACAGGGGTTGGGAGGGGGCAAAGGAGAAGGGGCATCAAAATCCACCTTCAGCTCTGAGTTGCCTCCCCACAGCCCTGATGGAAGATGGTGAAATAGCACCCCAGTGACAGGCAGCAGAAGGGAGTTGCAAGGCAACCTTGCTGATACCTGCACATACATTCTCTCCATCTGCCAATTTTCTCTGGAGAAGGAGATAATCTGTTCCCTTACTCCGTTACTCCTCATCATTAAAAGCAACCGGGGTGGGTTTTTGTTCGGTTTGATTTTAATTAAGACCCCTACCAATATTGCTGTCCATCATCTCAGAAAACGGCTCAGGAGGACACCGACGTCCTTTCGCAGCTATTTTTCACCTTTACTCTTGTGCTGAATATATAAAACATCACAGTGGGTATGGATTCCCATATTTACAGAATACCTGTGTAAGCAGCTATAAATCTTTTAACTTAGAAGCTCTCTCTTCAGGTTACCATTACCATCCATCTGACTAATAAATGTACTTATAAACGTGCACGTTTTCACAGCTCTCTCACCAATATGGTGTCACTGGGCTTGCTAATCATGATACAATTATTCCAAGCCCGGCACTGTAAGTCTGTGCTTCCTTCCTTGACGCAGAGAGCCCTGTACCTGTTAGCCAGCCTGGGTTTTTTCATCTAAAAATGCTCTTAAATTGTTTTCATTCTCCTGACGTGAAATGAAATGAATTATGTTACAGGGAAGGCTGGAATACGTTACTCTGTTTGTTAAAAAATAGAACTTGTACACAAACTCCCGATATAAATATGGCCCTACTAGGGAAAAGACATTTATGGTCATGTTTGCACAGCCCAAACGCCAACACATCAGTAATTTGAAATCATTACCAATCTTTAGTTTGTACAATGGAGTAAGTAAAAACGTTAATTTAAATATCTTTCCACACAGCAAAACTCTACTGACATCAGCATATTACCAAAACCAATTTTCTTACATCAACCCACATCTTCCCCTAATTCTGTAGCGTAGCTCTTGGGAGTTGCTACAAGGTCTGTGTAAACTGAAAATCTAAATAACATTATGACGCCTGTTACAGAACTAATTTATAAACTAATACCCTAGTTGAATTTAATATCCTACTTACTTATTCAAGCAAAATATCTGGAAAAGATATGTCACATCATAATGCGGTTGTTATGAAAATGGGGAAAAATAAAGAAGAACTTTAAGTATGGATAATACGAATCAGGAGGGACAGGCACAAGCAAGAACGGTCGCCTGCCCATCACGTGAACAAAAGCTCCAGCGCCTGGGTAATTGGCCTGTTCGTTTCAGAATTCAATTATTGACAAATCTGGTCTTTTCCATCAGATCTGCAAGCTGAAAATGTTCCTTCTATTAATGCTATTAGCTCCACAGTACAGCAGCATGGAACTGGTGGACATACTGCTGCCCCCTCCCTCGTCAGCCACCTTTAACAACTCCTTTTTTTTTTTTTTTAACTGGATTGAGGGAATTGAGCTTTGTGGCAGTATTTGTGAACGTGGGCTTTCAATATCAACACGGTCATACATGCATCGTAACTTCCAAGTTAATGAGAATAGACTACGTCACTAAATATCAAATTTACCTTTTCATTTGCCTTTTCTAAGCCTTTCCAAGTGTCTACATCTCTCAAACAGACTTTTGTAAAAATATTTAGGATCACAGCAGGAGAGAAAAACAAACAGGCTGAAATCATTCACAAAACATTTTGCTATTGAAGTGTCACTGCTGGATAAGCCCTGTTAGCTCTTCTGGCAGAAACAGCATTTTATAAAAACTTAGTAGACCTGAATAGCATATTTATACGGCAGAGCCGAATGCCCAGAAAAAGGACAGCATCCCTTTTTTTTCAGCCAACTTAATACCCATCGTGGAGGGCTGCATAAATCACGTTATGGCAAATGCAGAACCTTATTGCTCCACTTGAGCTGTGCCGCAGCCCAAGCTTTTGGCCTCCACCTGGCATTCAGCAGACCAGAGACAGCCACCGACCATCGGGCTCTGGCCACTGCCAGGGGGTCACATAAATAGCATCAAAGGCACACACTCAACAGCACTAATAAATAAATAAATATATATGTGTGTAAAAAAACCACATATATTGGTTCAACCCTGTCAAGTAGTCAAATTCCTTCACTGAGACACACGATTCACTCTGGGTGAAAAGTTGCGTTGAAGCCGCTGTGAAAACACAATTACCTCATTTGGCTAATTCTTTCCTGTGAGGGTGGTGAGACACTGGAAGAGGTTGCCCAGAGAAGCTGTGGCTGCCCCATCCCTGGAGGTGTTCAAGGCCAAGCTGGATGGGGCTTTGAGCAACCTGGTCTGGTGGGAGGTGACCCTGCCCATGGCAGGGGGGCTGGAACAAGAGCATCTTTAAGGTTCCTTCCAATTCTAACCATCCTACAATTCTATGATTGGTTTTGGTGTGTGCTTGGGTGCCCCCCGTTACAGAGTGGGTGAGACTCCCCCGCTTGGATGTCCAGGCCACAAGGGCAGAAGCAGGTCAATTCTGCTACCCTTGATGGTGTCACAGGATATGTCTGGTTGAGTTTAAAAGTCACACCTCAGCTGCAATAGCAGTTATTCACTGTAAAAACTCTCCAAAGGAGAAGAAAGGCTGCTGTCCAAGACAAGTCACAGAGTGATAATTAGATATTCCTCCTCCATTTTCTCCAAAAACCTGCAGTTCCTATTACAGAAACACATGCTCCACAGAATTGCTGATTAGAGAGACGCTGCCTCCTACTCCCTATGAATATGTCCCTAAGGTTTCTCTTAAAAACCAGCTTATTGTTATCTTCCTTCAGGTCAAAGGCTTGTCAAGCACTTGCCCTCCCACAATGTTCCCTCACATCCTCCCCCAGCCTCTAAAGGCCACAGGCCCTGTGTTGGTGCCTCCTTGAAGCCACGAGGCAACCAGCCCCATGGCGGCAGGGGCTCCCCTCTGCCACTCCTGGGCTCACATACCCTGTGGCAGGGCTTGTGTTAGCCAAGAAAAGAAACAGTAGGCCAAAAAAGCATGGTCTTCAGGATCACGACCATCAGGCAACGGAAGCAAGGACAAGGGTGCAAAGAAGTGCAAGAGCCACCAGCACTGCTCTTCTTTCTCCTCTAACCACCCTGGAGAAGGATTCTTTCCCTGGAAGAGCTCAACTCTGCCAGCCTCATCCACTCCCCCTGCCTCCTGCACTGCTTCAGAGACGAGGGCAAGGCAGAAAAAGAAATGCTTGTCTAAAGAGCACCAGGAAAGCAGCAGAGCACTGACAAGGTGGGGCTTTCCATGCCCACCATTCCCTCAGGGACCTAACACTGCAACAGGAGCTGCTCCAAGCAGATTACGCAAAAATGTGTCTGGACATCTCACTACATATCTGCTTGACTCACTCTAAAAATATGTATTTGAGGGAAAAAAATCATAATATGAGATCAAATGATAGAATCACAGAATGGTTTGGGTTGGAAGGGAGCTTAAAGATCATGGAGTTCCAACCCCCCTGCCATGGGCAGGGACACCTCCCACCAGACCAGGTTGCTCAAAGCCCCATCCAGCCTGGCCTTGAACCCCTCCAGGGATGGGGCAGCCACAGCTTCTTTGGGCAACCTTCCAGTGCCTGTTCCAGATTAATTTCCCTAACATTTACTAAAACCAACATTATAAATACTCGAAGGTTGGGTGTCAGGAGGATGGAGCCAGTCTTTTTTCAGTGGTGCCCAGGGACAGGACAAGAAGCAACAGGAACAAACTTGAACATGGGAAGTTCCATCTAAACATGAGGAGGAACTTCTTTCCTTTGAGAGTGGCAGAGCCCTGGAAGAGGCTGCCCAGAGAGGTGATGGAGTCTCCGTCTCTGGAGACATTCAAACCCTCCTGGACACATTCCTGTGCAACCTGCTCTGGGTGGACCTGCTCTGGCAGGGGGGTTGGACTAGATGATCTCCTGGGGTCTCTTCCAACCCCGTATCATTGTGTGAGCCTGTGATTCAGAGTCTAGACATACCAGAGAAGTGCCAAGCACATCTGGGGAAACGGAGGTAAAGGTAGAGGGGAAGCCTTTTTTTCTGTTTGTTTGATTTGAGTTTCTTTACCATCTTTCTGCTGTTTCCAGTTCTGAAGAGTACTAGGGCAGACGTGGTCCCCAGCACACATTAAAGAAGCTATATGGGGAAACCCCACAAGCTGCCTTCAGGCAACTTTAACTTTTTTCTTTTTTTTTTTTGTTTTTCTTTCCACCACAGATATGGCAAAGGAGGGACTCGTAAAATGGAAGATCCCCAGCTCTGGGTTCTTCAGGCAAGCAACAAACTTCCCCCGGCCGTGCGCAGCGTGAAGGCTCCTCTGCTTTCCTTCCACAAAAGGCTAAAACCTGCCTGCACTTTTCTCCACTGATCCTTCACGAGGGGAAATAATTTTGGACACAGCAGCAGGGCCAGCTGCTCTTAATTATAAACCAGGTCTCCAGCATATGCGCACAGTACAGAGGGCCACTCGAGCAGTCGGAAAGACAAAGCTGTACCCACTGGCCACCGCTCCGAGGAGCAAACCATGCCGGAGGAGCCACCGAAGGCATTTGGTTCTGCACCCACGGAGCCAGCAGCTCCTGTGTCCTCCTCAGCCCTTCCCCGTGGGAAACACTCCCAAATCCATTGCTGCTGGAGGAGACCAACGCTCGAAACCTCCGCTGCTTTACCATCTCCTCGCCACCTTTTTTCTCATTTCCTTTTAAGACCTCCATTAATAGCTAGATTTGCTGGGGTTTTCCTTTTAAGTAAAAACAAACAGGCGAACATGGCCCAAGGGCCAAACACATCCTGTGAAGAAGTGCTACGCCATGGCCCGAGGCCACTCTCTCCTCCTCTCTCTCATCTCTTTCAAATATTTAAAGACTGCAGAAAGGGAAGGACCTCAGGAGAACATCTTGCCCGATCCCTTGCACCAGCATACCCACCGCAGCACTGCTTCAACAGAGAAATAGCCAGTAACAACCAAGGTGAGGTTTTCCATCAGTGGGTGCCCTCAAGCTCTTATACGTACGGGTGGGACTCCAATCAATCAGACTGATTTACAGTACCTGGTGCTGAGGGCCAAGAGACTCCCACTGAAGGCAACAGATTGCCTCAAAATTCTACCCTAGATTTTCAGATGGGGACTTACCAGAGAATTCACTCAATGAGGTTGAGTCCACCGCTCAAATCACTTCTTTTCTACTGGTTTTATACATGTTTTCACTCCTTTTATTTTCTCCTCCCCCAATGGCTGATAAATTAAAAAGTTCATATCATTTTAAAGAGAAAGATTTATGATCCTATCTATTGTACTCTGGTACACCTCCATCTAAGCTCCAAATATTAGCAGGTACGCTTATTACGCTATTTATTTCTCAGGGTTTGGTTTTTTTTCCTCCCTTTGCCTTAGAAGCAGACCTGAACGCAAACCTGAGGCACCTTCCTTTTTCTCAGCAACTTGGCCACACAACCCCTACGGCCAAAAATTCAGCATCCATTTCGTTGGGAAGCAAAACGACGACGGAGACCGCTAAGAAGGGAGCGTAAGGGAGAGGAGGAAAGATAACCAAAGGGGAAAAAGGGCATTTAAGAAGAACACAAGATGAAGAAGGGCTGCAATATTCTAAACACGTAATAAGCATTGGCAGCTAAATGCAAGCGGAAAGGACTGGCCAGCGCAGCTGAGGTTCTAGCCTGGTGACTAGTGTGTTCGCTCCGTATGTTCAGCGAGCACCGACCTAAGCCATCTGTTTCTCGTGGCTGTAGCAAAGGGAGCCAAAACTCACCTGATTTCTCACACCTGCTCTCAACCCTCTTCTCTTCCCCCAACGGCAAACGCTCGCAAAGAAAATAAAGCTCTCCTCCTCGGTGGACACAAACCTCTGGAGCACATCTGTGCATCTGCGCTCGTGTCTTGGGGGGAAAGAGATCGTTCCCCCGCGTTTCGTAACGTGCCAGAAAAATATATGACATCTTCTAACAACTACAGGGCAGATTTTCCAAGTCAGGCATGTGCAGCTGGGCAAGCCTGACTTAGGCACGCAAATACCAGATGTGCACACACGGATATCCGACCTGCACACAGATAATTAGTATTTCATGACTCTGCTGACGCCGGGCACAGGTTTATCTTCAAAAGTCAACTCTCTTACTTGTGGAATTTTACATAATGATGGCAAAGAAAAGGTGTTTATTTGTGTTATTCAGCTGCATACTGGTATTCAGATGGAGTTCAAAGCAGTTGGCCAAAGCAAAAATGACCCAGTCTTTCAGAGAATCATAGAATGGTTAGAGTTGAAATGGACCTTCAAGATCATTGAGTTCCAGCCCTGGACACCTCCCACCATCCAGCCTGGCCTTGAACACCTCCAGGGATGGGGCAGCCACAGCTTCCCTGGGCAACCAGTTCCAGTGTCTCACCACCCTCACAGGAAAGAATTTCTTCCCAACATCTCATCTAAATCTCCCCTCTTTCAGTTTAAAACCATTGCCCCTCATCCTGTCACTACACTTCCTGACAAAGAGTCCCTCCCCATCTCTCCTGTAGCCCCTTTAGGCACTGGAAGGCCACTATAAGATCTCCCCGGAGCCTTCTCTTCTCCAGGCTTTAAGATGTAGGAGCAGTGTATGGTAAGGAGAAGATTTTAATCAATCTGTGTCCATCCACTACACTGCTGTTTATACAACATCCTACCTAAAAACAGTCTCAAGAATGATTATTTTAGCATTTGAGAATTAGATCCCCGAGAGAGGTCAATTTGAGGAGCACATTGAGTGTTTTGTGAACATGCAGTGACAAGCAAGATTGCTGTACATGGGCAAACATGAGAAGTGAAATGAAAGAGCAAGGAAATAACAGAAGTGAGAGGCACTGTGGTACAAGGGATGGACAGATCCTTACATCTCCCGTCCTGTGATGGTTTGACTGCCATTGGCTAACCTCACCAGAAAGTGAGGGAAGAAAATGATGAAAAAAAAAAAAAAAAAAAAGAAAGGATCTTCAAAGCTGCTGAGAAAGGAATAACAGATTCAGGCTCTGACCTGACAAAGTCATGGAGCCAAGGTCCTTTTGAAAGTCCTTATTTAGACGTCTAAAGATGTGACCTGATTTCAAAAAGTACTGAGCACCCAGAAGATCCCATTGACTTTGCTACAAGTAACTACAAGAATACAACTACAACATATCCCCTCAATTGCTGACAATCTCATGAAGGACATGTCTCACCTAGGAGATCAGTGGGTTGGGTAGGTGCTAAGTATCTCACAAGACCAAGTCCATCTGGCCAAGAAATAACCCAATCACTACATCATTGACCCTTTCTTTCTCAAGGTAAATTCAAAGTAAAATCAAAATTACAAGTTCTGCTCAATGAATGGAAGTTCTGACTCATGAAGCCTTAATGACACTTAATTTATGAGCAATCAATACATTTACACACATAAAATATGTCCTTTAAACCCTTCACAGTAAGCTTAATCTACGGGCTCTCATAGTTTGAACGTTTTCCGATGCTTTCCTTCATGAATACTGCAGGATGTCCTGAATCTCAGGGCAGCACAGCTCAGGTCAAGAGTTTTGGAACAGACACACGAATGAGCAAATCCAGTTTGCTTAAAATAAGAAAGCAAGTAATTTTTTCCCGAAGGGAAAACAAATGTGAGCTCTTTACAGAATGAGAAATATTTTGTTTAAGGATCCTAGTCCCTTTTTTGGGGGTTGTTTTTTGAATTTGGATATCTATACCATTTAAAACAAACATCCTAGCGTTTTCATATTCCCCAACGGTTGATGTTCTCAGGGGGAAGAAAACCACTGTCAGAGCACTAAGAATATGTTGCTGTCCCAAAATGCAAGCCAGCTTTAAATGCTTAAATAGCCTGATACCATCTGACCGCTGCGTGATCAGTCTCTTGTATTAAGTGGACCCCTGAGTGTTACTGCTCTGCTCTATTAAAACTTTTTATTTTTGCACCACTGATTTGCTACGGAAAAGACTTCTGCTTCTGCCTTAACAAAACCAAATTGTGTTTCAGTTACCAATTCTAAACAAACACGTCAACTATTTTAAATGCTGCAAATGCTTCACCAAAAAAAATGAAGAAATTTATACTGTAGTCTGGAACACAGTTCCCCACAGTCATACACTTAATGCTGTAACATCGTACACTGCTACATGTACAGGAACACAGACTCAAACACACGTAGAGCAAGTCAAAATGGAAATGTAATCCATAAAATTGTTCTGTGCAACCAAATATGGATACATCTCTTTTTTTTTTTTTTTTTTTTACAAAAAAAAATATTGGTTCTGAAAGTAGAAAATGTTCCTTCTTTTGACTTTACTTTTTAGTAAAGAATATCATTTAGTAAAAAAATATATTTCTGGTTTTGACTTACTTTTTAGTTGGAAAACAGAAGCCAAACAGTAACTTCTACTTCAAAAACACCACTCTTTACCTACACCTTAGCCATTTGTACAATGAGGAGGATGAGAAGAGACAGGCTCACAGCAGAAGATCCTTAAAATCAGAGCCAGTGATTGCTCTCCCAACCACCAGACCAGTTACACCAGTTTTCCATAAGCTGTTCTTACTGGTTATGCACCTGTGGGACTAACTGAAGAGTGCACAAGTAAACAGACAGAACCAAGGAGTGCGGGGCAGCATCTACCCACCCCACGGGTGCCTGACCTCCACCAGGACTCTCCCAAGCCCAGGTCTGGCTTTTGGGTTCCCACCTACTTGCAGAAAGATGAGGGATACAGCAAGGAATGAAACAAGGGAGGTGGTGGAGTCTCCTTCTCTGGAGACATTCCAAACCCGCCTGGACGCGTTCCTGTGCAACCTGCTCTGGGTGGACCTACTGTGGCCGGAGGTTGGACTAGATGATCTCCAGAGGTCCTTTCCAACCCTGTATCATTCTTTCATTCTGTGTAACCACAACTAGAATTGTTGCTTCAGCCAGGAGGATTGGAATGGCGGCACCTGCCCCTGTGGCACACGAATGGCCAGGCAGACGCAGGGCTTCCTGGTGGCCATGGCCACCCATCCCACCTCGCCAGGCTTCACTCCAGCCACAGCGATGGACAGAGTCACCTAGAGATCACTGTCCACCCTACTACTTTCAAACAAACAATTCAATTCTAATAACCTTCGATTTATTCTTTTAAAAGAAGGCAGCTATTATACATTTTTATGTTATTTTGGTCGATTACTAAATCCCTTCCTAGGTAGAAACATTTTAATCTGAATGTAGCTCGTACTGGAAAGAGCATTTGCCATTCTTCTGCCATCTGTTCAAGTCTACCTACACACAGGATATTATTATTATTCACTGCTGTATTTGCTGACACAATAATCTCCATAAATTGTAAGAATTTGAGAGACATAGGATCTGAAGACTGAATATTTAACCGTTACTTAATATCCAGTCTTGAAGTACAAACACAGCCTCTGAATCTGACAGTACAAAGCTTTCTTTCACTCAGACAAATGCAGGCTTCTGTCAAATTTCACTATTAATAACGTTTAGGGAAAAATCACATATTTTCACAGAAAGTTACCAGATCAAGTTGAGGTAGTTCTGATTGCCAGAATCACATTGTGAGCCAGGTATTTGGGAGCGCCCTCCCCCCCCATACATTAATGAATGAAATCTCTTCTCACTATTCTTTTTTTTTGCTGGGATGTGTTTTCAAATAACCATTGCATTTATAACATAAGAACCTGCCCTCAGCTCTTTGCTAGAAGCTACCCTTCACGTAAATGTAGTGGCAAACTGACATCTCTCCCGTAATTTTGAAAAGGCTGTTGTCACACCTGGAAAAGCAACTGAAAATTGTTCTTACACACTTTTAAGAGCAACTGGTGAGTGGCACACCGTGCAGTCTCTCCTGCTATATGGAATCACGGAATTACGGGCACAGCAATTAGCCGGAAGCACATACTCATTCTCATTTTCCATTACTCAGTAGACAGAATAGTGTCTCCAAAATTTTCATTAGCATTATCAGCCGCAAATGATGGTACACTGTCAAAGTTTAAATCACAGTATTCTAGTATGTTTTTTTTTTCCCCAGTATTCTTCTTTCGCTTTTATTCCTGTATTGAAAAATAACTATATTCAATTATATAGTAAAAAAAAAAGCTATCAGAAATGGTTTGCCATTTTCATGGCTTCAGGCACTAGTGGTCTCAAACAAAAATACGTGCCTTCAACCAAATCTTCGCTTTTTCAACCGAAAGAAAAGTGCTTGCTGGCAATACTTACAGCTTTTGTCCTACCAAGATGTGTCACTGTAGCTATAGGTGAAGCTCAGCAAACAATATTACATGCTGTTACAATCAAAATTTTTATAGAACTAAACTAATTTCCTTACATTTTAATTACCAGAGTGCCTCCTGCAATCGCAACACATGCAGGCATGCAACTGAAAAAATAAATATGTCATTTTCTTAAATATACAAAATTATGAGACTCAGCCACTGTCCCTGCTCTACCGAACTCGGCGCTGGGCCAATAAACTCAACGTTGTGCCTCATAAAGATAGTATTAAGGCTATAACAAATAAACCATTAATACAAAGCAAAAAAAATCTGAAATCTTTATCAATTGCAGATGCAACTTTTAACACTCTATGGCTGTTAAGGAAACACCCTCTGAACATATTTTGGATTTCAGTAGAAAAGTAAGGACATCTTAGCAAATATAGTTGATACAGTAATTGGTAAAGAAAGTATTTCAGAAGTGTAGCAGACATATAAAACAGGGCTGTTTGGGATCAAATATACACAATGTGCTTCTAAAACAATCAGAAGGTTCACTGAAATGAGAGACATTAAGGAAAGAGTTTGAATGCAGCTTGTTAGAATTCACTGCAATTATATTATTACTCCTAATAGTCCCTTCCATTTATTTCCTCCAATTAAGTATATTTGAAAACTGGAGAATCTAGCTAGAGTATCCACAGTGATGTCCAAAGCAGGAGTCTTCCACTCCTTAGTTCCTCATTTTGCACAGCACATCAGAGCCGGATCCAGAATCCCCCACTATCTTTATGCTGCTGAGCTTATAATAAAAATTATAAAAATTCCAGAGAACAAATGTAACGTATGTAGAAACTTCAGGCGCTGTCAGAAGATGCCTCACCACTGGGTTTCAAAGCTCTACCTCGACAGGGTACTCACTAAAATCAAGAGATGGGCGCATTTCCAGCAGGACTGTACCAACTCAACACAAGCAACCCATGGAACAGTGTATCTGTACCCCCTATTTCCTTCTCACATAGAGTATTGCTGTGTATTTTGTACCCAAACTTTTCCACATCAAGTCTACTCAAATGCCACCCTTTCAGCAGAAGATTGCTTATTCCACAAAACGCTGCGTTAATTATGTTGTTTTACGTTCCAGCTATTAATGAAATTACGAGAAATTCTCTTCTCCCAGACTGAATAATCAGAACAGGGCATGTAGGAGAACACAGTAAAGGTCAGCACCCAGCCATAATTTAAGGTTTAAAAAGAACAAACAGGGAAACCCAGCCTGCCAGAGACTGCCGAGTGTCTATGGATTTGGAGAGAAAAACGAAGTGGGAGCCCTCTAAACCTTGAAAGTTTACAAATGACATCTTGCATTAGCTTTAACGTTTTCAGTCCAAAACAGTACTGAACATTAAGCTTTCACATTTTTGAAAAAGCTCTCTGGCCCATACGGCAGCCACTGTACACCACTGAAAATATATGTGCTCATGAGTTGGCTTTCATCTGTATTTGATAACCAATGTCCTAACAGGCTTTGTGATTTATGCACCCAGAGACACACTTATATACGTACAGAATCACATGGGGTTTGGAAGGGACCTCTGGATATCATCTAGTCCAACCCCCCTACCACAGCAGGTCCACGCAGAGCAGGTCCCACAGGAACATGTCCAGGTGGGGTTTGAATGTCTCCAGAGACAGAGTCCACCACCTCTCTGGGCAGCCTCTCCCAGGGCTCTGCCACCCTCAAAGGAAAGAAATTCCTCCTCATGTTTAGGTGGAACTTCCCATGTTCAAGTTTGTGACCATTTCCTCTTGTCCTGTCACTGGGCACCACTGAAAAAAGACTGGCCCCATCCTCCTGACACCCACCCTTTTAGGTATTTATAGGCATTGATCAGATCCCCCCTCACCCTTCTCTTCTCCAGACTAAAAAGACCCAAGTCCCTCAGCCTTTCCTCATAAGAGAGATGCTCCAGGCCCCTCATCATCTTTGTAGCCCTCTGCTGTACCCTCTCTCCAGCAGTTCCCTGTCCTTCTTGAACTGGGGAGCCCAGAATTGGACACAGTGCTCCAGATGGGGCCTCCCCAGGGCAGAGTAGAGAGGGAGGATGACCTCTCTCCACCTGCTGGTCACACTCTTCCTGATGCACCCCAGGATGCCATTGGCCTTCTTGGCCACAAGGGCACACTGTCGTCTCGTGGTCATCCTATTGTCCCACCAGGACTCCTACGCCTTTCTCCTCAGAGCTGCTCTCCAGCAGGTCAGCCTCCAACCTGTACTTGTGCAGGAGGTTATTTCTCCCCAGGTGCAGCACCCTACACTTGCCTTTGTTGAAGTTCATCAGGTTCCTCTCTGCCCAACTCTCCAGCATGTCCAGGTCTCACTGTATGGCAGCACAGCCCTCCAGCGTGTCAACCACCCCTCCCAGTTCTGTGTCATCAGCAAACTTGCTGAGGGTACATTCCATCCCTTCACCCAGGTCATTGATGAATATATTGAAGAGGACTGGACCCAGTACTGACCCCAATATGTGTGTACAGACACACATACATGTGTACGTCTCCATGCATACATGTATTTTTGCATATGTAGAGAAGTGCGCATGGAGATACCCATTGAAATCTCCACTCCAAGTCTGATTAAAATGTATTGAAATATTTAGTCATTACAGGCTTGGATATCCATCACTTGAAACTGCATATTTACACATTCAGTAGTACGATTAAAAAACGGTTCATGAAATAATTGTTCATTAGTAGGTCTTAAATTAGGGGAAGGCTGAAATGATGAATATTTTAGGCCAACCAAGGGACAAGGATGGAATCTGTAGTTTGTGAATGCTGCAGAGCAGCTCAAGGCTGCTTTAAAAATATGACACATTTCATGCTGCTTATTGTAATACTTTTAGTTCATATTCAATGCAGCAAGTCTCCTGGCTCAGATTAGTTTGGGGTTTTTTTGTCAATTTAGGGTATCTTATGCATTGATATTATTTATGATTTCATCTATTTATTGAATAGGAAAATTCAACTTCTATGCAGCTCGTATCAGAAATCACTCAGGTTTTAATGAAGTGCAGTTTGAAAATGTACGAATTTTTGTGTGAATTAAAACCTAAAAACCTGAAGACAGAAGAAGCTATAAAACATATTGTTTATGTTTCAGGAACTATTCCTGGATTTTCAAAAATCTGCATCTATTTTCTGTGGTTTTCATGCACGCTCAATTCCTTAAAATAGTCCCAATGAAACAATCCTTCATGATAGCACACTATCAATGTATAAAAACTCTCCTCGGCTTCCATTTAAGAAACTAGAAAACCATGTTGCTATTTTCTACTCCTGAATCAACTTCAGAGTCAAGGTAGCTCATAAAAACCCGACTTCTTAATTTATTCATCAGCATAAAAAAAATAATAATAATGTGGTGGTAGAATAATTAATAGTTGTTATATCTGATACGCTACAAAAAGCTTGACTTCATGAACGCACAACACTTGAGTACACCCAAAATATGTTCTGAATAATATCCTTTCCCAAACGCTGTAAGAGGACAGTGCAAAGCTACTGGTATAGAAACTACTAGCAGTAGATGGGTAGTATTTGGCTTCAAAGAAAGGTAACTTCCCTTGCTGGAAGAGGCTCCCCAGAGATAATTACTTGGAAGTAGGCAGAATTCTAAAAAACAGCAGGGGAATTGCAGCATAAAGAATGGAACAATGTAAGAACCCAGTTGTTACCCATTGTTTCTAAACATTAATAACGAAGCAATGACTGGCCATACAAAGTAAGCAAAATACACATGAAAATAACATTAGGAAAAAAAATAATTATAAGAAATGTAACTGTAATTTTCTAAGAAAGGTGTTCTAGCTGCAAGGTAAAAAAAGAAGTTATTTGGAGGTGGGCAAGGAAAGGGAAGCATCGCTCATAGAAATTAGCTGCCACAGAGAGTGTCCAAATGGAAGAATTATCAATCCAGATCATGATGTGGCAGTTTCTAATGAGAAAGGCAGGATGCAAAAATAACATCTCAGTGTAACTATTAAGCCCGAATAGATGCTGTTTACTGTATTAATGTTGCCTTTACTGGTGTAAAAAAACCAAAACAAAACCAGGATTGTATTAGGCCATCGCGCTCCCATCTTTTCAATTACAGAGATAGAACAATCTCAGATTCCAAAGCTAACTACAAATCAAAATTGTGTTATGTTATCTACTGAGACACAAATGGAAAATAAATACTGTTAACTGTCACTTTCCATTAGGTAACAGAAATTCAATTACATTTCAAACAAGCCTCCATGTCAACAGAATAAATCTGTTTCATAAATGAGCAGGTAACCATTTTTGATTCTAACTTCCCAAAGGGAAAAAATCAATTTTAATCACAATTGTTCATTTTTTTTCCATGTGAATGTTTTGGAGCAAAGTACATCATCTGACCTAATAAATACCATTGTATAGCACCGAGGTTTAGGAAGAAGAGGCAAGGAAAGGAGTGGAATTATGAAATTCATCAGCTGATACGCTGTCCTGTTTTTCCACTGAAGGCTCACACTGCCCAACCGACCTCTGGACCACCAGCTTTCCCAGTCTTCTTACTGTATCAGAAGATCAGAAACCCAAGAAAGCATCAGCAACTACCACAAGAACCCAGAGTTCCTCACAATGTAACAGCCACTGTAAAAAAGCAATGGGTTTTATCAGGATGATTACACTTTGAGAGATTGAGGCAAGTAATAAAGAAGCTTTTCGGAATGAAAGGGCCCCACTGTCTTCTCAGATATGGACAAAACTTACAGAGATTGAGTGAAACACCCTACAGAAATACAGAATTTTATTTGGTGGATTCAAAAGTACCTCCTTATTCAGAAGACCACCAGGTTAGTGACAAGAAACGTGAAGAAATCTGAAATTGGAATCTGTATTTCATAGAATATCTCAATTTGAAAGGGACCCTATAGGTCATCAAGTCCAATTCCCTGCTCCTCGCAGGACTACCTAAAACTAAACCGTATGACTAAGGATGTTGTCCAGATATTTGAGATCCCTTTGTACATTTTTATACCGGGTTTTGGAAACAACAATCCTGTTTTACCTGCACAGGACCCCCAGCTTGACAGGAGCCTGTCCCGATGCAGAGCAGAAGCAAGACTCAGCATCTGAGTCTCGAGCATCAGACCTTCTCTCTTTTCTAAAGCACAAGAGGCAAACAAAAACGCCTTGATATGAAGAGCAGGAGCACTGTGACACCAACTTCACATCTTGTCCTCAAGTGAGGAGAACAAAGCCACCGTTGGCTTGATGTGGGAGAACGTTGCCCCCTGCACCACCCCTTCGATTGGAAGGGGAAGCCAGAACTGGAACGTTTGGGAGCTGTGTGTCCCCACAAACAGTATTAATTACAACAGACAGAATGGGCATCCTCAGCCACCCCACTGCCAACTGGCTGACTGTCACGTTAGGTTAGAGAGTGAAGAAAAACACTCTCAATGCCATAAATGTATTTCTTTCTGTGGAAACTCACTGCTCAGCACACATACAAAAAAAAAATAGCCACAAAAATCCATGTTTCTTATAGCACAGAGGAATTGGTTCAGGAAGAAAGTGAAATTCAGTCATTAAGTAGCAGTGGCCACAGTGTAATTAAACTGGATCTCCTCTCAGGGTCATCATCTTGAGAGGTGGTACTACGACATTAAACATGAAGCAGGACAGGGGCTTTTTTTCCTAAATGAGGAAATTAGTTTTAGAGCCTAAAAATGAGAGCTAGGAAATTAAAATTCATACAAATCTACTAAAAAATACCTTATTAGAGTCACAGCAGGCTTATATATCCCAAAATAAAGAAATAGTCAAGAACAAAAGAGCATGGCTAAATAATAATGAGAAGCCAGTAGGCAAAACCCCAAACTTCATCATATGAAGTGTAAAAGAAGCTGATTACAAGGGTGAAGGAAATCCTCAAAACAGTTAAACAGATCCCACAAGTCAGAGGTTCTGCAGGCACAGCTTCCAGCAGGAATTGCATGTCTATTAGGCCACCTGGCCATCAATAGTTGAGGTAAAGCAAATGGCCATGAAGCTAAAGCCTTTCTTGGAATCACTATCCATCACAATTAATAATAATTGAGATGGGCAATTCTCAATCATACTGGTGTTGTCAGAGACAGGATGACTAAAGAGAGTGAAATTTGACAAATTCAACTGTCTATTCTCTTCAGGACCAAGAGCCTTCTTCGTTTTCAAAACCTTTTGCAAATCTGACCCCGCTTATAGCACATCTGTCATCGTATGACTCTCACAGCAAAAACAGGCAGTATTTGAAGGTCAAGTAAAAGAAAAAGATCCTATTTTCCACGTTCTAATATCCTATGCTCTGTACAGCACATGAAGTTTATATGTTATGGTTTATAGTTTTATCATTTCTAAGAATACAAGAAGAGCTGGGCTGGGTCAGAACCAGAGTGAGCTCTTACCTGGCTTCAACCATGTCCTCAGTGCTCAACCTCTAGGGAAGCCAGAACCGGGCACGAATATATGACACCTGGCCCCTCCACAGTCCTCTCCCCACCTTGGCTATTTCCAGTTGATGGGATTTCCTGTTCTCGATGCAGTTTGTCTATTTTGTTATCCTCAACAGATCTCTCTTCCAATTACTTGCTCAGTATAACCTTGAACCAACATAAACCTTTTGTATAGAAAAACTCCTCTCTCAAGTTTTCATCATAAACGTCTCCTAAAACAGTATCTTAAAGCTCAGCAGTTTCCAACCCCGAACAAAGGTGGACTGTGAGATACTGATCCAAGTTCTGAAAGAAGCCAAGGATCAAGAGAACAGAGCTACTAATACAAATGTACGGTTCTGTTTCCAACATCAAGGATAAAGGTAAGAAGTTATGCATCATCCACGTAATTAGATGCACATCACTTTTACTTTTCAACAAGACAGAGCAATAATCATTGCCTACAACAGAAGTTAAGAGTCACAAAACACACACATAACTTCTCAGGAGAAGAAAAGCAGCCTTGTCCCACCAGGAGTGCCCATAACAGTCTGAGTGAAGAAACGTTGCCCAGACTTTCTAGAAGCTTCTTGGTATGTATTTACTTAGAAAACTTGGACACACAGTCCTGAAGGCAAAATATTCTGGAGGGGTGGGGAAGGCCTCCAAGAAAATTCAGAGAACCTAAGATTACCTTCTGCTCTCAAAGGCCACTTCACTCCTTTGACTGTAGAGGACACCTTGGAGACCAGCCACAACAGCTAACGTGAGCCTCTGTGAGCATTCACAGAGTGTGACCCACACATTTACAGGTGCATTCCTGCCCTGGATGAAAAAAAAATAACTAAATGATTGGAAATACGAACAAGGAGGAAAAAATAACTAATGCAGGAAGAAAGCATGTCCAAAGGATCAATACTACGAATGGTGCAGTTATTCATATTTACTAATAACTGAAAGCTGACATGCTATAAGTAATAAGAACGTGAAATTTGCTGACTACAGAGAACTATTTAAGGGTAGTCAAGACTACAAAGGATTGTGAGGAACTCCAGAAGGACCTTTAAAAAACTAGGTAATTGGACAACCTGACAGCAGATGAAATTCACTGTGAAAAAAAGTGCAGAGTAGGGTACACTAGAAGGAACAAATTTAAAGCCACTTGTACATACTGATGGGTTCTGAAATAGTTATAACCTCTCAGGAAAAAAGATGCAAGATTCATGATGGGCACTTCAATGAAGACGTTTGCTCAATACACATGAGGGGTCAAAAAAAGTGAACAGGATGTTACGATGTATTGAGAAGGGAATACAGAATATGAAAAATATTAATATACTGCCATTTATATTGCCATCACTGTAAATTAATGGCATATACTCCCCTTGAATACATTACCTCTGTCAAGTAGGACACGAAAATATAGTCCAAAGGACATCAAGGATAAAAAACCCTCCTGCTTCACAGGAGAAGAAGGTCCCTAACTAAAGCAGTTTAAAAAGAAAGTTTCCTTGCGGACAGATTACTCCACCATTGCTCATTCCAGCCTCTCTCCTCTGAAGCAGCATAAAATACCCAACAACAGAAACGAGGAAGACCTTGGCCTTTGTTCACAGGACAGTGCCCATGCTTTTAATTAGAATGTTTAAAACTACCTAATTTTCAGAGAACACAGAGGCAGGTGATTTAGTGATGGTGGACATAGGTAAGGCTGAGGTACTCCATGCCTTCTGTGCCTTAGTCTTCACCAACAATGTGCCCCAGGCCTCAGCGCTGAGAGGCTGGGTTGGAGGTAGAGATGACCTGCAGTAGGTGAGGACTGAGTGGGAGATTTCAAGAGAACTCAGCCCATACGTGTCCATGCGACCCAACGGGCTGCATCCACAGCTGTTCACAACTACTCTGTCACCTTTGAAAGGTCTTGGGGAGCAGGAGAGGTCCCCAAGAACTGGAAAAAGGCAGATCTTGCACTCGTCTTCAGACAGAACCAGCAGGCATCTCCTGAAATTCAACAAGGACAAACAAAACCGTCCTGCCCTTGGGAAGGAACACACAATACAGGCTGGGACCTGGCTGGTGGAAGTAGTCTTGGTGTCCAGCAAGCTGAACGTGAGCCAGCAGTGTGCCTTGGCAGCAAAGAAGGCCAACAGCTTTCTCGGCTGTGTGAACAGGAGTACAGCCAGCAGACAGAGAGAAGGGATATATACTCTCCACTGGGTTAAAAACTGGCTGGAGGGCCAGGCCCAGAGAGTGGTGGTGAATGGAGTCAAATCCAGTTGGCGGCCGGTCACGAGCCGTGTCCCACAGGGCTCGGTGCTGGGACCCGTTCTCTTTAACATCTTTATCAATGATCTGGACGAGGGGATCGAGTGCACCCTCAGTAACTTCGCAGATGACACCAAGCTGGGTGGCAGTGTTGACCTGCTGGAGGGTAGAGAGGCTTTGCAGAGGGATCTGGACAGGCTGGATCAATGGGCTGAGACCAACAGGATGAGTTTCAATAAGGCCAAGTGCCGGGTCCTGCACTTGGGTCACACCAACCCCCAGCAGCGCTACAGGCTTGGGGAAGAATGGCTGGAGAGCTGCCTGGCAGAAAAGGACCTGGGAGTGTTGGTTGACTGTCAGCTGAACATGAGCCAGCAGTGTGCCCAGGTGGCCAAGAAGGCCAACAGCATCCTGGAACGGTGTGGTGAGTAGGACCCGAGAGGTGATCGTCCCCCTGTACTGGGCACTGGTGAGGCCTCACCTCAAGTGCTGTGTCCAGTTTTGGGCCTCTTACCACAAAAAAGACATTGAGGTGCTGGAGCAGGTCCAGAGAAGGGCAACGAAGCTGGTGAGGAGTCTGGAGAGTAAGTCTTATGAGGAGAGGCTGAGGGAGCTGGGGTTTTTCAGTCTGAAGAAGCGGAGGCTGAGGGGAGACCTTATCGCGCTCTATAACTACCTGAAGGGGGGCTGTAGAGAGGTGGGGGTCAGTCTCGTCTCCCAAGTCACAGGAGATAGGACAAGGGGAAATGGCCTCAAGTTGCATCAGCGGAGATTTAGATTGGATATTAGGAAACATTTCTCCACCAAAAGGGTTATCAAGCATTGGAACAGGCTGCCCAAGGAAATGGTTGAGGCACCATCCCTGGAGGTGTTCAAAAGACGGGTAGACATGGTCCTCAAGAATATGGTTTAGTAATTTTTATTCCTATTTCTTATTTATTTTTTTGTCAGAGTTAGGTTGATGGTTGGACTAGATGATCTTCAAGGTCCCTTCCAACCTAGACGATTCTATGATTCTGTGATGTCGGTCCCTCTTGCTCAGCACTTACCAGACCACATGCAGGATACCACGACCAGTTTTACTCCCTCACCCCAAAATATAATAAACTGAGGCAATTTCCAGATTAGTTGGGGTCTGGAGCAGCTTCCCTGTGAGGAGAACCTGAAGGAACCAGGCATGTTCAGCCTGGAGAAGAGATGGCTCTGAGGGCACTTAACATTCCCCTAGCACCTATGGGGAGGGTCATCGAGGAGATGAAGTCAGAGTCTTCACAGGAGAGCACAATGGGACAAAAGACAATGGGCCTAAGCTGAAATAAGAGAGGTTCAGACTGGATACACAGTAAAAACTTTCCCAGTAAGGACAGTCCATCCCTCCCAGCAGGGGAACAGGTTGCCCTGAGAGGTTGTTCAGTTCTCCATCCTTGAAGGCTTTGACTATCCAACTGGATCAACCCCTGAACAACCTGGTCTGACCTGACCACGCTGTGAGGCTGGATGAGACACCTCCTGCCTGAAGACTCCACCTAACCAAATCATCCTCTACTCCTATAAGTAGTTATTTTTTCTGTCATTATTACAGCATGTTGAAGGAGCTCATTTATTGCACCCAAGTGCCTGGAAACCTCAAGGAAATGCCATTTGTATATAGCACCAAACCCTACGGATGTGAAACAACAGCAGCAGGCAGAATATTTTGGACAGGCCATTTCCCCTCCTCAAGTTTCCATCTGTTCTCTTCCATCTACTTCAGTTCTATATGGCCCCCATTAACCAGAGCATCTCAACATCATCCTGTTTCGATGCGTTTCAGAACCATGATTACCTTCACCATGAAAAAAACGAGTAAATTCACTGCCATGTGTTATTGCTTGCATTCCCTAACTTTTCTTGCTGTGGATCATTAAGTTCTGCATTGTCAAATGCTTGTGCCTTGTATACATTCACAACACAGGCTCGTTTATAAAATGGAAATTTTGATAGATAGTCAAATAATGCTCTAGATTACAAGACACAGGATAGGAAAAAATCACAAAATCCAGAAAGCTCTACATCTTATTCACACGTTTTCCTAATTTCATTCCACTGCACTGCACTACTTTCTACTAGTAATAGTTTAAAGACGAAATGCCATCTTTAATTTTTAATTTCTTCAGCACTTCAGTCTAATGGCTTTCAAGTTTAACACTGAAACAGAATTTCTTTTTAAGTGGGTTCTCTTTTTTTTAAAAAAAAAACCACTAGTATTATCAGAAAAGAAACACCGTTCCATAGAAGATCTCCGAGTAGTAAACATCTGGCCCATATTGTACCTTCATTCCTGTAATACAGCTACACTCAAAACTGAAGTTTCAACTTATCTCAAACAAATTCTGGATGTTTAAAGTCTACGACAGAGTGTACAAACGTGGATTTGCCCTGACGTGCACAAGTAGTGACCAAGCAACAACGAAGCCATGCGAGTGCCTTCTTTCCTAGAACACAACTCTCCACTGGCACAAAGTTATCTTTGTTCACCCACTGCCACCTTTGCCTTTCCAAAAAACATCTGGCTTACACACTTACAGACAACCAGCTTGAGATGGGATCCCAAATCCCCTGAACACATCAAAAGTAGGTCCTTAGGCACAAGCCTTATCTTAAAAATAAAGTTGAGAACTTCTCTATGTTCCGTTGCTCCTTCTTTCTTCCCTGTGACTTTTTACTTCCAAATCTTATTTTAAATACTACTCCAACTTCTATCTCCTAAAAACACAGGCAATAAATAATGTCATTAATACTGGCATCCAAAGAATTATCCCTTGTTTCTGGAATTAATGTCCCAGGTATCTCGGCAGGTAAAATTCCACTAGATTGCAATTAGGTCACTTAACGAAGGTTTTCTCAACTGGCATGAGAGCTAAAAATTTTATGTTTGTCATCAGTGGGGGGGGGTGGTAATGAAATTAGACATTGAAAAATATCTCAAGGACCACAGAGTTCATTCTGCAGATGAATCTACCTTGGGAACCAAGATTTGACACCACCCATGTCAACCTTCTAAATATAAGAATACATATTGAGTGGGGGGAGAGGACATTCTCAGCTGACAATCAGCAAAATGACACCACCACTGACAACGTGAGAGGAAGAGAGACCAAAAACGGTACAAAAATGGGAACCGACATCATCAAACTGACATCATCAAAAATTGTAAGGAGCAAGACTTTGAAGCTGACAGCATTAAAAAGAAAGGCCACTTGAATTTGACTCAATTTGTCAAGTCCTCCTTTGGAATCTGTCTCCCAGTACAAAGCATCACTGTGCACTGGTGACCACAGCGATTCCTCAAGGCTGTGACCCCTCTGGTATGTATAACCCCGATCTGATTTTCTAAATGGGTGATACTGTTCCTTTCCCAATGGAAATCTAGAGCTGATTTCAACCTAGGAATAACTTATGTTAAAATTACTGAACCCAGAACATACCAAGATTGAAGTTCTTAAGAATCCCACCCAGCACAAATTGAACTGCTTCTGAGTAAATAAATTATATGCCCAAGCACACAAAAATGATAGATATATATATATACACACACATACACACACATCTGCATATTGATCATGACAAAAAAAAATCTTGCATTTGCTACGTGCCTGTCACCTGGCTCAACAGCAAAACTGATGTGAAATGATTAAATCTAGAGTTCTTGAAAGATCGGCTTCAGATAATAGATCTGAATAGATACTTCCTTGTTCAACAACAGAAAGTTCCCAAAAATTTTAAATGATGGCAAATTTAAACAACTGAGGTCAGTGAATAACAGATTTTTCGGTTTGCTCAACAAAAATAGTATATCAATAACAAAAACTAATAGTATTTTCTTCACGATAAACCAGGAATACTATTGACATAATTCTGAGAATGAAAAAGTCAGAAAATAATTTTTCAAGATGAGAATGAAACAGTCTGTTTGGCCTTGTATACTACACTTTCCCTTTAATCAGCTGCCGAAAAGCTTGTAAGATATCAAAACCAAAAATCACATACGAAATCTCTGAAAAAATTAGATAAATTTATTTTGAAAATTTCTAAGCTAAACATTTCCTTAACTCTTCTGGAATTTTTGAAGGCTAAGTAGATGGATAATAAAAACCTAATGTATAGCTTAGCCCTTCTGAAGCCCTTCTCTTCATTAAAAGAAAAGTTGTACCAAAAAGATGTCCAAAAAAAGTCATATATTTTTTTCAACAAAAAAAAGTAAAAAATGGGTTAATCAATGATCTAGAGGTTTTTACTCAGCGGTACTTATAAAAATATACTAAGCTTTCTTGCAGTACAGCTGAGAGAAACACAAATTTAAATCACAGTTACCTCTGTGTCCATGGGGCTCAATTAAGATTTTTTCTTTCCCCACTGCCGTTCAGAAAACCGGCATAAGAAGAGATACAGCTGATAGTAGCATTTTCAGGGTTGGTGTTTTTTTTTCTCATACTGCTGAGTGGTGAAAGGTTGTTTGGGGTTGTACAGTCCTCTGTCTGCAGACCTGGAATCATCTCAGTTCTACCTTCCCAAGGAGGCAGAGTGAAAGAAGCACGATCCAGCTGAACGCCCACAGGCTGCGTTCGGTTCAGTCTCGTTACTGATAGATACCAGGGTGGTTCTACGCCACAAAGTAATATATTTTCCTCCACTTTAAAGTGTGGGAGAAAATTAATTAAAAACCACTTCTAGATATTGAAGCCTGGCTGATATCTTAGTTATGACAAGTGAACCTGAAATAGTCAAATCTTCCATCTTAAGGAAGCTGCTGATTAATTTGGGAAGATGAACACTCACTCACACGCTTCTCTTCCAAGTGATTTTTGCCATGTTCATCAGTTACTTTTCTTTCTTACATCTAAAAGATAAACATTCTGTGCATTTCCATCAGCCACCGTGATTCTGAAAGTTATACTCTTTTTGATACATTAATTGGCTATCATGAAAAATGGAGCAGAAAATATTATTCATAGAAGTGTTACTCCGCTGTGCACTGCGACTTCAAAGCACTTCCCAGGCATCCCTGGCTCTCCACAGCGTCCCTGTCAAGCAGATAAATACTGGTTGTCCCGTTTTGTGGGCGGAAAAGGAGGAACAAAAGAATCACAGAAGTACAAAATGATATGGGGTTGGAAGGGACCTCTGGAGATCATCTAGTCAAACCTCCCTGCCACAGCAGGTCCACCCAGAGCAGGTTTCACAGGAACGTGTCCAGGTGGGTTTTGAATGTCTCCAGAGAAGGAGACTCCACCACCTCTCTGGGCAGCCTGTTCCAGGGCTCTGACACCCTCATAGGAAAGAAGTTCCTCCTCATGTTTAGGTGGAACTTCCCATGTTCAAGTTTGTGACCATTTCCTCTTGTCCTGTCACTGGGCACCACTGAAAAAAGACTGGCCCCATCCTCTTGACACCCACCCTTGAAGTATTTATAGGCGTTGATCAGATCCCCCCTCAGCCTTCTCTTCTCCAGACTAAAAGGATCCAAGTCCCTCAGCCTTTCCTCATAAGAGAGATGCTCCAGGCCCCCTCATCATCTTTGTAGCCCTCTGCTGTACCCTCTCCAGCAGTTCCCTGTCCTTCTTGAACTGGGGAGCCCAGAACTGGACACAGAACTCCAGAGGGGACCTCCCCAGGGCAGAGTAGAGGGGGAGGATGACCTCCTTCAAAGAAATAAGGGCCTAAACTGCCAAAGGGTTTCATTTAAGCAGGCTGTTCCAGTGATGGGTTGGGACAGCAATTTCTGGGCGGAGGTTTCAGACTACAGCTCAACTCCAGCTGGCTATATTTTCAACATCTAAAGTTGTCTCTAAAGGCAGGTTAGCACACCATTTTCAGTATCCTGGTTTTGGTCAGCTAACAACATACAGCAACATCAAAACTTTAAGACCACCAAGTCCCCTAATCTTGAGTAGTGGTCACCATGTCATTTCTTCTGCAGAGTGAAAGATAGAAAGGACTTCAGACATTCCAGTTAATTATTTATGCGCAAGGGGTAGTGTCATGATTGGAAATTATGCAGAACAGATTAAATTGACCACATTTTATTGCGGCAGAAAATCACAAGCAAGATTTCCAAAACATGGCTATCTAAAAATAGTCTTCCAGTTCCTTACTGAGACACCTGACTTTCCAAACCACCGAGTTTGCAGGAGTTTCCCAAATCAAACACTAAATAAGAAACTCAAAACTTCTTTCCACCTGTCTATGTGGAAAGATGTTGGTGATGAAACATCAGCATGAATGGTGGTGAAGCCATTCACTTTCTTCCGCCATTTCATGATGGTGAAAGAAAGTGATGCTGGTAAGAAAAACTGGATAATTAAAGCACAAAGACGTCCAAAAAATATGCGTTGACATGAACAATTAATCTGCCTTAAAAACTTGACTATAAAGACATTGCTTATATAATTTAGAATGTTGAAAAACATGAATTTGTGTTGGGGCCATGTGCTGTACAATATACCTTAATTTTGTCTGTCACAAAGAGTATCATTTACTTGAATTACGGTTGATGACAGAAGATGCCAGTTCCCATTAACCAAAAAAAAAAAGAAAAAAAAAAGAATTCACCAGCAGATATTACTTTATGCTCACGTATTTCTGTAGGAAAGCTCTTAGCCGCCTGGCGCTAGGAGTCAGAATTTGTCAACCCAAGGTGCTCATGCAAAAATGTATTAGTGACTAATCACCTGAGACCTGCTAGGGTTAATTTACCAGAACAGCTTCTAATCTCCAATTCTTTCTTCTCTTGGTGGTAAATGGACCAGTAGAGACAGCACAGTAAAAACATGCTCCTGCTTTCTGGAGAAAAAAAAAAATACATCTCTTTTTACTACGTCCATCTATCATAACCTTTCACCTTCCAAGACTGTCATGAAGGCCACATTGTTCAAAGAACCCTCCTTTGTATGGAAGACGGTGCCTCAACTGAGAATTCTGGACAGGCCAGAAGCCAAGTAAAGGAGTGGGAGATGGAGCAAGAAGGTGAGAAACCACAGAGCAGCAGCCACGTTTCAATAGTCATTATGGGGCACCGGGCCAGTCCTAAGAATGGCTTGCAGGATGAGCAAAGAGGCAAGCAGGAGAATGCAAGAAAAGATGGCTTGGTGGAATAAAGGAAAATAAATGCCACTGAGCAGCACTCAAAGGGATTAATGTTTGCAGGCAATGTCTGGGTCATCGTACCAAGGTGTTTTGAGCAGCGATTAGCTCCTCCTGGAAAGGCAGCTGAGGTGCTGCTGAAAAGCAGTCAATAAAAAATAAATAAACCTACAGAATTACTGGGCAAGAAAAAGGGGGGGAAATTCTAGGACAAAAAAAAAATAATGGGGAACTAACTTTTTGCCCACAAAGACTGATGGAGATAAACACTGCTTTAAAAGGGATTTAAATACTGATTTAAAAAGGATAAGATGTGGATGGGAGAAGCCCAAGGGAATATCCATTCCATCTTCTCCAGTGTTGATCGTAAGCAGAAAGAATGAAGTCCTAAGCCTGAAGCTGCAGAAGAGAACTGCAATAGCTTAAGAGCATATGCAGCTTGAAAACAGATTTGCCTTAAACACCGGGGTGGTCGTGAGGTGGGGAAGAACTGTGCTAAATACAAGGTTTTTAACCCACACAGATGAGAGTTGTCCAGACAAGTCTCCCTATCTCCAAGGACAGCCACCTTCCATTCTCAAATCCAGTGTCACGAGCTACGGTTCTTTGCTCTCTGATAAGGGGTTTTCAGAGAAAAGATACGATACAAACTTATTCTGCAATATATTTAACCACTCAGCCAAGAAGCTACCTCCGAGACAGCCACATACGTGAAGAGAAAGTCTCTGGTTGTAGCTACAAGGGTTCTGGTGCCATTAGAAGAACCACCACTAACTCGTAACAGTAGTCCCCTTCTCACGAGGCCCCTGGAGAACAAAATTACTGCATTTCATTGGATCTTAATTGTTTTTTAATGCACTTCACTACCCAAGAGTTTGCAACGCAAACCCGTATTAATGAATTGCTATAGGTTTCCTAATGCTCCTTCCGTCCACTCATTGAAAAACAAAGCATATAATTAAAACGAACCACACTAGTAAAAATGAGAAGGGGCTACAGGGTTCTGCCGAAAGTCAAAGCTGGGCTAAGCTCTCCGCTTGGCAGAAATTAATCTTGCTTACCAATCCTTTTATTAATAATTAAAGCAGTTTCCTTATTACACCTTTGCTGAGCATGGTAGTAACTTAACTATGCAAGAATTACCTGGTATTTTTAAAATCCCTTCTTTCATTAGATAGCCTCTTCTGGTGGTTGTTTTCTTAAGAAATTCCCTTATGTGCTGTAAAAGAAACTCATTTAAGCACAAGAATCCTTAATCTTCTAAGGAACTAATTACTTGAAGGGGGAAGGAGAGGCAACCTAGGAGTCTCTGTTCATATCCTAAATGTGAAATACAGTTTTCTAACATGTTTTCCACTCATTAACATTCTAATACCACGAAGAGATATCCAGTGTCTTCCTCGTGAGTCCACCAACAAAACGTACAGCACTAGTGCTTTCCTAAGCAACAAATGAATCACTGGCATTTTATTTCAAGAATAGTAATCTATGAGAAGTTGCCATCTTTTATTTCATTGAAATGTGAAGAAAAGCAGCAGTACTTAAGTTGCACACAGACCACAGCAGTAACCATAGGGACACTCACACATCCGGAAAAGCAACAGTTTCTTCTTCTTTTTTTTTTTTTTTTTTTTTTTTAATAAAACAGCTTGGGATATGAGCCAAGGAACCCTGAATCTAAATCCAAGGAGTTCTGAATATACACCCCCATAAACCCTGACTTAATCCCACAGAAATGGATATCAAATACAATTTATTTTTGTGCACATCACTGTTACAAGGCAGATGCAACATTTACATCTCACTCCAACCTCAAAAGTAGTATGGGCATTTGATGCTACGAAAGTAAAGGACCACTGTAATACATGGAACCACTGTTATGTAGTGATGCTTCTGACACTGCTGGCAGCTGCTTTGCTTCTTAAAAGCCACCTTTGAGTACTACTGTATGCTTCTCAGACCTCTTCCAACATTACTGATGCTCCTATGTCCAACTTAACCCATGAAGCTGCAGCAAGAGGGAATTCATAGCAGTTGTAATGGGGCACAGGGAAAGCCTGCTAGGAATCTGCTTGGAAGTGAAAGGAGAGCAGCAGCCACTCATCTCCTTTAGAATCCCTTAGGATATGGTTCAGCGTAGAATCATAGAATGGTTTGGGTTGGAAGGGACCTTTAAAGGTCATGAAGATCCAAACCTCCTGCCATGGGCAGGGACACCTCCCACCAGACCAGGTTGCTCAAAGCCCCATCCAGCCTGGCCTTGAACACCTCCAGGGATGGGGCAGCCACAGCTTCTCTGGGCAACCTCTTTCACTGCCTCACCACCCCTAACCTAAATCTCCCCTCTTTCATTCTAAAACCATTACCCCTCGTCCCATGGCTCCACTCCCTGATCAGGAGTCCTTCCCCATCTCTCCTGTAGCCCCTTTAGGCACTGGAAGGCCACTATAAGATCTCCCCGCAGCCTTCTCTTCTCCAGGCTGAACAAGCCCAACTCTCTCAGCCTGTCCTCACAGCAGAGGGGCTCCAGCCCTCTGATCAGCTTTATGGTCCCTTCTGTGCTCCAGCACAGAACCATCCAGACCCCATTTAACGTGAAATACACAATCAAACCAGTTGCACAAAAAGCTGTAAAATGGGGCTTTTCCAACTGCAGAAGACAGCAGGTGGCTTCTTACATGACTTAACATAGCTTCTTACAAGGCCCTTTATACAACACCTTTCTATCAAACAATATAATTGCAGGAGGAAATATGTCCAGTAAGTTTCCACTGACTTGGAGACCTCAGCTGGCACCAGATCAGAGGTTTGCTTTCCAAAAGATATGACAAGAAGTACGAAAACAAAACCAGCCAAGCCAGTCCATTTGGCCACGTTAACACGTAACATAAACACAAGCGCTCAAGAATCCTACTTACTAAAGGTGGATTTAATCATATGCCTAAATAGTTTTCTAAATTGGGGCCGTTTCTCAAAAATCTGAGACATCCTAAAAAGAACGAGTCTCTCTCATTTCAGTTCATTCCAGGCTGCTAAAAAGTCTCTTCAACCACCAATGAACTCATGAATTAGGATGTGTGCAGCCATACCAACAAAAATGCACCACTTTCTCCTTTTTAATGGCATATCAAATATACTGCACCAATGTTTTGCTTTGTGCAGGCATCAAGATTTATAAGGGGTTTTTTTTTTAGTAATAGTGCTAAAATCTTAAGAACTAAGTAGCATTATATTTAATTATCCTTCTATAATTACACTGATTAAATACAGCGTAAGGGACCATAAAGATAGATAAAACATTATGGCTAAAAAACTTCTCAAAAATGACCATAAAATGATTATTAAGCCTGAGGTGAGAAAATTAATATCACAAGCATGATTTTATAGGGTTTTCTTCCACCGCTTCCCCTTCTCAGAGTATCTCATCTGCAGTGGCAGCAGAATTTCCTCCCAGCAGTAATGAAAATGAGAACTAACTATAAAAAACGTTGCAACTTGAAAGGGAGGTCAGTTTAGCCCTCCATGCCGAGGGAAGAGTATTTGTGTGCCTGGTGCTGTAGGCAAATGCCAATAAAACATATTAAAATGCCTCCGAGCTCTGAGCACACTGGCTTACACTTGGGTAATATTTGTTTCCCCCTTGTTTCCTTTTCCTTTCTCTTCTTTTACAAACACTCTGCACGACTTCACAGCGACGAAGCCGGAATCAGCACAATGTAACAGTCACATCTATTTTCTGAGTAATGATCTAACAGGAGAGATCCAAGGATTTTCATACTGGGTGACCAATACTATTATAAAGATTAAAGAATCCCAAGAAAAATTCTGACCGAGAACTAATATGAAGGCAAAAAAAGCTAATATTGGAAATCTGCAATGTCTTCAAAAACAGAAAAGAGGGGATTATAAGGTTGTGAGTGAGCACAAGAAAAATAAAACAGATCTTTCTGACCTACAGATGGGATAAATCATTTCAAGTAATAATTTTCCTGATTCTTTGAATTATATGTTTAATTAATTTTATTACACGTAATTACCAAAATGTATCATAATTATCTGACACATTTCAAGAAATATGGTCTCATTTTACTTAATTATATGATTAATTAACTATGGTACGTAATTGCTAAACTTCAACACGATTACATTTCTCCTTTTCTTCCAAAATTTGGAATTCATCCTAAAGTGCTCCTGCGCGTGACTGCTTCGTGCAAAGAGCTCCGTGGCCATCAAACATAGACTTGTTCTGCAGGGAAGAAGCCCACAGCCTCCTACTTCTCTTCTTTTTTACGGCATTATATATTCACTGTCTTGTTCTCGGGTCTTAAAAACAGCTACAAATATTTTTTTTTTCCCATTAGATTCCAACATCTCTGCTGTGCATCACCCTTTCTGCTGCTGCACCGAACCACTCCATGAACCAGGGTGCAACCAGGGCGTGAAGAGAGCTCTGAATTGCAGCAGGGAGAAAAATTACTAAATCTTATTAATGCATGCCAATCTAGATGAAAATGAGCAACAGCTCATACGTATCACAGCCGTGATTCCATGATTCCGTGATATCACAGCCCCCAGTACATACATCTGGGGAGTTGTACATCCCAACAAAGACCCATCAAGACATACCAGTCAAGAAGAACCCATAAGGAATCTTTTGTCATTCAAGGACTAGTTGAAAATATTCCAAGGCTAGGTAATTTATAACATTAAGAAGAGCTTTAACACTTGTGATATTTTAATACAAATTGATTGCCTATAATTCTGATGCGTTAAGGAGAATTCTTTTACAAAATCATTTCATCTCAACTGAAAATGCATAAACACATCCAGACCTCAATCAACAAAATGTATTCCTGCATTTTGAAGAAAATAACAAGCCATTTATTAGAAAAAGCCTTCCCACTTTTCACTAGGTCTATGACACTATTTAATACCTGGCACACAATCTCTGGATTTCACTTGCATGCGAGACACTTCTAATCCAACTAGTGCTGCCAAGAATCGAAGCAGAGACTGTCTAATGCAGCAGGATCTTATTAGAAGCCAGTCCCAAATGACACTTAAAAAAAAAAAAAAAAAATCAATCTTTTTTTCTTTTAATCCCCATTTTCCCCTAAATAACAAACTCCTGATTCCTTTACAAACTGATGAGGAGCCTGTTCTGCAGGCTACCCACCATAGCTGGTTAGTGAGCAAGACAAGTGGCATGAGGAGCTGTGGTGCCACAGCAGTGCCCCATTGGGTCAGTCCCACACTGCTCTACAGTTCATGTCCCCAGGTTAATATCCATCAGCTCAGGAAAAAGGGGGACCCAGTAATGGAAAAGGGGAAGTTTGCATTTGTCTATACAGTTAAGGATCTCAGTCCTATCATGCATTTTCTCAATGGCTATACTGCTTCTAAAAATGACTTTCAAGGCTAGACTGCAGAGTCTGCACTCAGGCTGATCACAGCACTGCTCCTATTTTGAAGTCTTCTCATAATGCCTATTCTTTTCTTAATATGTAAATGATACTGCTGGATTTTTGTTTCTGTTCTGTTTCAGTAGTCATCCAGAAACTGGGAACAGACATTTTGGTATTTTATTTCAGTATCTAGACACATGTAGATACGTGTTCTGTCAGGCGAAATATGTTTATCAGAAAATGTCAAAGTATTACACATTTGAAAACATGCAGGCAAAAATAAGAGGGAGTAATGAAGGTACAATTACACCCAAGTTCACACAAACATGCACACATGCAATATCCTGACCTTCAGGAGGGCAAGAGGTGTGAATACATCCACCTATTTATCTTGTAGCCAAAGATCCCAGCAGTAGAAAACATAAAACTCAACTTAAGATTACCCCCCAAAATTTAACTGTCTGGATTTCTTCTACTCGTGCTTTCTCCCATCCTCTAAACCAAAAGAATTTGTTCTTATAAACTTTTATGTTCACTAAGGTAAGGACTTGTGCCTAAATTTCTTATGGACGGTCCTCGATCTTTTTTTTTTTTTTTTTAGTTTTAGGTTTTTTTGCTGGTTTGGGGGTTTTTCATTTTGCAATCCTTCTTTCTTCAACTGCTGCTCAACTGCAGGGCATCTAATTCTCTTTCCCAAAATAATCACTTGACATAAATATTTCAAAACACATTGAGATAAATGTATGTTTCGTTACAGTTAGATTACAATGGAACTTCTATAGAAGCATTTTTGACACAAAATGAACCTCTGTGATTAATGCTAACAAAACATTCCATGTAATAATAAGGTGCCACGATGATTTCAGTGTTATTTTAAAGTGTTACTAAACCGTCAATTGCTCTGAAAACACAGTGAGGCCTTGCAGTAGAATTTATATTTAAACACACACTTTTTATAACACTTAACATATTGCACTATATGAATCACAGTAAATAAGCCCAATGGGAATGTTTACTGAGGCACAAACAAAGAAGATCTGCAGAAGGAACTAGTTCATCATAAACAATACAAATATTTACTCTATTATTTAATGTGTGCCCAGCATGTCTATCCTTAATGCAGCATTAGCTGACATCAGGCATATGCCATATGCGCAAATAATTAATTCAAATTATGTTTTCTTCCAGTGTGTTGTCTCAGAAATGAGCTGAATTAATGTAAAGATATATTCAACGGCAAATCCGGCGACGATCTCTCCATGTAACAATCCAGCCGTGTTTGGCTTTGCGAGCACACAGTTTTTAATACTTTACCCTTCTTGTTATTCCAGCGCCAAGGGCTGATGGTACATGAAACGCTCCTGCAGGGTTCCATATGTAATCACCGGGTTGACTAACGTAGTGATTTAAAAACTGACTTGGCTAAACATTATTTTTTTTATAAGACAAAGCTTGATTTAAAAACTGACTTGGCTAAACATTATTTTTTTTATAAGACAAAGCTTCAAACGGCAAAATCTTCAGAACACATCCACCTTCTTCAAAGCAAAACCAACCCCAAGATGTTATAAGAATTTAAGTCATCTTGAAAGGCATACGTTTCTATAATGTCATTCCTGTAAGCCTTTATTCACCTGTCTTCTCCAAGAGCTGCGTGTTACTGTTTTACTCCCAGGCTCTTCTGTACAGACGGTGCTGCTGCCCTGCTCTCCATCCCTTCCCACCTCTCTCCTTTCCTCATCAGCTTTTCAGCTGATGGTCGAAAAAAAAAGACCCGACTGCTGAAAAAGGAATTTCGCCATCCCAAAACTAGCTTGGAGGAATGCCATAAACCAGCTGCTGAACAGCAGCTTGCCTCCACCACAACGGCAATCCAAGTAACGCTGGAATTCAGTCCGTGGGAAAAGGTCCAAAGGCAGGGAAGGGTGAGAGAAGGGAAAGCAGACAGCCTGGAGATGCAATTGCAAAGCCTCTCATGAAACCGACCCCTCATGGTGTTTTATGTCTCCCTCAGACAAAAAAAAAAAATTGCTTACTAGTTATATTTCCCCAAGTTCAGGCCTATTAATCTCCAAACTATTTGTGCTTCCCACGCAATGGGGACTCACCTGGCTCTGACCTGGGCCATGAAAGATGTGGTGGCAGCACCTTACAGACTGGTCCTATCTCTTTAGGTACCTTAGGATCCTCAAGCCCTTTCTATCAACTAAAAGGTGCCTAAAAGCAGTCGTAGCTCCCTGGTGCCTTTACAGATTTGGCCTTTAATATCTGCCTGTTTCCAGAGACACGCTGGGCTTCTTGGCACCAACTCAGAGCTCGTGGGCTCAGCTGGGCTCCCTGGAGATCCCCGGGTACGGCCAGGCACATGGAAGCCCGGGATTTGGAAGATGCTGTTGGCTGCAAGAGAATAGACTGGTAGGAAAGCACACGCTCTACCCTTATTTTGGCATTTAGGATATGAAATATAAAGGGAAAATACAAGAGTGGGTTACATATAGTTCAGGCAAGGGCTAAAGTAGGCACTATGAATGGTGTAAATACATCTATGAACGTCTAAATAGTGTAAATAACAGTATTTTAGAAATGGGATCATGCCCCAAAACAAACTAAGCACGTTAAAAACGAGGTAGAAATTCCTTTTTCTTTTTTTTTTTTAACATTTAAAAATGCTCTACATTTCAAGCTCCTGGTCACAGCGTGAAAAACTAAATCAAAAGGAAAATCTTGCATTTTGTGACACTGCATATTTAGCAACCAACACAGTATCAAGCTCAAATGAAAACCCGTATTAGAAACATACACAGCACGACGCCAAGATCTAAGATACTGTTTTCTGCACACAGTTCTACTAAAAACAAATATTAACATACAATTTCAAAGGTGTACCTAGTTCCCAGTTTTAGCACGCTTGGCCCCACGGAGAGACAGTTACCCATTTATTGTTCAAAAAAGCTGCCAACGCTAATCCAGAAAATTTATTTTAGACCCGTAGTTTTATTTTGCTCTCAACGTAGTAAAGTAGGAGTGACCTTCCACAGGAAACCAAAGGGTCTAAAGGTTTTTTCACATACATGTCAGTTCTTGGGGCTTTTTTTTTCTTTTACAATGGTTTTAAACCATTGTAAGATAAGTTTTAGTGATCAAACCTGGAATACGAGGTAAGAACCACTTTCCAAAGCCCGTCAGAGTGTGAAACTCCTTTTGACAGGCCAGCAGTCAGCTCTGAGATTCCAGCAGGATGGTGTTTAAGAGCAACAGATACGCTGAGGTTTCCAAGGTAAGCTTTTCTCAGAGATGGTACAACCTTAAGATCACCAGGTATAGCTGGTTACGTGGGCGGGTAGTTCTCGAATATGTATTTTAAAGCAAAATATTTTACTAAACTACAAGAACTTTAAAATACGCGGTATGAAAACCTACAACGACCAAACTTCTTTCTACACATGATCAACCAAAAAGAGAAAATGTATACGACAGCCTTCCTCATCCAGAGCACAAGGGGTTATCACAGACAACAGCAAAGAAAAGTCACGCTGAAATAATGAAAAATACCTTGACGGTGTCCTTTTAAAGTCATAACTTATTATGGAAAATCAGCATTCACAAGCATAAATTTGTTTCTGTATAATTCACTGCCCAGTGACATTTGATTCCTTCCTAACGAATCTGTATTTAAGAGGAAAGTCGTAAAATTGAAACAATGGCAATGACGGAGTAATTCATGGCTTAGTGCTCTATTAGCAATTAATAAATTCACCTAGCAATATCCAGAAACCAGTCATCTGCCACTTTTTATTTATTTCATTTCATTTTCTGTATCTTGCATATCCTCTGGGGCAATCACAGACAGTGACTTCACCTTGCTTGCAGAAAACTAGTAATTCCTCATCGTACTTCAGTGTTTCAGGCATCATCTTTGCTGCATTATTAAATGCACAGGAAATAAATAAGTCTTGTAATGTAGTGGAGAGAGTAGCCTTAACAACGGATCCTCAACTGTTTCACAAAGAGCTATCAAGTTTCTGATGCTCAACGCGTTCATTTATATTTCATCGTCTAGGACAGAATTTCATTTGCTTGGGAGTATTTTAGCCTTCTGGAAGCTCCAAAGAAAAGTTTATCAAACCCAAAGGGGGAGTTTTTGAATTGTATTCGTGGTAGGAGACACACAGTGAAGGGAGCCTGACAACTTTGTCTCTTTTGCCACTTCACGAGTAACCACCTAGTAAGAGGCCTCCTGGAAGGCAAAAATATTCCAAAATAAAGAGGCTCTTGAAGAGGTCACCTTGTCATTTTGACCTTTTCTCCCTTCACAGCAAGTCAACGATCTACCAATCCAAACTCATAGTGTGAGAGAAGAGGAAAGGCATTGTTTTGAAGGAGGCAGGTGCTGAGCCACTTTGGGCTTTGCAAGTGGCAGACGACACAGAGTGCTCTACCATTTGCTGCCTTGCTCATTTCAGATATGAAATTAATGATAAATCATACACAGTCATCGGCGATCAAGACATTGTCCCAGTAGGAACCGTGCATCAGAAGCAGCATGAGATATAGACTCCTTCCTTCTCCTCAGGTTCTAAGGGCCAGTGAAGACACTGATCCAGTTTTCATCTCCCAGCATTTAAGGAAAAGAAACAAGATTCTGTCCACAAGCAACCTCTCCTTCTGTGCCTGCTCCCATGAAAGAAGGAGCCCGAGTTCCAGACCAAAAAATGGGATACACAGCACAATTACTATTTTCTCCTATCTCTCTGTGCAGTATAAGCTAATGCATCCTATCTTAGGTTTACCGTTTCTTCCCTTTCCATGTATCCCTTAGTATTAACAGAATTTAAGGGAGAATTAAGAAAGAAATTGAGGAAAAAAAGAAATTGATAAGAAATCGCTCTCTACAACTCCCGGAAAGGAGGGGGTAGAGAGGGGGAGGTCCCAAGTCACAGAGTATAGGACAAGAGGAAACGGCCTCAAGTTGGGCCAGGGGAGGTTCAGATTGGGTATTAGGAAAAATTTTGACACTGAAAGGGTTATTAAGCCTTGGAATTGGCTGCCCAGGGAAGTGGTTGAGGCACCATCCCTGGAGGTATTTGAAAGAGGGATTGACATAGTGCTTAGTGACATGGTTTAGTCACGGTTCTTATCAGAGTAAGGCTGATGGTTGGACTAGATGATCTTGAAGGTCCCTTCCAACCTGGACAATTCTATGATTCTAAGTCATGGTGGTGCATGGAAGGGAGCTGTAATAGCAAGTATATAGGCCCTGGAACAGTAAAAGCTCAATATTCAAGTAGAAATAAAGAACAATCAAATAAAACACTTACGCAAGTTACATATCAACACCACTTCAACAGACTAGTTTATACGTGCTGGCAGGTAGAGGATCCCCCACTTGGGTGTTGCAATCTGAGTGTTTTAGGATATTTTACGCAACAGCATCAGCAGTATCACAGTTCCCAGATAGTCTAGAACAGACTATTCTCAGATAATCTGACCTGGGGAGCCAGCAAGGGCTTTTGGTTGCAACATGGCATCATTCAGAAGGTAAAACTCTGCCCTGGGGTATATTGCTATAATTCACAAAAAATAGTTTTTAACCGTGTCCATCATTTGATTGTGCACACGGATGGCAGAATTCCAGGTTAACACCCATGCCCTTCCTATACCAATCCATCACCTTCCTCCAGTGTCCTCTCCAGGACAGTCATCTCCTTAACTGCATTGCTCCCGAGATACAGTGGGAACGCAGGTGCCCTCTCGTATTTGGAGAAGTGATTATCCCAATTCAAATCAACTATTTAGCATTTCTTGAGAAACCTGCAACAGCTTCAACACTTTGATGAAACTTCCTTGAAAGAGAGATCAATAATTTGCTATGCTGCAAAAATTTAATTCAATTCCACTCGGTAACAAGAAGATACAGGAGGAAAACGTTTGATTTTTGTCTGCCACACTTTGTGGTTTTAAATCTTCCTACCAGCACTACCTGATTTTGCTTTTTCTATGGCCTTTGCTTCATCACTTCTGGCAATACCTCTCAAGGCATGTAAGACCTGACACTTTTAATAGAATAACAGAGATAAACGTTTTGCTAATACCATTATGTACTACTTTTATTATACAAATCCCCTTTTCCATCCTTTTTTTTTTTCCTCCATACTTTCATCACTGGAAAGATGGGAAGTGAAGAGTTTTATGCCAATATTTTCATGCACGTGGTTTTCCAAAAATTCACCTTAAACATTATGAGGGACTTTTTTAATACACAGTATTACCTCAAGCATTCCCCTTTTATTTGCCTGGTAACCTATAAAAGCAGGAAACCCACAATTTTGCTGAAAGTGAAATCAGTCGTAGCCTAGCACCTGTTTCAAAAAGTTTATCTTTTTTAGTGTCTTCGGCTCAGATATCTCAATTCTGCGGACAGTGAGGATGCTGGAGTTCCATCACACAGCCCAAAGCCTGAGATCTAGGCTCTGGATCTGGTAATGGTGCAGACCTGAATTAAAAATTTCAGGCTTGTGCTGTTGAATTCTAGCACATTGTTATCAAACGGGCATCAAAAGAAGGTTGACAGAAGCTCATCAGTAACCTCAGAAAACTGCAAGCAAATTCAGAAGTTGGGGTGGGTTTTGTTTTTTTGGTTGGTTTGGGTTTTTCACATCTCTTTCCTCCTCTTACCACTTCAGATTCCACGTTAGTCTCTCAGCATTAAAATTTCCATTCTCACTGGTTAGGTTTCTGCTGAGACAATTACTTTATAACCAGTCCTTCACAATAATTTTTCACTATACTCCTCTGCAGGAGGAGGATAACTTTTAACGTCGGTGTGAATATGATTCTGTATATCTGTAGCACTGAATTTATAGCACACACGTGGAAAATCTTGTAAACTGCCCTTGTCTTGATAGACTGTGCAGTAAACTGTATAGTATTTTAATTAATTTCTTAATTACAAACCTAAAGTGAGGTAGTTGAAATCTCACATGCATGCACAGCAAATATTGTTGCTTTAGCCTGACTAACACAAGGCAGATCAAGGCAGAAATGCTCAAAATAAGTAGAACCAGCTGGAAAGACAGATACTGGCTCTCGCCTGTTTTTACTCACTTCCTATTTTTTTTTTCTCTCTGATAATTACCAGATTACATTTTCTAAGGCTTATTTTTTAACCTTATAAGAATCCTGGAAGCCTGGAATACTACAATAGAGGAATTAGCACCAAAACAGGAGCATTCGATGATCTTTAATGTCCCTTCCAACTCTAACCATTCTATGATTCAGTTGACTGAGTGACCTGGCAGTTGTATTTCACAATAAAAACCTACAAATTATTGGTATACTTCTTGTCACTAACTGTCCCAGGTAACTGCTGTCGTAGGACAGATGCATGTGAAGCCAGACATGCAGGTGCAGTTAGCACCCAGTCAGGCAGAAGTTTCCATTTCCATAACGTGACCACAGATTAAATCCACCTTTCTGTCAGATTTTGCTCATCCCAACACAAGTTCCTGTGGCTGATCTTTACCTTCTAACTTTGCTCAGTATCCACTTAATAACCATCAGCCATCGTACAGTGATGGGACAACTCATAAGAATGGCATAGAAGACCAGCCTATTACTTCAGGCCAAGTGTCTACCTCGTTTTATTTCCAACGGTGGCCAGATGCGGGTGCCCTTTGGAAGGCTCTATGGTCTTTCCTCCCTTCCTCTTAGAGTTTCTAACATTTGCACTTCTGAGCATTTCCTGAACTTGATGGAGTTGGCTTTATTTCATTAAAGTTCTCATCCAATTCTCTCTCCTTGAACATCATCTTATTTGCTTTGCTCACGCCATCTTCTTGCCTTTACATTCCAATCCTAGTGCTTGTGTTTCCTCCCAAAATATTTTAATTCATTAAAGTCCACATTCATTCAATTAATATTTTCTCTTTAACTCCTCCTATGAAACACTTGTCTTATGCAAAGCAAAGTTAGAGTAAAAATTCACAGAATGGCTAAGATGAGAGGGACCTCTGGAGGTCATCTGGTCCAACCCCTCTGCTCAAGCAGGGCCACTAAGAGCCAGTTGCCCAGGACCATGCCCAGATAGCTTTTGAATGTCTCCAAGGATGGAGACCCCACAACCTCCCTGGGCAACCTGTGCCAATGCTTGGTCACCCTCTCAGTGAAAAAGTGTTTCCTGATGTTCAGAAGGAACCTGCTGTGTTTCAGTTTGTACCTGTTGCCCCTTGTCCTGCCACCAGGCACCACTGGCCCCATCCTCTTGACACCAGCCCTTTAGATATTGACAAGCATTGATGAGGTCCCCTCTCAGACTTCTCCAGGCTACACAGACCCAGGTTTCTCAGCCTTTCCTCATAAGAGGTGCTCCAGTCCCTTGACCATCTTCATAGCCCTCTGTTGGACTCCGCCATGTTTAAAACATGCGCCATGCCCTTCCAATCAAGGCCCATCACCTAAGATCTGAGAAGATCTACAACTAGCTAAATACTTTGTTTTCAGAGGGCTGAAATTAGGTGAGAGTCTGTCACTCCTCCAACTTCTACAGCCCAGCAGAGGGGACACTCCCAGGCTTGCCCTCTGCAGCAGTGGGGATGCCAAAGTACCACACACACACCTATTTTTGCCACACTCAGAATACTCCAACTCTTACCTCTACAGCATGGGCTTCCTCTGCAGCTCTTGTCAACAGAAGGTTATTGCCCACAGCCAGCAGAGTTTTGTTGGTTTTTCTCTTAACTATCCTTATTAGCCAGATTGCCTCTCCAACTCTAACGATGCCTTGCATTTGATGCTAAGTGCAGCATTGCTATAGTTGTATATGCCAGATATGTTGGATTTAAAAAAAAAAAAAAAAAAGAAAAAAAAAGCTGTAATAATGGTGCAGTCTCCTGAGAATACATTTATTTCTGCAGTATAAAATAAAATTAAATTCTTCAATCTCAAAAACTATTAAAAGGTTGTATTTAAAATGCATGAAGCATTAAAAAGACATCAAAATTAAAATAATCTCATAAATCTCTTCATTTAAAAGACTTATTAGAATACAGATAGAGGCAGAAAACAGCTGCCCTGCAGACTAAAGCAGTAAATTATGACTATTTTAACTTTTTTTCATTTTCATCATTGAAATTTCCCTCACAGAATTATTGCAGCAGTATAAAAAGACCAACTGCCCCTATATTTAACATGTGAATAGTAAATTATTTTTCAGTGGACTTCACAACAGATAAGCTGTATATTCTTTCAAATGTCAGCAGACTACGGGATCGTTTCCAGACAAAGGAGGCGGGGAGTGTTTTCAGAAATCAGTATTGCATGCAAAACTATAGAATTAATCAGCAATTCATTCTCTTCAACACAAGAGCAGCAGGACACTGCAGCGATTGCCACTCCAGCGCTCCAAAACTCCTCCCGCACACTCTTGGCTATTATTTTTTAAGAGAAGCCCCAAGTTAGGTATATTTAAGTATCAGCAGGCTGACTTGTAAAGTGCTGAGCAAGGAACGGCTCCAGGAAGTTTGCTTATTTAGGAAGCTTAACGTCGTCTTAGGAAGCTACAATTTAGTCAAGATTTAGGGTTCTCTTAATAGCAAAGTAGAGCCTTCTTCTTACTAGGTAGTACTGAGAGTGGTACAAGAAGGTTTGAGGGCAAAAGGGGAAAGATCAACCACGCAAGACAGGAAAATAAATGTTTGTTTCGTTATTAATCAGTAATATTCACCTTTTTCAAAACGACAGACAAATTCTATTTTTCAGCAAGTGCCCTCACTCCTCAGACCATCATTTGTCAAGTCTTGATACCAGAGCGTTCCTGGGAGTACAATTAAACGATCGCGCTGATTGCTCCTCAAAGTAGCTCAATCCAGGAGAAGGCAAAGGAAAAAAAAAAAAAAAAGACCAAACCTGATGGGAGGAGATTTCACACCATTTATCCCTCATCTCACCCCTTCTCCAGTCGCCTGGTCTTCGCACGGCCAGGCTGCTGATACCCAAGCAGATTACAGCAGGAAATGCCAAGGATGCATGGAACTAGGGAAATGAACAACAACAAAGCTACCAACGGGGAAAGGGAGGGGAAGAAGTTAAATCAAGAGGATAAAGAGTGCTCCCACATAGCCATTTGCTGGTTTTGCTTCACTGCAAATTATATCATATGATATTATAAACCACTTTTCCTGACAGCAATGTGCATTACTGTGCACTTTAACTTCCTTCCTGCTTACAAGAGATAAGATTAGTAAATGTTTGCTTTATTAACAACAAGTTGAAATGCTATTAAACCAACTTAATTGATGGTACAGTTACACGGAGTCTGCTTCTTGTTTATATTTTTCAAAACTTACACCTGCAACAGAAGTTGACTCCTTTCCAAAAAAAAAAAAAAACCCACACATCCGCTGCTCTAATTCCATGTACTTTCTTCCTCCAGCACCGATGCCTGTTGAGATTGTGCAAAGTTCCTCAGCTAAAACTCCAACAAGGACAACAGAAGTGCTCAAGTATAAAAACTCCGCGTATTTTATTCACCTTTCTCACTGCTAGATTACCGTTATGGCTTGGTCAGTGAGTTTCAGCTTCTGGGCTTCAAAGAAAGCAAGTAGTCAACCAGAAGGCACAGTCCTAAACCCAATGGGTTAGTGCATCATCAGTGGAAAAAAAAAAAAAAAAAAACCAACACTTTTGCCCTTTTTTAACTTTAGCCTAATGTTAGCTTCCTCCTGAATGGCTCGGGATGCTTCTGTAACCTTCCCTGCAAAATGCTTATGCAGAAGAACATCGTGTGTTGTGCAGCTGCTTCAGAAAACTGCTGATAATGGCAAGCTCAAACGTACATGGCTAAGAACACACCAACCCTCTACTGGAAACCCAGAGAAGAGGAACTCTCTACTGGGAACAGAACAAAACTTTTCATTTAACCGCCAGCGTAAAGCGTAAAGGATGATGGTGCCAGCTCATCTGACAGGGCTCTTGTTCCAGTTTGTTGGTTCCCTCGTGCTACGCTTGAACCAAACCAATCATTGCTATTTATAGCAAATAACACATAATTTAAAAGTTAATCTATTTTTAAAGAAAAAAAAAAAAACAGAAAGTCAATCATACAAATCTCTATGTGTAATTCCCACTTAATATAAATATAACAGATAAATTACAAGCCAGGTCTTATTTAGTTAGCAAAACCCTGACAAGCAACATTATTACACCCTTAATTTATTATGTCTTCAATTGATCGGTCTCGTATCTGATTGCTACAAGAACGTAACGATTGGTACACAGTTGTCAAGATTGTCATGTACACAAGATAGTAAAAGCCCCAATGAAACTCAGTCTTTTCTTGATAAAAATCCATCAAAACCTGTTTTTTATTTACAACTAATGATCATATGCAAGCTAATACAGTCAGCAGAAAGGCAGTAATTATGCTTCCTTCCCAGCATTTAGTTCTCTTTTAACAACTTTGACATAATAAATTTTGATGTGTGCTGGAATCATATCAAAATTGTAGTCAGACAACTGTAGGCTCTATTATGCTACACAACATCATGAGGGGGCTGACTGGTCCCTAAGACATTTATTCTGATGAAATGATATTATTTTACATTTCAATCGCATGGTCACCTGTCTGGTATAGTTTCAGAGCAACAGATGAGTTTGTATTTTGGGCTTCAACTGTTGGGGGGGGGAAATCATAGTAGTATTTCTTATGAGATGAAACAACAGTAATCACTTGACGTAGCAAATGGTAAGTTTGAAAGATTTATGGACCTAGATCCTCTGTAACCCAAGGTAGCCTCATTCACATCAACAAAAAATACTGCCCAAGAACCTGATGCTCCGTCGTCTCACGCATGACCGTGGTTCCCTAGAAACTAAACTTTGGCGTTAGCAAAATGCCTCCATCCCTCTTTGTTATGAAGGAGAAAAGCCAGAACGGGAGAGCAGTGTCCAAGCCTCAGCACACACTCAAAATGAAATATACTTGCTTTGCGGGGCCGTGAAATCTTCTTTTCATCCACTTGTACGCTCTGCTCCAGTGAACGGGAAACCCAGCAGAGTGGAAATGGTCCTACTGGCAAGGGCGGGGCAAGAAAACTCCTTGGCATAAAGAATTACTTTTTTTTCTTTTTAAATTAGAATGTGAAATACAATTGTACTATATGAATAGCACCATATGTATATACGCAAAAAAAACATTCTCTTTCACCTTCTCTAGATATACATACAGAATCACAGAATGATATGGGGTTGGAAGAGACCTCTGGAGATCATCTAGTCCAACACCCCTGCCACAGCAGGTCCACCCAGAGCAGGTTGCACAGGAGCATGTCCATGTAGGTTTTGAACGTCTCCAGAGATGGAGACTCCACCACCTCCCTGGACAGCCTGTTCCAGGGCTCTGGTGCTCTGAAAGTAGGGAAGGTCCTTCTCACATTTAGATGGAACTTCCCATGTTCAAGTTTGTGCTCATTCCTTCTTGTCCTGTCACTGGGCACCACTGAAAAAAGACTGGCCCCATCCTCCTGACACCCACCCTTTAGGTATTTATAAGCATTGATCAGATCCCCCCTCAGCCTTCTCTTCTCCAGACTAAAAGGACCCAAGGCCCTCAGTCTTTCCTCATCAGAAAGATGTTCTCTAGTCCCCTCATCATCTTTGTAGCCCTTTTTCTGTACTCTCTCCAGCAGTTCCCTGGCCTTCTTGAACTGGGGAGCCCAGAACTGACCCAGGACTCCAGATGGGACCTCCCCAGGGCAGAGCAGAGGGGGAGGATGACCTCCCCTGACCTGCTGGCCACGCTCTTCTTGATGCATCCCAGGATGCCATTGGCCTTCTTTGCCACAAGGGCACATTGCCAGCTCATGGTCATCCTGTTGACCACCAGGACTCCCAGGTCTTTCTCCTCAGAGCTGCTGTCCAGCAGGTCAGCCCCCAACCTGTACTGGTGCAGGGGGTTATTCCTCCCCACACACATATAGCTAAACTCACACACACACTTTTATATACGCCCAGAGAAGTGTCATCTATAAACAACTGAAGGATGGTGGTCCCCATCATCAGGGGGGGAAGACTGAAGCCCTCTGCTGCAGAAAGACAGAAGCCCTCTTTAAAAAGGGAACGTGAAGGCATTTGCTAACGTTACACATCCTTTCTGTGAGGCACAACTGTGCAAACAGTTTAAGGTCTGCACACTGCTAAACCCGTATCCCCGAAGATGCTGTGAGCATTCCAATTACTTTTAGACTTCATTTAGTAACTTGAATACATTAGTAATGTAAGCAATCATCACGACATCCTGCAGAGCGCTTCACGCTCCCTATCACACAGGGAGACACAAGGCGTGAGAAACGCTCAAGGTAAACCCATCTTTAGGGAGGAACTATCAAGGTCCAAAGGTGCACACCAAGATTTGAAGGTTTTGCTCAGACCCTGGGATAAATTGGAGAAATAGGACAGTGCAGACCTGTGTTCCCAGTCCAACCCCCACGCTGGACACTACCTCCACTTCCCTGTCTAATGGGACCTTATATCACCTCTTGGCTCGACTTTTCTAATTTCTTCTATTTTTACAAGGACTCAAACTAGGAAAAACACACTGGAGGGCTGATCTGGGAAGAGAGGAAGAAGATCCCAGATGGTGTGAGTTGTCATAGCTTCACTTCAGTGTCATGACAACTCCCGGCAGTGAGGACCTGCTCCTCTCCACTTCATTGCATTGAATATTATGTTACATTTTAATGCTTATTTACCAGACTCACATTTTTTCCCCCCAGCTGCAGCAGTGAAACTTTGATTCAGCTTAACGCATCCACCAGCCTGAAATTCCTGGTTATCCAAGCTCCTGATTGTCTTTTGGTTTAGGACACTCCCAGGAGATCCTCAGATAACCACGTTTTCCCTGTATAACACAGCAGTCCTATAACCACATTACAATGCAGTTTTGTCTCACCTATAAAGGTCAGGGCCGTAATACAATTTAGCAGGGAGGGTAAAATATGATTTACTTCCGTCCACAGGCAAGACCAAATCATGTTATAACGCTGAGGGTAGGGGAAAAACTATCAGGTTACAGCACAATCCTCCAAAGTCATTTTGCCTGTTACAACCATAAACTCTGCGTTAGCAGCTGATAGCAGAGGGAGCACAGTACTTAAGCAGGCTATCACTGTTCCTGGGAAAAATATAACCCTACATGCTGTTAAGGGAAACCATAATTTCTACTGCTGATAGCACACAGAGTGGCCAAGACCTCTGCAAGCTCCATCTACTGAAATCGATGAAGCCAGAAGAGGCATGGAGGTCACTAATTAATCGGTTCTGTGGAATAGTTCATGATCTCGTAACTACCAAAATAAATATTCAATTTGCTCCCGGCCACTCCAACCCAAACCCCTGAGACCTCCTACAGAGCACGTGTTAGATGACAGAGGACCTTCCCAGAGCATCCTGCACTTCAGCTGCTTTTAACTGGTAGAAGGTCCCACTGGGCCAACGCCAGGTAAGCTCAAGCTCCAGCTCATGGTCAGTGTGTTAGGTCACATTCTTGATGGTTTGTTTGCTTTTTAAAAAAAAAATATTTAGCTCTGCAGTCAGCCTGGGATCTCATTTCAGTTGCCTAAGCAAAGGCATCTGATAGCGTCTACTCAAGGTTGGATCCAACCCTGGATCCAGATGAGCAGGTAGAGGCTGTCCTACCATATATCAAAATTAGCCACCTCAGTTCAGGCAACTGAATGATGCCTCAGTGTTTCCTTTCAATATTTAGCTTCTGCAGTAGAGTTTCAGAATTCTGCAAGTCACACTGGAGATCTTAATGGAGGAGGAGACACATTTCATAGATACTTTTAAATGGTACTCCATTGACCCAGGAACAAGGCTGAAGCAAAGACAAATTAAGAAAAATTTCAAGCTCAGATTTCTGAGCTTGATTTCTGATTGAAGAGGAGGGAATTTTTTTTCTCAGCCTTAAGACCTCACCACAATATTTTCCTTGACCTTTGAAAAAGCAGATTTTAAGATAGCCAGCACTGCACTTAGCTACACTGAAGTATAAAAGTGAATTAGAGGTATCATCCCAAAAAACAACAAACTTACTCCCACTGATGAACCTCAAAAAGCTCTTCGAATGAGTGCTATGGAAGATAACGATGTGGAGAACAGTCCGACCACACGGGCAGTCGCTTGCAATTCAGGAGACTGAAAGTCTATTCTGGTACCTGTTTGTAACCCTAAGCAAGACATTTAACTTAGCTGTGCCTCAGCTTCCTCATCAGCAATTGAAGAACACCTGCTCAGATCTGTACAGACACCTAGATCAATGGTTGGCCACATCACGCTTCCAAACCCCAGGGACCCATCTGCCAAGATTTGCCCAGGTCACAGGGACCATGGAATTAACTCAATATGAATGGAGGCTCCTCAAGGTGTGCAAAACCAGCTCTTAGTTTCCTTTTTCTTTGTTCCCTAACAATAATTATTTGTAGCTGTTTAGCATTCATTCTAAAATACATAAAATAGCAAAGAGAGTAGGAAAGATCTTAACAAAATTTACTTAAGATATAATTCTAACAAAGTTCTTCCAACACACAGAAAAGTAACTGACAGTGAATGTTTGGTAACTTTGACATGAAAAAAAGGGGAGAGATAAAATGCTTTTATGCAAATTTGATTTCCCTATAATAATCTCGAGCTATTCTGCTAGAAGGAATTATCTCCGCAGGCTGGCAGCTGCAGTAGGCAGTGAATTAAAAATGGCTCTGTATATGGGAAAATCTGTTCTATAATCAGTGCTATTCTTAGAGAGGACATCAATCTCACCAGCTCCCACGATGCTCTCTTCGCGCGAATGACACACCAGTATGATGTAGAAACTCCCATTACATCACTGACATTGATTTCCTGAGCACAAGGAATATACCACTAACTCACGGGGGAAATTGTTTCAGGAGTGACTGCACGGTTTTCTGTTTTCCCTTTAAAACTCTGCAGCAATAAGTGACCTTATAAAAAAAAAATAATAAAAAAATTCAACAGTGATTCATCCAACTGGACTTGGAATGAACTGCACATTCTCACTGCAAGGCTCCAGTTTCTCCTCACTGTTTTTATACAATAAGCTCCGTTCCCGGGTCACAAGACATCAAGATAGCAGATACTGCATGAGATTTCTTTGAACGTTAAAAGGCCACATGCTACAGGAAAGTATTTTAAGAAGTGCGCGACCGCTGCGGTTCCGCACATAAAATGTCCCCGTTACTAATGAAAAAAAAAACCAAACCCAAAACCCACACCAAAACCCATGCATCTATGCCACCTAGATTGTACTTCAGACTTCACTCGCACGCTCAGCGTAGGACCCAGTCTCGTTGTCAAACCAAAGAGAGTTATATTGTAAATAAATATAACACCTCCCATCCACAGAACGATGGTTCCCGGCCCCGTCTGACTCTGAAGTATTTCCTCAGTCATCTTTGTCCTCATGCTTCACACGTACAGTAATCCTTTTTCTGCTGTGTCACACGCACTGGAAACCGTCTCGGCTTGAGTGATGGATTTGAAAATTAAACAACCTAGGGGGCTCACTGTTTTTAAAAATCATTTTATATATCATTTTAAAATAACTTTAGGTAACCTGACGCGAATGCTAAGCCACTAGATCTATTAATTCAAGATTTACTCTCCTATGTTACAGTTTGCTCTTACAAACTGACTTGCAGAAATGTACAAACTGCACTGAAAAATAACTAAATACAAAATAAATTGAAAAAATGCCATAATCTCCCCAATTCATGGGAGTTCTTCAGATATTCGTATCTTTGGGCCTCACATGAAGCACAACAGTTTCCAAAGCAGAAGGACTTCAAAGACTGAAGTACGACAGCAGGGTTTAACCAAAGAATTAAAAATTAATGCTGCTCATCAGCACTGAAAAAAAAGGTTTTAAAAATCACACCGTCCCTCTTACATCACCAAACTGTGTTTGCATCACCTAAAGAACCACAGAATATTCATGGTTGGAAGGGACCTTTGAGATCCTCGAGTCCAACCACAGGACATCGCCCTACTGTTAAACTGATGCCCTGAAAGTTCACTGAATTTCACTGAATTTTTAGAGTTGGAAGGGACCACAGAGATCATCTAGTCCAACTCCCCTGCCAAAGCAGGACCACCCAGAGCATGTCAGATCATGCCACTCAGGACTGCATCCAGGCGGGTCTTGAAAATCTCCAAAGAAGGGGACTCCACACCCTCCCTGGGCAGCCTGTTCCAGGGCTCCATCACCCTCACTGTGAAAAAGTTCCTCCTCATATTCAAGTGGAACGTCTTATGTTCCAGCTTGTGCCCATTGCCCCTTGTCCTCTCACTGGCAACTACTGAAAAGAGTCTGGTTCCCTCCTCCTTCAGTCCGCCCTTGAGATACTTATAGGCATTAATAAGGTCCCCCCTCAGCCTTCTCTTCTCCAGACTAAAGAGTCCCAGCTCTCTCAGCCTCTCCTCATAAGGGAGATGCTCCAATCCTCGAATCATCTTTGTAGCCCTACGCTGGACTCTTTCCAGTAGTTCCTCTTGAACTGGGGAGCCCAGAACTGGACACAGTATTCCAGTTGTGGCCTCACCAGTGCAGAGTAGAGGGGCAGAATGACCTCCCTTGAGTTCTTGCATTGCTTTCTCCTGGAGGTTTGTCGCTATGACAGCCCGGGTTTTCTGCCGATACGGGGACAGGTACCTCCATCCCTCCCTCTCAGAGGCCAGGAAGAGGTGGGGATTCCCACCGTGTTGTGTAGGGATAACACGGGAATGCTCTGCGCTTCTCCGGGAACTCCAAGCCTGATGACTCTACGGGGTTAACCTAAAAAGACAGCTGCATCCATTTTGCTCATTTCCCCTCCGTGGATAAACTGCAAATTGCATTTGAAAATAAAATAAGTTATTTCTAACCTTTCAGCTGGCAGCCAGTATCTTGGTAAAAAAGGACATAATTTATGACACTGATGACGTGTGGCTGCTTTCCAGAGACTGTAAACCATTTTCCAGCCTGCTTTAATGCTAATTTAACAATCAAAGAGTTTCACTATTTAAATAAATGTTAAATAAAATGCAAGTGTTTGAGTGAAGTCGGTCCCTGGATTGTTATCTCACAGCTCGGTGGTTCCCAGTCACTTCAGCAACTACATCAGTAGAAGCAACATTTTATTCCCCACACTTGGAATGCTACATCCCTCTTTCCTTCTGACCTTCAGGTCTCTAAATGGGGCAAAAAAAATTTCTTTTTGAGGGGAAATGCCACATGTGAGCTCAGCCAACCTCAGGTGAGTCAAGAAGCACGAGCAGGACTTGTCCATGTAGAAAAAATGAGAGATTCTGAATCCAGGATTTGCTGATCTCAAAGGATCCACTGCGGGAATCCACACTGATGTTCCTTTATGCTTTTTTCAAAGTCCAGCCCCAACAGAAAAGAGAAGATTCTGTAGATCGTGCTCCTGGAACAACCCTGCTCTAACTTACAGTACCTAAAATTACTGCAACAAAATCTGTCTATTTATAGAGACAGGGAAGAAAATTATAACACCTCCGGCCCTGTCGAGGTGAAGTCTCATCTTCACCGGACTTGGAAGCTGGGCCCAAAAATTGAGGTCCAAGGTATACTCTTAAAAAACCCTCATTCTTTGCTTCTAATATTGCCCCAAACCTACAGTTCTCTATGGAAGGATGAGCGAGACAATCAGGTCATTAAACTGCAACGTCTTGCAGAAGGACACAGATGATGCCCTTTCCAGATAACGCAGGACCGTGTGCCAGAAACAGCTTATCTGTGGCTTCCCAGTGAGAGGCATCGTAAGCATTTTACCTGTGACTTACTTTGGAGCCACCATCATCCCTGGCTATGGGAGACACGAGGCTGGGCAAGGACCAGCAAGGCCAGTTCTGTCGGCTCCGCTGACAGGTATCTTATGGATCTCCATCATACGCAGATTTTATTAATGCAGCTCTGAGATGAGGTCTAGCCCATTTCCAGCTTCCGTCACTGCAGCATTTAGTTCTTCCTCTGTCAGTGTTAGCAGCATGGAGAACAGATGACTCCAACCCCCAACGGGCCAAAATTCAGTGGTCAAGGGATAACCTCTACGTATATGCGATGTATAACACAGTAAGACCTTAGACACAACTGCTAAACTCGAGAGGGTCTATTGAGTTGATTTAATTGGCTACAACACAGTACGTTGATTTAATTGGCTACAACACAGTACTTTTATTTCAAAATATTTCTTTGGGGAACGCAGACCCCTCTAGTTTATAAGAGGATCCCTGTAGCAAGCCATTAACAGTCAAACAGAGACCTGCTGAGCTGCATAACCTGTACTTTTAATTAACGAGGTTTTGTCACCTATACCCTTACTGCTTGAAGATACACTTCTTCTGCTCACAAATAACAATACTCTACCACAATTATATACTCTGTGACCATCCAGTCCTGTCTGTGGTGTTAATGATAACAAGTCTTCACTTGCCTTTTGCACCTCTGAGCTCTGAGAAGCTTCCCTCCCCGAGTGAATTCAACTCATTTCAACTTTTAAGTCACCACCAGAACTGCTTACGAAGTCAAGATCAGTTACCTCTACACAAGCCCACAATGGACTGAATGGATCTGTCTGCTCAACCACCTTCCTCACTGGGAAGAAACATTAAAAAGAACAAACACAAGTTCCATTTGCCAAATTCAACATTAAAAAAAAACCACCTTATTCTTGTAAACGAAGTAGCTGTTTGTACACAACTCATTGTAACAATAAATAAGAAGTCAGATTTTATTTATAGAGTATTACTCTTCTGAAGACAAACACCATAAAAACAACAGAAAATTTTAGCCACGTTAGATTAATAATTTTTGGTCTTTTCCACCCTGCCAGGATACAATCTGAGATTTTCTACTCTGAAGCACAGGAAAAGTCCAGAGGTCACACATCACCACATCCATCTGAGATTATCTGGAGGTGAAGCAGTCGTGAGACCGATTCAGAGCCTTAAGTCTCGTGCGTTAGTCCACAAAAACTCACCTACTAACTTCTGCACAAAGTCCATGCCTTTGAAGTTACTTGCAGGGTAACTTTTAGAAAAACATTTTGTCTTGGTTTAAAGATGTCAGGCGGCAGAGGAGTCGCTATGTGATGAAGTAATTAGATTTGCCGATAAACTGATACGTAAAAACATGGCCCAAATAGTAACAGTTTTATAATTTCAGCTACTGTCCACTGGATGGTAAGAGCTACATCTTTATTTCCAGACTGAAGCACTCCCTCCTGGTAGAAATCCCTCTCCTGATAGAAGGAAGGACAGACCTGGAGAAAACACCTTCTAAATATACAGAGGGAGAGGCCTCCACACCAAGAGAAATTTTGGAGGTTATTGAGGCTATTCCTAAGCTTTTAATTTAATATATGCAGCGCCAATGGCCAACTTCTCTACTCACTTTTGTCATTAGTGGTACTTCTCAAATAAATTCTGGTCTAAAAGCAGGCATAAAAGAATACTGCCAGTGCATGCCCTGTGTTTTTCCCTTTATTTCTTGCCTTTGGCTTTTAGTTTCAGCTCAAACAACAGTCAAACAGAAAAAAGAAAAAAAAAAAAAAAGAGAGGGCTTTAGTGGGTGATTGAAGAGAGGAATTATGGCGTATACTACCTAACCAACCTCACCTGTGAGGTTCCACCAAAGTTTCCATCCTGTCCTTCCAGGCAGTGGCTACAAGATAAAGGCATGCCTTTGCTGATAAATAAAATGGAGATTAACAATCTGTTTTCTTTCCTGGCTGTTAAAGTTTCAGTGGTTCAAAAATCGCGGGCCACGCTTGGCGCGTGCCAATCCAGCTCAACTACATCAATCCTCCCTCAACTATACAGCCCGATGTTTACATTAAGTGAGAAAAAGCCGAGTAAACCCAGCTCCTGTCCGTCTCCAGGTTCACGACCCTATGATCTGAAGTGTCGATAGGCAAACTAAATTTACAAACTTTCCACTCACAGCCCAAAAAATGCTCCGGCGGCCGCCGCAGCGTGGAGGCACAGTGACACCTAGTGCCCAGCGCCTCCGGGGCTGCGCGTTCCAGCTGTGCCGGGGGACACGCCGCACATCTGGGCGGCCAAGACCCTCCTCCCTCCAACACAGCAGGGTGGCTGGGAGAGACTCCTGCTCGTGGCTCACCTCCAGGGTGGAAGAAAGGTAGAAGAAAAGAGATGTTACCTCCACGCCAGCACCTGCCTCCGTGCCAAAAAACAAACGGGTCCTTGAATTCATCACACACCCCCCCGTGCGTGTTCCAACAGGGCAGCGGTTTCTGGATAAAATATCCTTAAAAACATAAAGGTTACAAAAGGACCTTGGTATTTTATATTTGTATGAAGCGCTCAATCTATATTTCATGTTGGAAATGTCACCAATCTTAGTGAGTGAATTACACCTTTGGACTTCACGGAAGGGCTGCCGATCGCACCGTCCTGTGGACGTCCGGCTCTCCAAAAATTACGAGAGGACAATAATTTGCTGAAAACCCCAAATCCTGTACATTAAAATAGAAGCTTTTAATAAAACGATATACCTTTGAATAGGGTCTGTACCATAGATAATTATGCTACATTAAAGAAGGTTAAGACACAATATGCTTCCTTTTTAATTAAAGTTTAACATACATTAACATTTCTAGATGAAAACCTGCCACTGTGAGAACAGTTTTAAATTCTGATTTGATTATTATTTTTTTTTCCAGAGCACTGAAGCTATCACATAACGGAATAAAAAGGACTAACAATGTCAGATTCTTTGGTAATTAATTTTGTGTCCTGCTGCAGATGTATGAAATTCTATCAGCACTATCTTGACAGGCATGTCAACTCTTCTGAAAAATTCCTATCCGCTATTGTATAAGCTTTATTGCAATTTTGCATTTTTTTTTTTATTAGATCCGCAAGCAGTACAATCCAAGTTGTACTTTCTGAAATTAAACACAACGTGAAGTTAGTTATTAGTCCTAGGAAATAACAATAGGGTCGTCAGTGTAAAAGCAGCATAAACTGTAAGGTAATTGGGTCAGGTTTTGCACTGTATCTTTATCGCATCAGATCGGCAACAATCTATTGCACAATTAGTATCTTCTTGGCAGCTTTGCAATTCATAATATATGATTTGCAGGCGTCGCAGAGAGGTATCGTAACTTCCATAATATGCTCCCCCCATCAAAAAAAAATAATAAAAATAAAAATCTGAGAACTGCAAGGAGCCAGGAAAATAAAAGAATAAAAAGCTCTTATCATTCATAAATGATTAAGTAGGCATTCCTGCTATCCTAATACACAGTACTCGGTATTACAGCAATCTAATCAAAATTGGTCAGCAGGATGGAAGTATATCTTTAACTTGATCATTACAGCAAGGGAAAAAATATAATAACTCCTGAAAACCTTGATCTGTTTCTATATATTGCATTTTTTTCCCCTTAAAATTGAACAATCTTCTGCTCCTCTTTGTCTCACTAATAACAGCAGAAACATCTCTTCTTTTTCTTTCTTTTCTTTGTTCTCTACTTCAACAAAGATCCTAGCAATTAGCAGAGAAGAGAAAAGGGAGTAAAATCTTACAGTTGCCACACTGAGAGCCTACAGATGCACCAGCTGAGAGAGACCCCGTCAGAATTCAGGATGGAAGAGAAACACTATTTCTGTTACTAACCTCATATGTGAGAATAAAATATTTGAGGAGCAATGTGAAAGACCAGCTGATTTCTGCTCTCAAGTACAGCACGAGGGGAAAATCCAGCCAAATACCTGTGACTGCTTCCCCTGGCAGGCTCTCCATGACATTTTTCCCCGTGAAACAAAGCCCCTAAGCACGTGCTTTTAGCTTTAAAGCTTCCAAGTTGCTCAGATTATTTCAGAGCCATCCCCGTTTAAACCTGCGCCGAATGGCCTTGCCAGAGGGTTCCTGGATGAGGACCAAGGAGAAGAAGTAAAACAAGGCACATCTGGATGCCGCCGGGATTCGCAAAGGGTACCAACGCTCTTTCCACGCAGGCCAACGGAAAGGAAGCAGGGGTTGGACGTGATAAACCTGATGGCTGGAGGAACAGATGGCCTGGATTGCCAGCAAACACAAGACTACTTCACCCGCCAAAGCTGCCCTCAACCCAGAAAAGCACCTCTGGAAAATAAAACCCAAGACACGGGGTCAGTTTTTAGCACCCAACTCCATCCGACGGCGCCACAAGCGCGAGGGAGACTTGCCACGGGAACGTAATTTGAGTATCATCCCTCATCATTCGATACGATTTTTCAACTCTTTCAAAATTGCATGGAAAAATCTATATAATGTGTGCTTAGATTAATGAACTGTTTGAATCGGGATCAATACGCACTCCAAGATCTGAACTGTTGACACCTGCTGGATACAGCTATAAGAAGGCTTCATTCAGCTTATAGCCAATCAGTACTTTGTAACTACAGGGGTTCCACTTAATAAACAAGCAATCTAATATATGACCTCTGTAGATTAATTTCCTGAGAGCAAGTAAATAATCTGGATTCAAAATTTCCATGATTATACATATAATTACAGTATCACTTACCAATTAACACATTGATTTAAACCTTCTTGGGATTATGTACTTAAGTATAAAATAGGTGATTCAACCATCACTCAAATACTAAGCATCTCTTTAAGATGGCAAAATCGTGAGCCACAGAGCACTACACATCTAATTTCTCTCGGGGAAGAAAAATGTATTATGATAATAGAGATTACAAGAGATATATCATAATTAGGTGTACCATGGCTAGCTGGGGCTATTTTTGCAATAGCTGGACCACATCGATAAACATCATGAAATCCCTCTTCTTTTGTAGTGGGAGCAAAGCCTTTTATACGCCGTAGTTCATCTAAGTCTCCACCGCCCTTTACTTAAAAATAAAGCTAAATATGTGTTTGGACTTTGATTTTTTTTTTTTTTTATTTCACACATACACAGAGCCACCTGGACACAGCTACCAGTTGTCTAACAGACATATAAACAAACAGACAGAGATTTACGACGTTTCGCTGTTACGCTTTTAACAAGGGCAATAATTAACGCAGATTTATATCATACAGTAGTTCTTGACAAAATTGCCTGTTATAAATGTTAATATAGCTTTCTATACAGCAGCTCTGCAGTACATGAAGACAAATGAAAATCACTACACAACTCCCTTGCAGATCTTATTAAGTTAAAATATTAATTCAGGGTGGCAAATGAAAGTGAGGATGAGTACCCAAGAGACTATGCTTGTAAGGTATATTTCCTGTCACATTTTGTTTTTAATATTAAGAACTTTTTATCCACTGTTCAGCTGAGTATCTGTCATTTCATGCCTATACCTTGAGGGGACAAAGAATTCACATCTGGAAGCAAATCATTATGTTCTTCCATTTTTCCCTTATCTCTATTTTGCGAGTAATCCTTTCACATAGAAAATTAGAATATATAATAAACAGCCACATTTCAACACATGATATTGCTTGCAGTTTTAAAACTGCAGAACAGAGATAAGTAACTCCCAGAAACAAATTTTGAAAATCTGATAAACTAAATGCACAATACTTAAGGAAAAAGAGTTCTAGAACTAAAAAAAAATAAAATAAAATAAAATTGCAGCTCTAAAATGTTTTATTTTCATATAGAGCTTTTGATATTATGCATAGAACTGTCACTGAGAGTCATAACTAACTGATTGCTAAAAACAGTTCAAAAAATTAGTTAAAATCATCCTTTTCTACCTTAAGATACTTCCAAAAAGCGCACTAGTTAAAATTGTAGCATGATGCAAAATTTCCTATTGCAATAGACAAATAAATAATGGAGTAGATATACCCACGTTCTTCTAAAACATACACATTTGCAACAAAGCCACAAAATTGTCCTCTGTGCCAACCCCTGTAATCCAGCTTGGAGGGACTCGGAGGGTGCTGTCAGCAGCTATTGAGTAAAATGGGAAACCCAAAACAGTAAAAAAAAACCAATTCTTAATAGCAATAATGTGTAGTTTCCTCGGGCATTAACTATAGGATAATGACCAGCAGTGACTTTAAACTATATGTTCTAGCTTAGGTAGGGTGTGATGCTCACAGCAGTTCCATAGCTGGGAAGGAAGCAATGCAATCTGGGCAGAAACACTCCCACTGTTACAAGGCCAGCTCGCACGCACGCATTTCTCCCTCTCCAGCGTTATCCCACCAGGCAGCTTTATAATGATCTAAAAAATACATACCTTGACTAGTGGTGCTGCACTGGGAGAGAAAATACCGAGTATACTGAAAAAATTTTCAGACAAGAGAGGCCGTATGGATGTTGGGATGCTCGCTTCCCATCTCCCCTCAAGGGAGACAACAGCCCCCGATTTATTTTTTTTATTTTTTGATGGTTTTTTTCACACTCTTTAACATATTTTACCCTTTCCCCACCCTGCGGAATTCCTCACTGCTGCTTCCCCCGACTCTACCTCTATCCCTAACTGCAACCTCCCAGAAAGAGCACTTTATCTCGGTAGGGATCTGATCCGCTTCCAAAAATAAATGGGAGACTCCGAGTCTTTCCACTGCTTGTAAAGGTTAATAGATCAACACTAAAGTGCCTGCAAAAGGCCTAACTAGATGAGCTCGGATCGTGAACGAAATCTCCCAGTTGCTACCACAGGAGCCAAAAGAAAGAAAGAAGAAAATATATGTAAAAAAATGACACTAATTTGGACACCGGCCTGAAATCCAAGAGATTCAGATTAAATTCCCACCTCTGCCAGATTTAGTGCTATGTCTACAACAGGGTGCTGCCCTGGGCAGAGACAATCAGGCTCTTTCTAAACTGCAAAGTCCTATACATCCAGCGGGTGCAATCAGTATATGTTGATGTAATTAATCTGCCTCCACAGCAGCTCAGAGGTGTCAGCGTTTCCCTGTGCCACGCACATGCTCAGATCACAACGTTCGTTTAGTCGGTCCGCAGCACTAGAAGAGACTCATCAACATAACTACACGTGCCTTGGTATTTGGGAGGACCTCAGCTACCACAATTTTAAAACACCTACGTAAGCTCTGTGGCACAAAGCTTGAGTTAAGGCAGGGAAAAAGCAAATCCCTAGGAAAACAAATTGTTCAGAGCACGGATTCACGGGACATGCAAGCAGCAAACCCCAATTTTGCCAGTTTAAAAGTCAGGAGAATTAATTTCACAAACCCTTGCTTGCCCCTATCACCACCCAACCAATAACTAATTGAAAACACATCCCTCTGCAGGGCATCCAGCACATTTTATAGATCTTCCCCATGGACTCTCCAACCCCACATAACACTCAGCAAAGGAAAACAAAAGGCTCGGCTCTCTTCTTTACCTTTAGGTGCAAGTTTCACCTGCAAAATCATGAATTATTCTTAAAGCTGGCCACCTTAGCCACCCTGCTCCAAGTTTCTAAACAACAAAGTCTTTCCTAAGACTTTTATTTCTTCTCATACATACTAAGGTACAGCGGACCACCCACACAAGAGAGAAATCTTTTTGAAATCATCACAACAGGTTTTAAGAAAGTAGGGGCAAGTGTTAACCACAGAGACGGAATCTCTTAACACTGAGCAAGAGACAACAGAGGAGGCTCCCCACTAACTGCAGTAGGTGTCCTACATCCCCAGGCATCACATCTAAACATTGTCTCCATCTCTGGAGACTTTCAAAACCCACCTGGACAAGTTCCTGTGCAACCTGCTCTGGGTGGACCTGCTCTGGCAGGGAGGGGTTGACTTGTATGACCTCTAGAGGTCCCTTCCAACCCCATATCATTAGGAAGAAAAAAAGTTCACCAAGAAGCAACATACATCTGATATTTTTGTTTACAACCATAAGAGTGAGACATAAAGATCCTTATTATCACCATTTTGTATTTTCTTTAAAGAAGGGTATCTTCAACATCTTTATTTTTGAGTCTGCTAAACCAATACAGTCACTGTATTTTCACTTTGAAGCCTATTTTGAGGAACAGAGGTGAAGCATTAAGGCAAAAAGGAAGAAACAATGCTTCAGATCATTGAAGTTGCAATCTATCACTCCTCTCTTCTCCTCAGACAACAGATGCTCTTGTCACCGGGTGCCAAGCAGCATCCACAGCACGCACGTGTCCCAGTAGCAGCCCAGTCCTGAAATCAGCCACTACCCCCTACAGGACACTGGAAAGGCCTAGTTTGAGGATAAATTGAGAATCAAGTTATGTTCGTGTGGTTCCTCAGACAGGTAACGTCTCAAAGGGGCAGGGATAAATGCCTGGTCAGGATTTTTTAATGATGAAGACTACCAGCCATGATGCTGTGCGATCAGTACTGAGTGATCCATCCTCCAATAGCCCTCCTTCTTCACCCTACAAATTCTCATTCCATATTTAAGAGCCTGCAGTTACTGAATTCCATGGAAATCTGCAATTCCTCTGATTATTCTCCCCTCAAGATGCGAAGAGCAGGACAAACATCTCAGATGTATGTTGTTCCAACCGTGCACTGTTACTGAAGGACACTCCTTGCCTTTATATTCCCTGCTTGCCTAATGGAGACTGATTAATTCTGGTTACTGCTCTATGAATGCTCAGTGTTTTCTTTCTCATGCCTGCGAATGCCTGAATTCCCCCTCGTTTTCAACTACATTCTCTGAACAGGGGAAAATAAAAACCACCAGCCATTTACCCTCTCCATTTTTATTTACAAGATGTGGTTGCACAACTCAAGAATTTCACGTCTATTGGCCCAGCAGTATGGCTTTATAAACAGCCCCATAAGGTTGTCTGCTCTATGGGTATTTTAATAGAGTGCTCCCGGAATGCTCAGAGTCTTAATCACAACCAACTTGACAAATAATGGGCCACGCTGTCAAAACAACTCATCTCCCATTTGGGTACATATGTGGGAATAAAAGTAGCTGCTGGATGCTAAACACTTTTGCAAATCCAGCCATTTAATTTAGGTGCCCAAATGGGAGCTGAGCTCTTTTAAAACCTGGCCAAATATATTCTTGAAAGGAAAAAAATACAGTGAAGCTGTGTAAAGTTCATCCTTTCTTCCGAAAGGAAAGGTCTGGCTTCTGCATGCCTATGAATTTATGAGGAAAAACTTCTTTCTCACCATCTGTGATTACAGGTCATGAACACTTCCAAAGCTCACACTGATACTTCTAACTACCTCTTTACAAGAATTACAGAATTACCTATTCAAACATCATCAAAGAGAATGGCACAGAGAGTCTACAAAGAACACGTACAAATATATAATCCACATTTGCACTAGAACTTCTCTAACGTTTTTCTCTCGCCTGTTTCTGGGGCTTTTTCCATCCCTCATGCCTTTCAAAAAAAAAATACAGCAACGCTTAGAACTTTTTTTGTCCCTACACCAATTATCACAAACCAGCTCACGACGGTGAGGGTGATAGCAGATAAACAAGGAGAGGGCAACAGAGACAAGCAGAATGGCTCAGTGGTGAAAAAAGCAAGCAAAATCAGAGTCCTGGCTCTGGCTGCTGCACCACACAGCCCAATTCTCTGAAAACGTGGCCATTAAAAGGCCTTTTGACGGCTGACAAACAGAACCCGGTGCGCCCCAAATTTCTGTATAGATAAGACTCACTCTTCTCTCTCAGCTTCCCTCCCATCTAAAGAATAAGTAGTTCAAACCAACACCTCACACACACCTTACCATTTTGTTCTCCTACTGCTCTGGAAAATCATGGGGGTTTTTTTATTCCCAGGAGATAAGTGTCTAAGGAGCAATCAATCAATTTCCCGTTTAATTTTTTGAAACAAGATACCAAGTTTCAGTAAGATTTGGAACATAACAGCGCGCTCTCTATAAACCAGAAGCGATTTCAGCAGCCAGGATGATATACCCCTTCAGCAAAAGTTGAGCAAGCCAGTGGGGTACTTCAGATGTAGCCAGAGAAGGAGATAAGTTATCAAAAAAAAATGCGTTGTACAAAATAAGGAAGCTAAAAAGGAGAATGATTCAGGTAGCAAAGAACATTCCTATGCTTAAGATGGAGCAGGCAGCCAATTTCTTACCAAAAAAAAAAACCCATACGTTAATCCTTTTTGTATATTTGCAAAAAGCGTGTTCACTCCCACAGCCTTCTTCACAACCATCTTAAACTCTCTTATTAAATAAACCACAGTTACCATCTATTTCTGAGCACACGGCTGACTCCTCAGATGACCCAATTTCTATTGCTGATATTCAAGAAGCTGCTAATTCTTTTCGTCTGGCAAAGCCCCAGTTCCCAAATAGCTTACTACTGATTTCTTTTATTTTTTTTTAATTTTTATTTTTATAACACCTCTATTGACAAGAGGACACAGAAGCAAGTCAGTCAGCGTAATGACTCCTCAGCCCACCCAGGCAGCCACCACCTACCCTCTCTGACGCTCAGCATGGTCCATCACACACCAATACCTTGGAATGCCAGAAATCCCAACTACATCTCCACTCTAAACTTAACAGTAACCTCATGGCATTGCTTACGAGGTACAGAAATAATTAAAAAAGGCTTCCTGTATATTAACAACAACAACAAAAAAAAAGTTTAATTTAATGTGAAAGCTCATCTGAACCTCAGTCTCTTGGAATGGGTTTGGCTTTGTATTTTGTATTAAAAGTTTGGCAACAATCTAAACATTAGTCATCTCCCAGCAGGGAGAGACAGGACTTAATTTTGCTGCTCTGCTACCATGGAAGGCATTTCCATGGGATTGGTTTTCACTGTACAGTAGTTTCTCATCAAAAAATCATGCTGCAGGACAGTCACTGCCACCAGTATCAGTTGTTCCATCCACGGGGGACAGACAGCTCAAAGGACTGCTGAGGTCTTTGACCTCAACGAACAGGGCCAGGCAGCTAAAAATCATCTTTAAGTAGATCAGATCTACCTTTCAGTCCTGGTTGGTTTTTTATTTATTTGTTTTGTAAAACGTCATCAGCACTTGAGCAAGAATGGAGAGAGGCACCTCCTGACTTTTGAAACAGGAAAATCTACAGACTGGATAAAGTCTCTTATTTCTGACAGCAGTTCCCCCCAAACAAGAACAATTTAAAAACCAACATGAAGAAACCACAGAACTACTTCTGTAATAGCTGCTGAATGGACACAGACTTTGTCAGTAGTCCCACATAGCGCTCATAGTTGTGAAATTATGGGAAGAAAAAAAAAGTATACATTGATGATGATGATACATGATCATCTGCTATAGAATCATAGAATAGTTAGAGTTGGAAGGGACCTTAAAGATCATTGAGTTCCAACACCTCCCACCAGACCAGGTTGCCCAAAGCCCCATCCAGCCTGGCACTGAAGGTTCAATGCTTCTTCTTCCCCTCGGTACAGAGCTTTTTTGGCAACGCAGTCCTTTAGCAAAAAAGTTTTAAAAGTGTAAACTAATGCAGCCACTGCTGCTGCCGGAAGGCTAGACAACTAGAAAACCATTTGGTGCAGGAATTTCAGACTCGGCATTCAAATAAAGTCTGCATAAGATGCATGGTTTCCACTAAATCACAAACCAAACTATTTTAAAATAAGCATTCGAAATTAACTGAGAGTCCTTGTTGTCAACTCAGTCAATGTCCCACTATTTGGTACGCTTCTTAAAACCATGGCTTTGTAACAAAAAAGTCAAGAATTCAGTTCCACAACTAGGTGCCGATTAGCCTTAGTTTTTAATTAGCATTCAATTTGCAGCTTTTGAATGCCACTTACTGCCAGCAATCTAATGACCTCTCTTCTTGCAGAAAGATGGAGGCAGCTTTTGTAGAAGGGAATGTGCCTCTCTTACACGTTAGAGTTCTCTGAAGAAACTGCTGAGCCCAAAGGCACGAGACTTCGTTGTGATAAAGTCTACTTGAATTCAAGAAAATTCCCTCATTGACACTGCTATGGGTAAGGACTGGAAGGGACTGGAGGGAGGGACGGGGAGGGGGAATAGAAGAAAAATAACAGGTTATTTTTTTCAAAGGAAGGATTGAGTGAAGCGCTGCAGGGACCTATTCCAGATCCATAGCTTTTGCTGTCCAACATATTACCAAATGATCCAGGAAAAGGGTGAAATGACCCTTATCTTGAAGGGAACCGTCAAGGTTCGTAGATGTCACCATGTTATTCAAGTAAGTAAAACCAAAACCTACTTGACAGGAGTTACAGATGACTAACAATATCATGACAAAATGACAGGCGAAATCCATTCGTAATAATTGCTTAAATCAGTTCCACGTGACGTACACGTGGATGGGACCTGAAGTAGCTGAAACTATGCCTGACAAATTTTGGGGTTATAGTAGAAACCTTTGTATGAAATCTAAGCACAGTGCCCAGCGCAAGTCAAACATGCAAATGCAATTTTAGAGATTTTTAGGAAAGGAAAGGAAAAAGAAAAATAAAATAAGAGAGAAGAACATTATGCTACAATATAAATGAGAGGTTCGGCTGCATCTTGGAACACTGTGCACCTCTTCTCAGAGAGGACAACACAACCAGAAAACAAGGAAGGACAACCAGCTTAAGGCAAAGCATGGAACAGCCACCACGTAAGGAATGGCTATAAAGATAAGGGATCTCCAGCCTAGCAAAGATGTAACTGGAGAGTTTATGATAAATGCCCTAGGTGTCTACAAAATCACAAGGGAAGGAAGTAAATAAAGAATGATTTTTCAGCTTTTCCTCCAAAAGAAACAGAGGTCAGCAAATGAAATTAGCAGGTGGAAGGCTCGGAAATAAAGGTGGGGTTTTTTTTCCCTACAAAACGTAGCCAAGCTGTTTCATCCACTGCCAGAGGATGAGGTTTATGCCAAAAGCATTACTGGGTTAAAAGTTCAGTTGGACCAATACATGGAAGAAAAAAAAAATAAAATAAAAACAAAAAAGGCATGCAGAACTATTCAATTTAAAAACCTACAGCCAAGCAGCCAAGGAAGTCCCAGACAATTGGAAATCAGAATACACAAGTGAAGCACTAAAAAGGGTTTCCCAGTTCTTACGCTCCTTTCACCACTGACCTTTCCTATTTGTCATCAGCTGAAACAAGACACTGGCTATAAAAAGCATTAGTCAAAGACTTTGTGTTCTTCCCTGCGGCCCTGAGAGAAGAGGGATGTTTTACAGAAATGGACAGTCTCCTCCAAATTCCTGCGATTCAGCCAGCACCCCATCATACACATCAATACTGTACCTATTCTAGCTACTTCACCCTCTGACCAACAATCACAGCCAAGTTCCTCTGAACAGGAAAAAGCTGCTGGAAGAAAAAGTAGAGAAGAGACATGACAGAAATAATTCCATTTTTTTCCTCCGCTAACAGTATTGTATCAGTATAACATGAAATAGCTGCTTCTCCTAGGGGTTTTCCTTCCTTTTCCCACTCTATGCCCTTTTCCTATGAAAACACTGCAAAAAAAAGAAAAAAAAAGATTAAATAATTCTACTACAGCAACAGTACATCTGCAGTAGTTAGGATGTGACGTGATAGAAATTATGTTACTGTCAGATTTGGTGCAGGTGTCGTTTTTCTTTAGATTACAGTATTGCAGCTTTCTCCCTCAAAATCCTTACGGCAAGATTTTGAAATGACATCACAGGTTGCAAAAGCAGAACAAGCTTCTCATAAATTTCTACTACCCAGGCACTATAATAAGAGCTTTTTCTTTTCTTTTTTTTTTTTTTTTTTTTTTTTTTTAAATTTTTGCCATTTACCTCATTTCTTTGCCAACGGAATGCAGAATCATCATTAGTCTTTCCAGCAGGCAGCAAATTAAGTTCCAGCGAATTGTCTCTCCCGGTTTCAGGTGTGTGCAGATAAGCTCTTTTCCCTCGCAGCTCTCCTAAGGGGCACACTTACCTTTTCCACTCAACAACTACAACCCAGCGCAGATTTATTTTTTTTTTTTTTTTAAGAACTTCTGCCAGAAGATGCACAATATTAGTGCCACTTTGAAGAAGGCTATTTAATCACCGGGTACCGGGGCAGCGCAGCACCCGGTGCACGGGAATTGGCTATTGAAAGACACCACCTTACACTGACGTACCCTGGTGTCGGCCAGTTTTGGGATTTTCCTTGGATGCAAACCCAACATCCAAAGGTGCTTTATACCACTGTAAGTCTAGATAGTGCTGTGGCACACAAGACACATCAGACAGCTTTTTGGCGCTCAGGAGACGCAGAGGTGTACTCTCAGAGCACCTGTAACAGAAGAGATCTTACACTGACCCCAGGAAGCGGAGGGGGAATAAATATCTATTTGTAAATTAGATCCCAAAATCTCCATACTAGGCTGTATAAACCTTTATCCTGACTCCGCGCAGCTACCTGTCTGTTACGCCTTTGTGACCGGACACTCCAAAACTCAACACTACTCCTTCCGCGATCTGGAAGTGGTAAAGGACATGACATCCCTGGGGCCATATAATCATAGAATCACCTAGGTTGGAAGGGACCTTTTGGATCATCTAGCCCAACCATCAACATAACTCTGATTAAAAACAACCCATCACTAAACCATGTGCCCCAGCACAATTTCAACCCATCTTTTGAACACCTCCAGGGATGGTGCCTCAACCACTTCCCTGGGCAGCCCATTCCAAGGCTTAAGAACCTTTTCCATGTAACAAATTTTCCTAATATCCAACCTGAACCTCCCCTGGGGCAACTTGAGGCCGTTTCCTCTTGTCCTGTCACCTGTTCCTTGGGGTAAGAGACCAACCCCACCTCTCTACACCCTCCTTTCAGGGAGTTGTAGAGAGCGAGAAGGTCTTCCCTCAGCCTCCTTTTCTCCAGGCTGAACACCCCCAGCTCCCTCAGCTGCTCCTCATAAGGCTTGTGCTCCTATACTGCCAAGGGCACCTTCATCTCAGCACCCTGTACAGGTAGCATACAAGAAACCTGCATAACTACTTCCTGTATTTCCCAACATTGTACAGTTTTAGTCACAAAGAGGAGCTTTTCTTGAAACGTCAGACTCGGGATAAAATTTTGAAAACCATCAGAAGCAATTCAGGAATCTAAAAAGCCTTTCCAATAGCAGCTTGGATTCCCCGAAGCTTAACTCTCATGAGATAAAGTGAGACTGGAGGGTATCCCAGAACTCCTAGATATTTTTAGAGAACGTGACCATTTCTCTAGGTACCACCTTCTCTCTTCACTGTCTTCATGTATTTTTCATGTTTGTTCTCCTACTTCTGCCATCCCTTTTTTCACCAGTCTAATAATCTGTTGAACCAGTGCTTTTCAACATCTTTGTTGGAGACATGGACAGTGGGATAGAGTGCACCCTCAGCAAGTGGTAATAGTTTTAAATGGGAAGAGGGGAGATTTAGATGAGATATTAGGAAGAAATTCTTTCCTGTGAGGGTGGTGAGACACTGGAACAGGTTGCCCAGAGAAGCTGTAGCTGCCCCATCCCTGGAGGGGTTCAAGGCCAGGCTGGATGGGGCTTTGAGCAACCTGGTCTGGTGGGAGGTGTCCCTGCCCAGGGCAGGAGGACTGGAACTAGATGATCTTTAAGGTCCCTGCCAGCTCTAACCATTCTATGATTCTATGATTTTCTTCATCACCTCATCGTCTTCACACATCTACCCTTTCCCCTGTAATGCCTGGAAGCCTGTGTAGATATACACCAAAAAGAAAAGATGGTATTTTGGATTCAAAGGCTTCCTCCTCCACTGCAGTAACGTTCTAGAAGGTGGTGTTACTTTGGGCCCAGAGGAGTGATGGAGGATGGCTGATTCACGCAGGGGGAACTCACACTCCCAGCTCACGAGCATCACGCTCGTTAAATCTCAGCGCACTGATGACCCGGGGAGGCTCGTGGGACACGGTGGGTGGATGGGAGCTGTGCTGGCACCCCGCCGGCGTTACATCTCCACCGAGACCCCCGGGCTGGCTCCGTTTCCCTGCTATTTCAACAACTGCCACGCTTTGCTCTCACTACGCTTCAGATGTAAAGGGCAGCAGAAGGCTATAAAGCACAAGGCTATTATCCCCGGGTCGTGGCAAAGCCCAGCGATCTCCAAACAATCACGGGTTGGGATAATAGAAGCGGCCCATTTCTGCGGGCTATAAAAGTATGAAGGAAGGGTCTCCTGAGCCAGCACACAACTCACAGCCAGTTGGCGAGCTCTCCGAGTCACTGACAGACAGATTCCTTCCCCGAGGCCAGCTGGCTTCGGAGGAGGCAACAACAGTGATGCTCTAGGGCTTCAACACGGACAATCGTGTCGGAAAGAGATGGAAAAGACCTAGTGGGTCACCAAGTTCATTTATCTGCCAATGCAGGGAAAGATTTATGTGCTCGGAGTATAACCAGTACACCAGCACTTGAAGACTTGTATTTTCACATCAGAGCTTAGTGATCAGCTCTGACATTTGGGTGACTGAGCCCCCTGGGCTAAACTGATTCAGATCAACGAGGTCTGACTCATCAGAACACGGAAATAACCGCCACCTTCAAATTAATAACAGCAATTAGGCACTGCCAATACACTTTGCTTGATTCAGAAAGAACTCGCTCTACAACGCGGAATATCCTTATGAAAATTCAGTGGAGAGATCTTTTTTCAACAAAAGAAAAAGTAAACAAAAGACAGAACACATTTAATAGAATAAAATCATAGAATTGTCTAGGTTGGAAGGGACCTTTTAGATCATCTAGTCCAACCATCAACCTAACTCTGATGAAAAAACAGCAAATATGCCATCATTCCTTATAGTAAAATTAAAAAATAACTTGCAGGTATTTTTTCACTATCCAGTGCTACCAGCTCTTTTCTGAGAATCTCAATATAACCCGAGACAAACCTTAAGAATCAAGTCTCCTGCGTGCAGCATCTCTCAATGACACAGAATGCAGTCACTGCACGTGGGCAGATCCACACACATGTGAAAACAGCAAAACTTGCTGTACATCTCTGCTGTACATCTCTGTCAGGGCACTTTCACACTGTACGGTCTTCTACCTACACGTTGTCCTGGTTTCAGTGACACGGGACTAATTTCTCTTCTAATGCTCAGGAAAATTGCACTTTTGGAAGAGTCTGAATCCGTGAAAATATTTTTTTATAGCCAGCCAGGCTACGTGGGATCAAGGTCTTGGTATTTTCGATCCTTGCCAAGTGCAGGGACGAGGAGCAAGACCCAGGCACTCAACCCAAGGTGCCAACAGGATTATTTCCTGTCAGGAACGTCACATTCAATATAAATTAGAAAGTTTGCTGCACAGTGCTCTCTCTCCCTTGATGGCTGCCATCCTAAGAACTCCCTGCCCCAGTGCCAGACCCCTGAGCCCTTCCCTTCCCCCTGAAGCCACAGCGATGGCAGTGTCCCACACTGGCTGTCCCTGCTGGGAGCACACAGCTTCCTGCTGATGGAATAGGCAGAGTATAATCCTTGTGTATTTTACATTGGTGTTGGAATCAATACTGGTTCTTTAGTGTTATTGTTAATTATTTAGTCTTATCCTAGTAAATCTATTTATACTTCAACCCTCGTGTTTCTTTGTTTTCCCCAGTTCTCCTTCCTGGGTGGGGAGGGGTCATCAGATGATAGAAAATTGTCTCAACAACAATAAATCAAACCATACCACATGTTTTCTGGAAATTCCTGCACAATGCAAACTGGGTTCTCTTATTTCACCCAGATGATGGAGCAAGAGCCATTCTCACTGGAACTTCTCACTTCTGAACCCCTGTTTAGTGTACATGACCAAAAAAAATTAAAAAGCTGCGCTTGGTAGAAGCTGTAGTGCCTTCATCTACAGAAACAAGCTGTGCTCAAAAACTGCTTAGCTTACATTATTTCCAAACCACCCACAAGCTCCATGGAATTTGATACAGCAGATATGCATAATACCCGCTGCACTTGAGACTGCTACAGGAGATAGGTCTGCTGAATCAGCCTTCCAAAGCCAGACTAATCATAAGCCTTGGGTAGCACGGAACCGTTCTCAGGAGAGCACAACGAATTATGTGTGCACGAGAAAAGTCTGCTTCACTAATGGATCCAAGGTAGAAGGCTGAGCAAATTCACCAAGAAGACGCTCCGTGGGAGGACAGCGGAAGAACTTGGGGTAGGCAGGAAAAGCAAATCAACCGACAGCAGAATTATCTTCTCAGCTGGGCAAGGCACAGGGAGCAGCTGCTCCATCAACCACCCCACTGAACTCATCTCCCAGCAGTGGTTAGAGAAGCAGTTCCGCGAGTCCAAATTTCACAGGCATCAGCAGCAGAAGAAATCTGGCTGTTCCTCTTTCAACAGCAAAACGAGCAGGAGGAGAACGGTACACGGTCACGTTACTGACAGCAGACATTTGGAGAGCTGGATACCAGAGCAATGTATTTAAACAAGTGCATTAAAATTTAATCACTGGCCGAGGGTCAATCACTCTATGGACACATCTCTTTTTTTCCTCAGGCTACTAAGGGAGCCCGAACAACCCCGTACAGACCACAGGTTAACGCTGCCTAAGATGCATTTTTCCTCAGATGTATGCAATTCACCCAATTCAGCTGCCCAAAAAGCTCTCCCAACGGGAACAGAACTTTTCATCTTACAGGGTATGTTTCACCCGCACAGCCAAACCCAATTTAACACATCCATAATGTTTTGGGGAAAACCAGTGATGGCTGCGTGTGTGCTATTGAGGTGACACGAGGCTGTACCAAAGGAAGTCAGAAAATCTCCTAAACAGTGTACTGATACAGTCGGCCTCAAGAGAAAATCACCACTCAATATTGCAAAAAAGACATAAGCATCTTCTGCCACAGACCAGGTGAAAACCGCTACAGCTTGGCTACAGCCAAGAAAAGTCAGAGACAAGAGTGGATGTGCAAAAGCAAACAGAGCATTTGTACCTTTTTTGCTTCTTATCCAACAAAAATTCAGATTTAGCACCAAGGCTGGCATTTCCCAGCTGCCTGCAAGAAACAACTATGTTTTATTTCAACATATTTTGTCAATTTTGAGGAGCACTTTGTTAAACTGTTAAAGCGCTGCATCTCGCCTTAGATATATTCTTAAACATCGGATATAGGCACAACACTCTCCACAGCTCCTCCCTGCTGGAGACCCAGAACATCCCATCACTTTGCCGTGAAGGAAAATAAAATCAGACCATACATTTTTTCCCCCCCCCCGCCTTTTTCACTGAATTTCACTGGAATTTTAGAGTTGGAAGGGACCATAGAAATCATCTAGTCCAACTCTCCTGCTGAAGCAGGATTGCCCAGAGAATGTTACTTAGGACTGCATCCAGGCAGGTCTTGAAGATCTCCAAAGAAGGGGACTCCACAACCCCCCTGGGCAGCCTGTTCCTGGGCTCTGGCACCCTCACTGTGAAGAAGTTTTTCCTCATATTTGAGTGGAACCTCCTATGTTCCAACTTGTGCCTGTTGCCCGTTTTAAATTATTCTAACTAATTTACCATCGTGCTCCACGGCTGTATTGTTGGCAGTAACCACACAAGCCTTGTGGCCACCATACAGAAACAAGACACAACTGCCACAGGTCCTGTGTAAGGAAGGGTTGGGAACATGGCTGTACTGCTCCAGGGACAGATTGCTTAAGATTCCAGTTGTTCCTTTCTCCAGAGGAAGGAAATCATAGACTCATAGAATGGTTCAAGTTGGAAGGCACCTCAGAGATCATCTAGTTCCAGCCCCCTTGCCCTGGGCAGGGACATCTCCCACTAGAGCAGGTTGCTCAAAGCCCCATCCAGCCTGGCCTTGAACATGTCCAGGGATGGGGCAGCCACAGCTTCTCTGGGCAACCTGCTGATATGAAATCTGAAATAATGCAGAGAAGCAACACTTAAGACTTCTCCTTTGCATTGTGAAGTGTGAGATACGGCGAGTCCATTTTTCTCCGTATCCATATCCATATCAACAAGACGGCAGCATGCAGAGCAGCTCCTCTCCATCCTGTCACACACACAGCCCAAGAAATCCTTTTAATGTCTTCCCTCTCTGCTTGCAAAGAGCAAGTTACAAGATTGCTTTCATTTTTTTGTCTCTCACTAAATAGATGGCTTCCCATCATGGCCCTGCATGTTTATTCTAGTAAATTATTCAACTTCTTCTGTGTGGGACAAATTAATTTCTGCAGCAATTCAGCTGCTACTCCATCTACAGCACATGTACTTGCTGGAACAGATGAATTCTGTCATGCAACGTCATCTCTGGTTTTCTTCAGAACTTTTACTCAGATAAAACTACTCTTCTCCCCTTGACTCCTCCATCCCCTGCTACAACTGATGCTTCTTGGACATAATATAGTGCTTATTCCTGGGAGTAAGAAAAAATTGTCCAAAAGGCTGATAAATTCTGTGACTCTAAAAACCACTTTGCATTTTCCAAATCTTCTCCACTTGATTTGCTCATATCTAATTTTCACAGATATTCATTGTGGTAACTTCCAAACACATGGGTTGCAATACATCAAATCCTAAAAGAGAAGGGATTTGAATGGAACTATTCTAAAAACAGGAAATGAAAAATGAGGTCCAATCTGTAACGCTCTGTCACTGTCATTTAGCCACACGGGATCTGCTTATTTGTACGTGTAACCAACTGCTTAACTGCCTGCACTGACCTCCTGAGTGGCAAACAAAAGTTACCCAAATGCCACCAAATTACCTGCTGTCAAACACACGGCAAGGTTTTTACCCTTTTTCAGTATGAGAATGTCCCAAAATGAACTGTAAGGTTCATAATGCAGAGACTTTAACGCAGTTTTTATTTATGTTTTGTTAACATGAAGAAAATCAAGATCTTTGTCCCTAATCAGAGGTAGGGGGGTGAAACTGCGTGCCAACAGGCTGGGGCTGCACTTTATTTATAGTTGACAAAAGTCTGAAATTGACTCAAACATATTGACTTCCTTACCTTGTTACTTGTTTGTATACAGAAACTTTGGGAAAAGTCAGAAGGGCTTTACGTTTTGCAACACAGTTTATGACCCCAGGCGACCTTCTGGTGTCTGATTCAATAGAAACCGCTTTCTGGGGAGCCAGGCAGAATTTCTTCGGTACGAAACTGCTTTCATATATAGAATCATAGAATCTTCTAGGTTGGAAGAGACCCTTGGGATCATCGAGTCCAACCATCTACCCTACTCTGCAAAGTCCTCCCCTACACCAGATCCCTCAGCACCACATCTAATCGTCTCTTAAACACATCCAGGGATGGTGACTCAACCACCTCCCTGGGCAGCCTATTCCAATGCCCGAGCACTCTTTCCGTGAAGAATTCTTTCCTAATGTTCAGTCTAAACCTACCCTGTTGGAGCTTGAAGCCGTTCCCTCTCGTTCTGTCATTAATATATATAAGGCAGCTTCTGTAAAGTTAGACAAATTGTTTTAAAAGGACATGGAAGCCATGGAAGTGTAAGTTCAAGCTGCAAAGGAATGCGCTACGCTAAAATCACACTGTTTGTGGAACGCTCTGACTCACTGCTCCGAAGCTGAAGAGCATTGTACAAGCACAAACAAATCACGACCGCGGTCACTGCAGCAATACCCTTCTGGGAGTGTGGAGACCTCGAGCAGCTATTTCACCTGTGGCCCTACGACACCTCTCCCAGGCGTTCGCTATACGGGTACAAGTCTGAGTCACGCTGTTGGTACAGGCAGAGCTCTCACAGCTCTCTCCATCAGGTGTCTCTTCTCAAAGAGGTTTGTGCAGCTACGACACACTCCCAGAATGACTCCACTTATGCCAAAGAGAAAAAAACTGCTGTAAAAGGCACCAGGTCCTCAGGAGAAGAGGTCTCTGCCTTACCTGTTTCCACAGCATGATTGGTGCATTCATACACACGGAGATTAGAGATGACTACTTCAATGTCTCCTCCCACCTGCCCACACTCACCTATTTTATATATATGTATGTATATCTTCTATTATATTTGCAGGGTAAGCTCTCTCAGGCAGATACTATCTTTCACTTGGCATTTGTACATAGCCCATTTTAACAGTGTGCCCACGTATGACTGGGGCTGCTACAGCAGCGATGGAGAAAGGAATACCCCAAAGCAGAGCTGTGTTGGATACGGTCTTGCAGAACCTTATATGACCCTAACTTTAAACCAGTTACAAACTGTTCTCCCAGTCAGGCAAAAATGACAGCAGCTCTGCCACATTCGGTGTTTCATCCACTCCATCCACTTCCATGTTATTAAATTCCTTCCAGTCCTTCAGGGTTCCTGAGAGGACCTGCCATATCATCACACCATTTACCATTCCCATGCCCACAGCATCATGTTATCCTTTGGCAGGGACACCTCCCACCAGACCAGGTTGCTCAAAGCCCCATCCAACCTGGCCTTGAACACCTCCAGGGATGGGGCAGCCACAGCTTCTCTGGGCAACCTCTTCCAGTGCCTCACCACCCTCACAGGAAAGAATTTCTTCCTAGGAAGGAATTTCTCCTCCAAACTCCCTCTCCTAATTGCTCACCTCTAAGACTGCAATGTTTTCTTTCACTCCTTCTGATGCAACATTTGAGACTCTTTCTCCTGTAAGTAGTGTAAGTAAGTGTGTGTGTAAGTAACACAATAAACAAGCAGCACCAAGCTGTGACTCCCAACTTGCCAACTCCACCTTGGATTTACCTCATCACCATGGGCTTGGTGGGAAAGCCAGGCTGCCACCAGCTGCCCTGCTCCAGCCTGCCCTGCTGGGGCTGGCGGGGCTGGCAGGGTCCTAGCCCTGACGGCCACATTATCCCTTTTGGCTCCCAGCCCCTTGGCCCGCAGGGAGCAGCAGCCCCTGCCACACTCCGACACACAGCTCCACAGATTCCTGGCTCCTAAGCATTGCCACAACTGAAAAATTGATAAATATTTTGGGGGGACTCCAAACTGCAACTCCTTCTGTCACTGACACCAATGACTCTCAAATTCTTAAACAGAAGCACAACATTCAAATCGTTCTGCTAGGTGACACCTACCATTCAGGCAATTCAATTTAAATTCCATTCCCACCACCAATTTCTCGAAGGAGGAGACACTTTTTGCGTTTTCCTACCTGAGGGGTGACATCACTGATGGAAAGATAGCTCTCATTTATCCTTTATCTATCTCCTCCTTAAATCTGGGTCCTTTTCTCTTCCTTTTTATGCCTTTCTGCATACCATCTTAGCGCCCAACACAAACCAGTCCTATACACTCCCCTATTTTGCTCTAGGTTACACATCTGAACCTATTTGAAACGCAAAAATGCAGGCATTGTACAAGATACATTTCAGTATTTTCCAAAAAATAAAATAATTCACTGGTTTCCATGTTTTTAATACACTTCTCTCCACGGGGACAGCATGACTCACTCTCCCAGTGGGAAAATAACTCCTGCTGTTGGACACCAGCAGCAGTTCTGGCATCTAACACTAATAGCATTATCAATTTATGACTTTAGAAGCACTACCAGCATCTAGTAGTAGCGTCTCTAATATTACAGATGGCCCATTTGTCCGTTTTCTCCACATGGCCCTCCGTGTCTTTTCTTACATCCTTACTTGTGTTTCATGAGGGCACTTATCTTCTCTCGCTTTCAAAAGACTCTCTTCAGCTGCAATTCCCACAGTAAACAAGCTAAGCCAACATAAAAAGCCTATTAAATTGTCTGTTCTTCCCCCCGTCCCCGTGAAGACAGGCGGTTACCTCTCCTCTGAGTAAGGGTTGTCAACTGAACAAGTCATGGTAACTCTATTTCTCCACCTCCTTGCTCTGCAGGGTACTACACAAATCACACACACACCAGGCTCACGGCAAGGTCCTCAGGGCACCGACTCTTCCCTTCTGAACTGTGAGAGGCCAAGGGAGGATAAAAAAAAAAAAAAAAAAAAAAAAAAGAAAAGAAAGAAAGGTTAGGAAGGCAGTGAAAAAAATGAAAGGCTTTGCATCAGCGGCAGCAGAAGTGAGAAACCCTCTGCGCTCTCATCTGCATGGTGAGGCAAGAGATGGAGCGTGGTGATGGAAAGCATCATTGGCCATGGCTGCTGGCGTTCCTCCACATCACCACCTCAGTGATCAAATCCCCAGGTGGAGGAAGAAGATAAGAAGCTGGAGATGGAAGGACCCTCCTTTTGGGCAAGAGGCAAGAAGACCCTTTACAAATAGTGCCAGCCAGGCAATGGAAGCATTTCTTATGAGACCACACCTTGGAGCACAGTTTGGTGGGACTGCAGCATTCTTGTGCCACTTCTCCTTTGTCACAGAATCACAGAATGCTATGGGGTTGGAAGGGACCTCTGGAGATCATCTAGTCCAACCCACCCCTGCCAGAGCAGGTCCACCCAGAGCAGGTTGCACAGGAACGTGTCCAAGTGGGTTTTGAATGTCTCCAGAGATGGAGACTCCACCACCTCTCTGGGCAGCCTCTTCCAGGGCTCTGCCACCCTCAAAGGAAAGAAGTTCCTCCTCATGTTTAGATTGAACTTTCCGTGTTCAAGCTTGTGCCCGTTACCTCTTGTACTGGCACAAGAAGCTGTCCCACCAGGCTGAACGAGGCAACTTCCCATCTCAACAGACATTTCAACCAACAAGGGCCAGACTTTCATTTAGAGTCTAAAAACCTTCAAAAAAAATTTTAAAAAATCACAGTATTTCGTTCAAACAGCTCCACTATGCACCCACAAATGAAGGGACTCTTATTCTCAGCACATGTGGTGAGGTAGGTCCCCAGCAGAAGTCAGCCACCTCCGCGGACACCAACTGTACTCCAGCCTGACCACCAAACTGGGAACCCATGACAACCTATCTGCTAGTTCTGCCAGCTTAAACCAAACTACTTTTTAACTCTAATAATTGTGACTTTTATTTTAAAAGATATTACTGATTGTAAACATTCCTCCTTTATTCAGAATATTTACAATTACTGTCGTCCTTAAAAACAATATTTAGTACAGCATTTAAAGGAAAAACTATAAAACCATCTACTCACAAGAAAGTATGTATGTTCAATAGACTGGTTAGCAGATTTAATTCAGCTTGTTTTATGACCGTTTTTACTTCAAGATTTGTGTGTGTATGTGGAAATTACTGATGAAAGAACTGCATTTATGTTGCACTGAAGTTTAAGTCATGCTGTGATAAAAATGTGTATTTCTTTATACATCAGAGAACTAGAATAATTGGCTATTACATGGGTGATGTTAGATTTATTATTTTCTTATTTGTTAATTTACTTATTTTGGTTCTTCTTAACGCAAGTCCTTGACATAAAAAAAAGAGTACATTAGCAAGTACAATGCCTAGCAAAACAAGGGTCTAGATCTCACTAATATGCTTTAAAAGCATCACATTTACCGAGCTAAGTGAGCTTGCAAGTGTATTTTAAATAATTTTGGTTTCATTTTTAATTTCTACAGGTAAACAGAACCAACCTTTAGACACCTTAAAGAAGCCAGGACTTTCTGAAAGTACCACATCTGCAAATCAGGCCCTTTAGTGAATCTCACAGCGCGGTGAAAGCTTAATAAAGGCACCAAAACTGAGAGTGAGTTTGAAAATGCTGTCCATTTTAAAGGTGCAGAGAAAAAAAAAAAAACAACCCACAAACCAAAAGGTATTCACTACCCCTTCTGTGAAGCACTGGCTAATGACTTAGGTGGTCTAGACCACCCAAGAGCTTCTCAACCTCCCTATAAACATTTATGTGGAAAATGCAGATAAAGATAATGCTTCATATTTCTAACACTTTTTCATACAAACCAAATGGGGTTAAATATGACATTGAAATAAAGAGATGTGATGCAATATGTAGACTACTTGTGGCTGGAGTCAACGGACAACTTTGGCACTCTGGAGATGCCGATGAGTTCTGGTTTTGCCAAGAAAATCTCCTGCGCCGCCTTTTGGATGCGTCATTCTAAATTTCTTTCTAAATTATTCCTATTCTATATTATTTCTATATTATTCCTAAATAGGGCAGAGATAATGAAAAACGGAGGAGCAGGAGGAAGCCTAATCCTACAAACCCTGGAATGGTCTTTCATTTTGGAAAAAGGTAATATTGTCTAGCTCTGAGGTTCGTGATAAAAAAACACCGTCCTGCTTTCATATTTGCAGTGGATTTGCTGACAGAGAAACACATCTGGTTTTTAAATAATGCAAATGTCTTAAGCATGTTCCTGTCACTGAAAATCACTTCTTGCAGGAGCCACTGTCAAAATCTACCCACGTGTCAAGTGCTACATGTAGTAAGAGGCAGGGGGGGAAAAGGATGTAAAAGCACTAGTTATTCTAGAAATAATATACTGAAATATTCTTTTAATCTGAAACACATTTACTTACATTAATCCAACACATTCACTCTGTAAACAAGATAGAAAAATGGAAAATACAGAAGTGTGAGTTTTCTGGAATTAAAAATGACCTGTAACGTCAGCATCAGGAGCGAACTCGTCTGCCAGGTTAACTCAGAAAGCCCTACATCTCTCCACAGCACTCGATATACGCACCTATTGAAAAGGGCATCTGCCCCAAAGGATACAGTGTAAGAATGTGAAAATCCATATGGATAAAGTGGACAGACATAAAGCAACTGGAGCTGAAGACATCAGCATCCCATACTGACGATACGACGAAGCAGCAGAGCAAGACTAAATTATGACGACGCAAACAGGCATCTGGAGGCCAAAAGCTGAGAAAAAGCAGGAAAAGGATCCAGTTTTACCTTCAAAGGGGTGTCCCTCAGTTCTAAAGCGTATTTTGTGACAGATCAGGTGGATTCATGCAGAAAAAAAAAAAAAAAAAAGAAAAAACAGGCAATCCTGGCAAAGAAAATATGACAGAACTAAACCAAGTCAATGATTTGCCAAGGGCAAAGAACGTATCAACTTCTGTGATTTAGTAAGTCTCATGATGCTAGAGCCTGCCCTGATCCAGAAGCCAAGAAATTATGTGACTTGTCTTTTCTTATTTCAATTTCTAACGTTCCCGATCGCATAGAAAAGTGAAAAAGCAAACCCAACAGTTCAAAAATCCCAAAAGCAAATTAAAAGGTCCTCAAAAAAAACCCATTAGGGGCATCATGATTTTAAGCAAGCTGGTTTTAAAGCTCTGGCACAGAACTATTAAAAGCCAACCATCGGCACTGGTTTGTTCGCTTTCTGAATGAATCATGGCTATTTATGAAGACACTGAAAGCTGTTTTGAATAACAGGAAAAAGAGCCAACAGTGAGTGAGACACAAAAGACCCAACCACCAATGAATCATTTGAAGGTATCCCCAATGCACATAATTACCATCCCCATTAAGCAACAGTCATTGCAATTAAGTATTGTTTGGCTTAAATCCGTTACCTGGAATGTCTTCTGATCAAGCCTGTTCCAATTAAGTGGCACTTACTTATTACCTTACTCATGCAGTATCAGTTCAAAGCAGCACAGTACAGCTTCACCTTGAAAGCAATCAGCCTGATATTTGGCAACCAAAAGCAATAGCCCTTGAGTTTCCAAATGAAAGAAAACTGATACGTAAGTATAAAGCATCATCCCATTGTCTTCTCTCGTTTGCTTTTATTTCTACAGTTCTACTCACATAATTCTTACAGCTGCTACCAGTTGAAGAAGATCTGTTTAAAAACAAAAGAGAGATTAAGCACTTACCCAATGCCACACATTGTGCTGCTTCTTAACAGGTGCTGGGGAGAACGTTAAACTCAGGAACAGCAGGACAATGCTGAAAACCTTCACTATGGTTTTCACTTGGGAAAATGGAAATTTCTGCACTCCCTCTCCTGCCACACGACAGGCCATACGTGTCTCGGTTCTAACCACGCTTTGCCACGCTCTGAGTTAGCTTTGAGTCGGATGCTTTTATGATGCACACTTCTTCTGTATCATAGCAGGAAGTATTTTGTTGTTGTTGTTGCTCATTTGAAACCAGTACTTTCGCTACAAAAGTAGTCACACCTCTTACATTAGGAATTTAATTATGTCACATCTATAAATATTATTTTAGAAAAAGTATTACATGGATGGAAGTTTTACTACTTGGCAGTAGAGAATTTCAGGTTTTCAGACAGATAAATACATCTAAAATAACAAAAAATTAGGCATTTCAATGTGTAGTTTTAGTTTGGTTTTGTTAGACGCAAAAAACAAAACAAAACAAAAACAAGAAAACCCCCACCAAAACAAAACAACAAACAGCAAAACCCACATCTGTGAACAAAGCCCCTCCCTTCAGGTAATGCAAGTCCTAAACTTTTCAACCTGAACTTCAGGTGTCATATTTTAAGTCTGTCTTGACAGAGATTTCTTAAGTCTTCTTGCTAAGAATAAAATTTTCAGAATCCCCCCTCATTTCATGTTCAGTTGCTACTTAAATCAGTTTAGAGGAACACATACACTCTGTAGGAAGCGCAATGCTGACCAGAGATATCCCACACAGCCTTCCATCTGGACAGTGGAATAAATGAAGATACCCTGACACGCAGCCCTACCTGTAGTAACGAATCCACCAGAAGACCAAAGTGCCACCTAGCTCTGTTGCCTTGGTTATCTGAGCTAATTCATTTTAAGCCATCTCAAATATTCCTACGCAGCACTCCGTATTTTAGGAGAGCTTACTTTGAAGTCTTCCTGAAAGGCACCTTGCTTCTCACAGCCGTGTGCCTTCAGAAAATAAGACTCAGCACCTTTGACAAATGTTACCCGAGGTTCCCCTGGACTCGGCGCTAAATACAGTCATCACTGCCAAATCAAAACTCCCGGTGAATTATTTCAGGCTGTGCTTTATCTCACGGGAGTTTGGCACAGATATCAGGACAGGCCGGTTCCAGTCTTCAGCTTATAAAAATCAGCAAGCAAAATACAGGTCATCAAATCTTAATTTTCTAGGGGAGCACACGGGCGTTAAAGCTCGAGAGCCTGGATGAAGTTCAGAGCCCTGCACTGTGAAACTACACAAAAGAATGAGCATGCTAGGCTTATTTAAAAAAAAAACACAACAACTTACAAAGCAAGCCTTCAAAGTCCCATGTGTGATTGACAAACATCATAAGAATACAATATTAAAAAGAGACATCAGTTACAGCAATCAATTTCTGTGATTCCTGGAAATTCTCTGCATAATCCAGCCTAGCAAGGTTTCCACGCAGCTCTCCCTGCGATGTGGCCGGAAGTCATCTTCACGCGTTAAACACCAGAGACACGCACGTCAAGAGACATCGATTCTTCTTGTTTAAGATTCGGTTGCTCAAAAAGCCCAAAAATTCAGTATATGCTAAGCAATTAGCCACTGAAAGTGAGCCCCACTTAAGACATCTGGAGGTGAGCCTTCAAAAACCTGGACGCTCAGAATCATTACTTCCCCTTTCCTGGGGAGTGAAATAAAAATCACATCCTCAATACACACCTACAGAGAGGTGTATTAATTTACCTATAGCTCTTCACGGAGGAAAAATCCAGGCCAACTGAAAACAAGAAGCTCTCACTGTTTTCACCTCAAATTTTTCCTAGAAAAGGCACTTAAATCTTACTTATTTAGTACCTCTCCCTATTTACTGCTTTTACAGCAAAAATAGGTTGAATTCAGTTAATCTCTTGAGGCTGCACCCCGACAGACCTCTGGCTGTTCACCATCGCTTCCCCATCATCACCCAGCCCATCACTACCGCGCTGTACCCAAGTTCTTCCAAAATAAATGCCATTTCAAAATAAAGATTCCCAAGATCAGATTTTTTTTTTTTTCAATGTTTATATGAATTGAGATCAGTCCGAAAGAACCAGGTTAGGGAGTGACATGTTTGTCATGTGGGCTGGTGTTTGTGCAGCCCACATGCAAGAGGTGAATGAACCTGGCCATGGAACGCTTGCACTGGTATGAACCCAGGAGGAGAGATGGGAGATGGGGCCACCACAGCCATCTCTTTCATAGAATTGTCAGTGTTGGAAGGGGACTTTCAGATGAGCAAGTCCAACCATCAACCAAACTCTGATAAAAGCCATCACTAAACCATGTCCCTCAGCACCACGTCTGCCCGCCTTTTAAATACCTCCAGGGATGGTGACTCCACCACTTCCCTGGGGAGCCTGTTCTGATGTTTGATAACCCTTTTGATGAATAAGTTTTTCCTAATATCCAATCTAAACCACCCCTGTCACAACCTGAGGCCATTTCCTCTTGTCCTATTGTCTGTTCCTTGGGAGAAGAGACTGACCCTCGGTTATCCTCCTTTCAGAAGAAGTCCTGCCTGAAGGAGCTTACAAAGAATGAACTATAGCCTACCAGAGAAGTAACACATCCAGCAATAAATTCAGCGCTGCCACAAACTGACTTCTGCAGAACTGAATCAGGAGTTGGGGGAGCGGGGTATTCCTTAGTTTTTTTCCTTTGTGCATTAAACTAAGGAGCCAAGAATATCCTAAAGCTTTATTCTGTGCTGGGGTGGGAGGGCGTCCCCTGTGTAGAGCAATTCTGAGTACATTTCTAGTTATTGAAGTCTTATCTAGAAAAAGATGGAATTATTTTAAGGCTATCCAGGGCGCACGGACAAACTAATATTACACACATCATGCATAAAGCCTTGCTCCCACATGATGCTGTTATTACTCTCTCTTTGTTGTAGGCATTACAAGTGTAACCATGTGAAAACTCAGGTCCAAAGTTATTAAAAATGCTCATTTACATGCCATAACTGTGAAAGTTGCTGATTCTCCCAGGATAGGTATATTAAGTAACATCTAGCTACATACATGTATAACTTGAGGACTGGCATCCCATCACTAAAAATATCCAGTAATTTTAACTCAAATATTTGATGACACCACTATTTCAGAAGTTATCCATCCGTAGAAGATTTTCTGCAAAGTAGCTGGTTTATTACAGCATGACTTTCAGATTCAAAAATTAAGAAGATGCAATAGAAGAATGTATTAAGTGCATTAAAGGGGGCTAGAAGAGATATTACAAAATAGGAATTAGCATAGATGTTTCTCCTGGGTTTCAGCTAGGATTGGTGCCAGGCTTCACACCGGTCAACATTTCATCAGATAAAACAATGATAAAATTAGTAGACAGAAATAAGACTGGCAAAAAGTCATTAAGGTGAAAAGAGGCTCATTTAACAAAGTCTGTTTGGGTAAAACAAAGTACTAAGGTGCAAACCAATGAACAGAAAATGTACCGTATGTACAGAAGGGTAGATTATATCCTGGGTAACCACAATTCAGTTAAGACAGTGAGTATTGAAGTGAAGAAGTTACTCAACGTGAACTCTCATTGTGATCCTGCAGCAAAAAGAATTAATTGGAACCTTGAACGTGATGAAGAGAAGCAGGTAAATGAATTCTTCTCTGTAGCACTGAGAGCATTGGAGAGACCAGTAATGAAATACCATCTCGTGCTCCTGGCTTCTGATTTTCCTAAAGGGAAATCAAAAAATTGGAAGGAAAACAGAAAAGTTATGCAAATGTACTTGAAGTCTGCAAAAAGTGTCCTCCAGGAAGAGTCTTAAAGAGGTCACTCTGATTAGCTTAACAAAAAGAAGACACAGCAGTGTCTCGAGTAACAAGTATTTTTTCAGAGGGAGAAACATAAAGTTACTGAAGGGCTTCCCAACCTACCAGGTCAAACCATAAAGAGAACCTCTGCCTAGAAAATTAATTCTGAACAGCTCTAATGAAAAAGCAGGGCTTTAGAAAAAAGCAAACAATGAGAATGATCAACCAGTACAATAAGTACCAAAAGCTTTACTGAATACTTGATGCCTTCCTTCAGATAAATACTTACAATTTTGGAAAACATTTTGGTCAAGGAAGAGTCAAACAGTAATCAAGGTTTTCAATTCATCAGAGAGATGACTGGATAATAAGCAATGACTGAACCACCTGGTCAAACTCTGTGGCTTTACTAAATCCTATTATTCTCAACACCGAATCTCCTCCCTTTCCTCTACACATGCAAAAACAAAACATGCAAATTACATATACCATCAGTTCTTCAGAAGATTCTTGAAAAGACATCTTTAATTTGCTGTATATTTTACTGCTGAGGACAAGACAACTAAAGAATTTATCACCTCAGCTACCTTGGTTATATCATTTCATTCAGACAGTGTTATCTCCTTGTCTCCCACACGAGAACCGTGCTGTTATCAAAGTCTTTCTCACTAAACAATTATTTCCTTTTATGATTTCTTCTGGCTGGTCAAAGATAAGGGCTTACAGGGAGCTTGATTAGTGTTGCAAACAAATAAGAGTAATACTAGAGCAGACATAACTAAGCTGAAGTAATCAGCACTATTAATAACCTTTTGATTTCTAATCAAATACAGCTCTGACTTTTGCTGCCACTCGTGCTTTACATCTTCTAAACTACAAAAGAATTAATATTTTTATAAAATATTTCTCAATATGCCAGCCCTTTTATTCTCTTGGTTTTTTGTCTTTATAATTCTATACTAAAAAAAACCAAAACCAACAAAACAAGCAAATCTATTAAAGAAAACCAAACAGATCTACACTTTATACTGCCTTCCCTGATGACAAAATTTAATTATACATCATAGTATGAAATTTTGAGGGTTTTTTACATCTAATAACATTGCCGAGGACAGTAAAATCACATTTACTGATATCTGCATTTAAAAAAACAACAAATAACTACAAAACCCTAGCTTGAGACATACAACTGGGGCAAAAAACAGTTCATGCCATATTAATATCTGGCAAAATTATGTCCAAAAATAGGAACATAACATAGTAAGACCTCAGTAACTTGCACTGAGGGTAGCACTGCCACATCCTCTCCTCATCCTGGGCAACTACTAACCCCAAGGCAGATGGTCATTCTGCTTAAGAAGCAGCAATACTCCTCCCAGAAAACACCTAAAACCACTGCCCAGCTTGCCATGCTTTTAAAACAAGAGAAGGACAGGGAACTGCTGGAGAGGGTTCAGCAGAGGGCTACGAAGATGATGAGGGGACTAGAACATCTCTCTGATGAAGAAAGGCTGAGGGACTTGGGTCTTTTTAGCCTGGAGAAGAGAAGACCGAGAGGAGATCTGATCAACGCCCATAAATACCTAAAGGGTGGGTGTCAGGAAGATGGGGCCAGTCTGTTTTCAGTGGTGCCCAGTGACAGGACAAGAGGGAACGGGCACAAACTTGAACATAAGAAGTTCCACCTAAACATGAGGACAAACTTCTTCACTTTGAGGGTGGCAGAGCCCTGGAACAGGCTGCCCAGAGAGGTGGTGGAGTCTCCTTCTCTGGAGACATTCCAAACCCACCTGGACATGTTCCTGTGCAACCTGCTCTGGGTGGACCTGCTGTGGCAGGGGGCTTGGACGAGATGATCTCCAGAGGTCCCTTCCAACCCCACAGCATTCTGTCATTCTGTGATCTCCTCATTCTCCACAAATCCCAGATAGGCAACATATTCCTCCGAACATGCAAAGCTTTTTACGGAGACTCCGTAAGAGGGAATTCATCCAAAGCACCAAATACATCCTATGGTTGACAGCATCATTCCATCTACTCCTAGAAGAAAAGTTCAGTGGTTTCTTAGAAAGACATGTTTGTGATCTTCACAAGTAGGTTTGCTTGGTGGGGTTTTTTTTGTAATAGGCCCTTCATGATCTTTCCAAATACTAAGTTTTTCTCCACAAAAAAAAGGCAAAATACACATGTAAACCATCTTTTTTCTGTTTGAATTGGCAGCTTACAGTCGTAGTAGCCTTATTAAAGTTGAATGCTGCCCAGCCAGTTCATCGCTCATTTAGACGTGAAGGTTAGTGATAATTCTAGAGCCACTTTTTGTACATGTGGTGTTTTAGCACGCAATCCACTGTGCAGCCCTTGCATCCGCACAAGGAACAACATCCTCATTTTGGGATGCTCTAACGAATACCTTTCCCTTTCATATGATGCTTATTTTCAACAAGAGTAATAAAAATTAAACAAGTTGCTGCTGTGGGGTCGGTTTGCTTTTTTTTCATCCTTCGCCATATAACTTATGTGACAATCCAGAAAAAAAAAAAAGTAAAAAAGAAATCACAAAACTAAGAGTCTGTTCACCCCAAAAGTTCCTTTTTCCATAAAAACTGTGCTGTGTCTACCAGCAGACTTAAAAACAGGCAGACATCAGCGTTAAAGGCACAAATCACTACGCTAAATACAAGAGGGAAAAAGCATGTCTGAAACACAGCAAATGCTTTCCACGGTTTTCACCCAGAGAATTCCTTTCAAAGACAAAAGCCAAAAGATGAAGAAAATAAAAAATGTATTGAGACGTGTGTGAAGCGTTGGCCCACACAGATTTGAAAAAGCTGTGGGCTGTCTTACAAAATGGCCAAACAGCAACAATAATACACAATATGTATTAAGATAAACTAGTCACTGTTATTTGCCAGTTGTCTCAACTTTATTAGTCATCAATTTAAATAGTTAAGTATTTCGTTTTTTCGTTTTTAACATGGTTTTAGGAAGTAATGAGGCAATGGGAAGGCTCTTTTTGTCATGGGCAGGCCCAAAATATTCCTTATAATTCTTTGTGTGTTGATAATCTGTCCAACTTCACGCTCATAAAAAGAAACTATTTCTTTTCTAAAGGCAACCTCTAATACGACATTAAAAGAAAAAAAAATTCAATTAATGAACCTCCCCTAATTAACTTTACTTCCCAAAAAAAGCCACACATCTGCTTTCACAGCTGGAAATAATTCAACCACTGGTAACCAGAGAAAAGCTCCAGTGTGTTAAAATGCTCCGGCCAAAAACCGGCACTCCAGCAAAGACGGCGGCTCTGCCAGCGCGATCCGAGCAGCTGGTAGGACAACCTTTATTTATATGGAAAGGGCAGGAGATATCCTGATGGTATCGCTACTAAAGCGGCAAATCTTAACTGGAGAGACACCACTGGCTGAGAGCGGGCAAGGCAAAAGCCCACCGTGCATTTTACCAATCAAGCAGATTATAATTATGCGAGAGCAGCGATGTAAAATAATCCACTCTCTACCCACTTCTCTATAGCAGATTCTACAGGACTCAGTTTCTGGGGGGGTGGAGGGAAAAAACCCCACAACAAACCTCTGTAAATTATTTTTAATACAACTGTTATTATGAGTGTCAGAAAAAAAATCAATTAACAATGCTGCCCTAACTCTTTAGAAAAAAAAGACTTAGATAAATAGAAAAAAGATTATGTCATTTCTTTTACAGCATTATTTTTTTTCAGAAAGTGACATCAAAGAGCCACAACTCCTTCCGCTTTCCCTCCTCCCCACTTCTTTTGGCTTCGACATCACACGAAGAAAAAAGTATTCCTTTCACTGTTTCATGTATAGCTGGAGCATCCAAGCTTCCGCACAGTTATCACTTTCTATCCTTGAATGTGAAATATTTTAATCCTCCAGCAATTAACAGTCTTTTGGATGAAAATAAAAAAAGGCTAGAAGAGCAACCTTCCTTTTGTTTTGCTAATTCATTCGGACAGTAGTTCATTTACTCATTGTTTCGCATGGCTTAAATATTTAAGTGTGTGCGTGTCCTACTTAGAATCTTTTTTTTTTTTCCTACCTTTACGTGTTTTCAGCCATCTTTTTTTTTTTTTTTTTCTTTTTTAAAATCTTGCTCAGGATCCAAAAGGAGTTTCCTGTCCTTAAGTATCTTTCATGCATGGCTTTCTGTGCCTGTACATAATTTTGCATTTTAATGCACTACCTGTTCATTTCATCACAAGACTTTTCGCTGGGGAGGAATCACCTTTTATTTGCAAATCCATTTAACAGAGGAAGAGACTGAACTGCCAATGAACAATACTGTAAACATTACCAGGTTCCTTTGATCTCCTCATTGCTTTCCTGCTCCCAGTGCCATAATTACCATTAATACTTCTGGAAGTATGGCAAGTACTCGACGAACAAGAAGGAAGCAAAGCTCTCTGTCCTTAAGATATAGCTGTCAAAGACCCCAATCCCACACACCATGCACTCCTTTTTAACCCATAAGCGGTTCTCTTGACTTCAAGTGTTTGCAGTCGAGCAATTAAGTGTTCTGCTGGATGCAGGCCTAAGCAAACTATGAACATACAGAGGTAGCAGAGAGATACAGTGAGAAGCTTCGTGAATAAAAAGTCAAAGTTCAGCAGATACATCCAGTCACAATGTGCTGTTTGAGTCAAGAAATCAAATTTGAAAACCAGTGGGAAAAACTAAATTATGCAAAGGCTTTAAAAGGACAACAAGAAGTCTAAAGTCTAAAGCACTAAATAAGGCAAAATAGGGACTTTGATCTGTATTTTTAAGTAAGGGTAATAGAAAAGGTGGGGGCATTCAAGACAGGATGTTCAACCGGGTCTTACAATGCCTACAGAAAGGATGGATGCAATGGGGTTAGCAGGGAAGACTGTGAGAAAACAGCTTGTGAATTCAGGTTGACGGGAGGCAAGGTAGGTGGTGGCTTTATGGTCAGAGCTCTAGAGGATCAGAACTAAGCACACCTGAAAACGGGCATATAGAAAACCATCAGAATGCAGAGAGCCTCCTTGAAAGGAAGGGGTTGGAAATGATGCCTGGATTACATCCTTTAGTGACACGAAGCAAACCTCTGCAAGGGACAGAGGAGGAGTGGGATGCTGGACTGCTTCTCACATTCGTTTTGGCTGATATTTTTCCAAGCATGAATAACTCTGTATAACACAGAAACATACCGTAGCAACTGACAGTGAAAACTTGTTCCATGAAATTCAAACTAGTAAACTCATTAAAGTATAAGATATTACCTTCCCCTCCAGTGGAAGCTTAACAGCATTCACTCATTGAACTATAACAATGCCTCTTCCTCCTCTTTATCCTTCTAATAACCAGGACCTAGGTCATAAGTTTAAAAGTGGCAGAAAAATTCACATCGCCTCCAGCAGGCTTTGGATACAGCCCACACCACATACTCTTCATTCTTCTCTCCTCTACAATTTCAATCTTGATCCACTAATTCCAAAATACTGTGAAGATCTCTAATCATCACCCTCATCAGTGTGATTTGTGGCTCAGTGCTCCCCTTCTGGAACATTTGTACAGGTGAATATACATGAGTAAAGCTTCACACAAGGGCTACAGAGGCAATCTGCAGCTTAAAAAATGCATATATTATGCGGCATGTATTTTGTGAAGGAGGGATGGTTAAATATTCTATAAACAATTACTGAATTGTCAATGGAATTCAATAAATGTTGTTTTAAAAAAAACCTAATTATTTGTAACAATAACCAGCTACTATTGCCATTTTGTATGTGAAGGTTTGTAAACTACTTCCATTTGAGAAGTAATTGATTCCATTTTTATCATTTGCTCAAGTTTATGTGGTTGTTCACATCCAAAGAGATGATAACATCTATTTGCAGCAAATTATACATTATAATTCCTCATTCAAAAGCTGTAATGGAAAACAAAATGCTAATTTATGCTGTAAACGGAAGTACAGAATCATAATCACTCATTGTTAACATTAGGAACTAAATTGCTCTTGCAAATAATAAAATGGGTTAAAAATGTGGAGGGCTTTTGTGAGCCAAAGTGCCAGCGCCTCTTACTCACTCACGTGTTGTATCACAAGTGATCAAACGAACCTTTTCTCCTCCTGCCAACACAAACGACCTCTTTTTGAGGGGAAGAATAATGGTCTTCTGATTGAGAGATGAGGGTTACGACCCACAGCTCTCCAGCCAGCTCCCCAAACGTGGGCTTTCAGGCGTTCTCTGCTGCATCAACTGAGCTGTGTGCGGAGGTTGTCCACCCCAGCAAGTGACACGCAACTGGAAGAGCCAGAGGATCTGACATCTACACCACCTGCTTCACACCACGCACTTTGGGGTCTGGTTTGTTTGATTATTGAAACTTCATCCTCGCTCTGGTCTCACCTCAGTAGTTGAATGTCAATTTGCAGCTCAAAGGCTCAAGGGGTACTCCTGGAACACATCTCCCAGGTAAGTTCTACCAAAAGGAGCTCCGTTCACGCACAGGACAACCAACCTGACACTAACCAAAGGCCAGCAGAGCGGGGATGAAGGCAGCATGCTCCTCCTCCCAGGAAAAGTGCCACTGTAGACACACCCCTCGTCATTTCAGGTCCCAGTGAGTTCAGATGGAACCGAGAGCGCCCCAATTTCTCCTTCCAAAATTAGGACTGCAGTGTCACGAGTGCCATGTCCAGTGCAAGGGTCACTCTGCTATTAAATCCCTCTTCACCTTAATTTTACCTTCATAGTAGGGACAGTAACACACAGCTACTTAGCAGAGGGGGAATCTCAATTCCTACTTGTAGAGAGCACAGAGCCTAAGACAAAAAAAAAACATTTTTAAGGTAGTGGGCTTCCAACCTTTTTAGCAGTTTTAGAATTAAATGTACAAGGAGATTTGCTCACGCATCAAACGGACACATCAGAGGAAATAAAACAAAACAAAAAAAACCCCAAACCCCGACACATTGGGACTGTGCACCTGCTCTTCCACATTTCATTAAGCCTCTACACCTAAATGTACATCAGGTTCTCTCCTATGCGCATCCGCTGTGCTGGTATCCCTCAGTGATACCTTCTGGTCACGGCGAGACAAACCGGATTGCGAGCATCCACACTGCCTCAGGAAAAAACATTACCAACAAAAAAACCAAACCAAAACAAACCAACCCCAAACACTAACTTTTGGTAAATCAGATGGTTAGAATCTAAATGATAAATGCCAGATAACCTGTTCAAAAACACGCACGTATTTGCAAATAAGCTGCCATCTGTAAACAAGCCTCTCCTAGCTTACATTATGTACCTCAAATCCCTGTAAAATAGTTGATTTGCCAGCTTTTTTCAGTTATTAGTATTAAAAAATATATATACAATTATGTTATCAAAAATTGAAAATTGCCTTTTAGGTGACCAAAAGAAAGTTCCACTGCTTCAAGTAGTAAATCATTTTACTGCTGCCCTTTTATATTTAATACCCTTCTGCAGTACACATTTATCTCTCCACTAGCAAAGTGTACTCATTGATTTCCTATGGTCTCTCTGGAAGAAGGTTCTGCTTCCCTGATGATGAGTACAAAGGGTGGGTGACCCCATTCTCATTCCAATGCAAACCCTGCACTTTTACATTTCTGCTTAGACCACATGAACATCTGACCAGCGAAGAACTCCCTGCCCTATTCCTACAGAACGCATTGCCAGAACTACTGACATTTTCTCCGGAACACAACTGTATTTTTGAAAATCTCATCTTACGTATAAAGCACTAAAACACATTAGTTATCCCAGCCATAACTCTTAACGTGAAATTCGCGCACATGCTTTTCCTCTAAACTAAGACACGAAAATAACATCTTGCCCGTTTTCTGCATGTGCTTTAAACTCACATTATTTTATTCTACTGCACCACTATTTGGCTGTTTTGCTCCGGGGCATGAGGAAATGGTCTGTACCCCACTTAAACCTGTGGGGTTTTGCCATCAGAATAGACTGGGTTTTTTCACCCAGTCCATGGACAGGTTTATTAAACAACCACCAGAGTAACAACACGGGAAGCAGACAGAAAATATGTTTTGAAATCTACTCTCTAAATGCTGTGCAATGGCACCGACAATCCTTGAAGATAAATGGTGGCTTCATCACTGTGACTGCTCGTCACTGAAACTTGGAAGTGGGATGTCAATTGGTTGAATGACCAATTAAGGCATCAATCTCTGAAAGGAAGAAAACTGCATTTAACATCTTTTTAAAAAAGTCTATTACCTGTTTTATTAAGCTATGACTTCCTCATTATCCTATTGTCTATCTTTTGCTGGGATGCCAAGAAATTAGGTCTCATCGGTTTCACTTTCATTTTTGCTGTGTCCCATTTTCCCAGCTTTCTGCCCCAGCATGCAACACCCCTTGGATATAGGAAAGTCAGGAAAATTTCAAACCCAGGGTTAACTATTTATATTTTTTTTAATTACCAAGTCTTTTTCTGTTAATGCAAAACGAGGATTGATATTTTTTCTTAACTAATTTCGTTTTAACAGTGTCCTTTTAATTTGCGAAGATGTTACAGGCTTTGCCAAAATAGAACTGAAGCTGAAGGATAGTTTAATTCCATTGGTTTTCGCAGCCAAACAGTGTAAAACCATCCACAGAGTCTTTGTGTTAAAGAAAAAAAAAGTCTAAAAAAAAAAAAAAATCATAAAAGTACACTGCCCAATCTTGTGCAGGTTGATAGAGTATCCCTCATTCAACATCCTCAGACACATACGTACTTAGTATATGCTGTTAAGTGTGCAGTGCGTTAATGGGAACTCATCTAACATATTTCCAAACCTCCACGGACTCCTAGTTCTACTATTCAAACAAACAAACCAAAAAAAAAAAAAAAGGAAGAAAATAAAAAATCTCCAGAAACCACGGAAACAAAAGTAAGTCCAAAAGTCTCACTGGCTACAGACCAAAATAGAAATGGCCATCGGACTTACTCTAGTTAAAAGAAGAAAATGCTTAAGAGGAATATACTACCTTTGGTCCAGCACCCCAAAAACGCTGGCAGAAAGCTCTGACTGCACGGGGGTACTTTTGTCCCTGCCTACGTGAAGACAGAGAGCCAAGCCACAAAGCTGGCTCTCAGCTTGGTCTTTCATCGACTCCCTTACATCCACAGAATACATTCTGTGAAGGTATGTTGTCTAAAGCACTGCCGTGGCTGAAAACACAGGACGAGGAGACGGTGCCAGGTCACAAGCCCTCAGCTGAGTGTTGCAGAGGAAAAAAAAAAGAAAAAAAAAATAATCTCAGAAATAATGGCAGTAATCAGGCAGCACACTCTCGTCTTACTTCTGTACTGCAGGGATTTTCCTGAGGTCGAATTAAAATAAGTGAATAAGTGTCCAGATTTACGCCTTAGTCCTAGGATTCCATTCATGAACTCCATTTCAAATGATTTTCAAGCACTTCCCAACCATATGGATTAGTAACACAGCAACGTATCCAGTTCTGGACTGGAGAGGGAAAAATAATTAATACAAATAATGCTGCCAGTTCAGCATGGACAGGTTATGCCCAAGAATATTACTGCTCTTGCAAGGCTGAATACCCCCTTTGCAGTACTTAGAAATAGCTGTTCTTCCCTCATGACTACTAATTAAGAAACAGATGTAAAGAGAATTTCAGCAAGCCAGAAGTTACACTCAGCAAGTCTCCGGCGAAGGCGTATCCACAAAAATAAAGAACTAGAAGTGGAATCTTTTATTGACAGTCTGAAAATGCAGATGACAGAAGGAATCAACAGGAAATCTGCTGGATATTGCTTCGCCCCAGGCTCACACACACCGGCAAGACGACGCAGGTAGGTTTATGCAACCACAATTCGTGGTTCTCAGGATTTAGGTCTACAAGTTTGTCTAGTCTGGAATTTTGCGCAAAACGGTTACGTCCCTGTACTAAAATAACTGTAAAAAAAAGACAGCAAACTTCAGGGGAACAGTCAATCTCTTTGGACTCCTCCTTAGTAATGCCAAGGCTTATTTGTAACTAGTATACAGCTTTATTTTCTGGAAGGTTATCTGAGAAACGGATTCAAAACAGGCTTCATGAAGTTTCTAGACATAATTTTTCCCGATACAAGCTCTTCTGTGAGGCACTTTGGAATTTAATATGCAATGAAAAAAATTCCTTCCAAGAATATTACCAACAAATCACGCGTATAATCTTGTGCTTAAAACTGAACTGCAATAACGCATCAGAAATATAAAAAGTTGAAACGCGTCTCTCAGCCTCCCTGAATTATGAAGCAAACGTCCTCTCTCTGCTTTCAAAGCTGTCAGCCAGTATATTATGCTTCTAGAAGGAATCACTGCTCTCCTTAACCCGACCGGTTCCATTATTAAGTCTTATTTTGATTACTTATACTCTCATTAAAGTCTTGAGATGCCAGGAAAAGAGTCTTTTAGTAAGCTCTAGCTGAACCGCTATTGATATTATACGAGGGATCCTTTTACCTCGTACTAGATGTTGAGAGTGCATCCTATCGATCCAGGAATAAAAAACTATTTTTCCAGTAGTCAACCCATCTTCTCATCTCAGCACTTTGTTTTAGTTTGTTTAAAACAGAGTATACAAAACAAATTCTATTTCAGCTACATTGCTATATTTAGCAAGCAGAAAGGGTTTGTAAGCCTTTTTTCTTTTTTTTTTTTTTGGATGCAATTCAGGTAAAAACAAACAAACATGAACATGGCTGACTGTCAAATTTAAGCCAACCCTGCCTTTTTAAGTGTTAAAACTCGTAAGAAAAAAAAAAATAAAAATCTATTTGCAGCAAAATCCCACATTCATTTTGATTTCGTATTCAGCCTAACATCTACTGCTAATCCTCAGCTGGTGAATTTGACTGATGTAAATGCTAACGTAATACGCAAAAGATGAAAATAGCAAGGAGCCTTGAGCACCAGAAAGACTACGTATCTTAAAAATTCTTCTCATCTTCCCCCTGGCAAGTCTCACAAGCTCATCTGTTCCTGTTGTAACGCTATATAATGATTACACCTTCCCCTCCTAAACTCCTTTCCTAATCATGCATATTTAATTCAACTTTGTGTATATATCCTAGAGTTTATATAGTCCCTCTATAAATAGACCAAATCATCCCACCACCACCACCGTTTTCCCCTCAGACACGGTTCGACGTCGGTATTTAGAGCAGATCAACTCTGGGTTTTGTCAGGAATTCTTCCCGTTTTCCATCGTGCCGGGGGGGCTCGCTCTCCCGAAGGCGAACGTGAGGGGAACCCACCATTTCACAGCGCCCAACTGTTCCCCTACAGAAGGAAACTAACTTTAGATAAAGGAAACTGGTTTAAACCTGATTTTATTCCCTGCCTTCCTCACCATTTTCCTCCTCCGATGCTTTCAGGGGAGCCTTCCTGCCTCCGCCTGCCTTTCGTACCGGAGCATAAACCCTTTTCCCGTAGCTCCGGTACTTGCCTGGACTCCTGTTTAGCAGGGGGATGGGGTTACCTTCTCCGTTCCTACGGACACACCGGCACCCTGTGTGTGTGTGTGTGTGTGTGTGTGCACCGGGATGCTCACGGAAACACACCCCAGAGCCGGCACCCGGGGAGGGG
>JAHREE010000245.1:9608482-9623226 GCA_033628505.1 Tringa tobata
GCGGCCCATAAAGCCGGAGACGCCGAATATCACGATTTTAAAAAGCGCTTGCCAAGCAATTAGCGCGAATAGATTGGATTGCGCTGACCATGAGTCTCCGGTATCCCTTATCCCGACACCGGGGACATGCTCCTCATCAGCTCACACTGATACCACAAATCTCAGATAGTGGAAAGTAAATAATGTAGGTGATAATTCTTATTTTTCAGGATAATTGTTGTATTTCATATAAGAATATACTTCGTGGTTTTAATTTAAAAAGAAACCAACCAAACAAACAATTTTTGCTTCCAAGCCCTAACCCAGGGGGACCAGTGGTTTGTTTAGCAGCACCCAGCCCATTAGCCATCAATGGAAAAGACTAGAGAGTGTTTTCTGATCAAAGGCCTGCTGAAGCTCCTCAGTCCCCCTCATCTGATATTTTAATATTTACCATTTAGTAATACCCTTGGAATTATTGAGCAACCTCGTCTGGTGGGAGGTGTCTCTGCCCATGGCAGGGGGGTTGGAACTCCATGATGCTTAAGGTCCCTTCCAACTCTAACCATTCTACGATTCTATGAATCCTTTGACCATTCTATTTGTTGGGGAAATATTTTCTTCCGTCTCCTGACGTGGCACAAGCATGGAATACCACATAGCATACCCAACTGTAGCAGAAACTCAGCTTTTTGATGTGAGTTGACTTTGAAGGAAGGCTAGCCAAGAATTAGCTGAATTCGTTATCCAGAGGAACCTTTTTGACACGCTCTGTTCCATATGAGGTCAGAGCCTTTCATCCTGCCCTAAACCACGTAAGAATCCAGCAAGAAGGTTCCCATTTGCAGAATAGAATCATAAAATCATATGGGGTTGGAAGGGACCTCTAGAGATCATGTAGTCCAACCCCCCCAAATATGGAAACTACATTAGAAACAAGGTGTTCACTGTGTCCACAAACATTTGTTTCTCAAATTGCTTCAGCATTTTCCTTCAGAGACTTCAGCCTGTCAAGGCTGCTCATCAGTGGCCCACAAAACTTCATGTGGTTTAAGAATTTATTTCAACTTTTCAGACAGCAACAACCAAGGCATAAAATTCCGTTCCACTTCACCATCCTTCTTGAATTGTTTTCTTCCCTTCTTTAAGTCTCAAAACAGATTAAGGGTTCTTAAACGTTTGGGTTTTTTTCTTCTCTTTTTCCTTCAAACATTGTTCCTCATCCCGCTGTTAACCATTTGCTCAAGCTCCAGATCTCTTCTTTGGAAGTTCAGAGAGCTGCCCCCGGGGGAGCATCACTGGTAGGAGGTTAAGCTTAATTGCACAGTGATCAGTTACTAATGGAGATCCAGCTGCAGTCTTTTCTCGTAGCTGCAAACTACCCAGAACCTATTCAAGGCCTCTGGCTTCTGCTGGCAGCATGAGGAGGTCTGAAAACTTATTTATATTGTCTTGTATTGCTCCTCCCAACTGTTTGTATTTGTCTATTGCATGATTTAGCATCGTTACTGTGATGTTGGTGATGAAGCAAAAAACTTTGTATGTTACTTCTATTACTAGAAGTGTGCAGTCAAACATAATAAAATCCACAAATAACCATTGTCTTAATATTCCAGCGTGCTAACTCCATGGAATAGATGCTAAAGTGTATTCCATCCCGTGGGCAGGAAGGAGTAAAGTGGAGATAAAATAAAATAAAACTCTTGTAAGGAACTTTTAAGGAACAAATGGATTGAAGAGCGTTGGAGTGAACAGTAAAAGAACAGGAAATGTTTGAATAACCAAAGTAACCTCGGGATAACCATTAATACTCCATCTGTGCTGAAAGAAAGAGGCCTTGGTGCAGGTGGAACACAGAAAATTACTCAAATCTCTTCGGAGGCGCAGACAGCGTAATACCGTGCAGGTAGGATGTGCAAGGTAAAGGGCAGCAAAGCAGGTAGGAAGGCATCGTCTTAAATACAGTCTAGGATTTAATTTGATTTGCTCTTTGCTTCCATGTTTTCAGTTTAAAGATCGTCAAAGTCTATTAAATAAACTAGAAGCAGTTTTATTTTTTTGTGTGTGTGGGTTTGAGGGCTTTTTTTACCTGCCTGGTACAGGAATAAGGTGAATCAGGGTGAAGCTCTGAGATGGAGGCTGGTCCTGCCTTCTCACAGACAGCACATCCTCGTTCCCCTGAGGCTGGTGCACAGAGGAGGCTACGGCCGGGGACTGCTCTTCGAGCCAACAACAGGTCTGGTGTCACCAAGGGCCAGGTTTTGGGAGAGACCTCTCACAGAGAAAACGTACCCCGTTGCTGCAGGCAATGCAGCCAGAGCATCGTGAACACATCTTTTCTTTATGCAGAGCGCTCTCTTGAGAAATTCCCGGAAAAGCGAGGCTTCTGGAGGTCTTTGGTTTGAGAAGCATACGGCGAATTTGAGATAGAAGAGACTTCAACTTACATGTTTCGTGTAAGCAGAAAGATTTGTATCCCAACAGTCCCAAGGGGATCAGGATTCAACTCGGCTGTAGCCTCTAAATTAAGATTCTCCAACACAAAGTGATACTCCATGATACTACATTTTGTTTAGGCAGTTTAGTGTCCCTCCAATAGCGCAGCACTTAAACCGAGTGCCGTGGTCCCTGCTATTTTTAAAGCTTGCAATCATAAATACCTCAAAATGTTTTATAGGTACGATTCTTTTATCCCCCCGTTGTCACTTCCCCCTCCCCTAAGTTTTCAGCATTAGCAGACGTGTGTGACTTTTTATTCCTGACTTTACTAGACTTCATTAGTTGAAAATCTCTTCTTCACAGGGCAAAAGCCTGTAATATCATGTATTCTAGAATAAAGTTAGAAGCTGTCTCTGTATCTTATTTGCAGGTGAAAAAAAAAAAAAAAAAAAAGACTATTTCTACTTAGCCTATTCATAAGTGCATAAAAGCCTTTTAAAGTCAATTAAGACAGTCCATAAAAATTGAAGAGGAAAGGCTTTAAAAGTCCAGTGATAGGTTTTCTATTAGGCTAATACTTTAAAGCTTCCTTAGCACCTTCCATCAAATGATTTCATTTTGCTTTATGAACACCTCTGGAGCTAGGAATTACATCCTTTTAATATTTGAGATCAACAGTTTAAGTACCAGACCCTTGGAAAAGTCAAGCAACATCGTTCCAAAATGTTTATAAAAGCAATTAGCCCCAAAGGAGCAAAAACCTACTTACAGCAGAAATAAGTAGAGATTCTAGGGTGTTTAGGTTCCTATTTAACTTTGAAGATAACTCATGTCTGTAATTCAAAAATGTAAGATTCGGCATAACTGAGAATGAAACCACCCGTGGATGAGGACACGGGGTCACCTTTAAAACATCATTTCGATGTTCTGCTTTTTTTCTCATTGGCTTCTCGCTATATTCTACCTAAAAAAGGTAGCTTTTTTCACTTTCCCGTAGCTGGAGAGCCCAGTTCCAAGCTACCAGAGAGGTCTGGAGTTCCCAGAGCAGCTTCCACACCTTGGATTCATCAGAGCGATGTGCAGATTTTCCAATATCAGCATAAAAGATCAATATTTAATCAAAATAGAGCTATTCTAAAGTATCCTGGAATAACGCTCCCAAACTTCAGTTAAACTAGGTGACAACACCTGCTTGTTCTTCCTCTCACCAACACCATACAGTAGTGTCGTGTTGGAGTCTTTGAAGAAACGCTCAAAGAAACGGTCCTTGCAATTAAAGCAGAAGGTAGTGAGATTCTAGATGATTATTAGTTACTGTTGAAATTTTTTATACCATCTTGTACTTATGGTTCCTACGCTGACAAGTTATACCCTTATTTCAGAAAGTTCAATTGCACCAAGACTTGAGTCCAGGCTCTTAAAGAGTCTTGAAGAAAAAACAAAAACCCTGAGACCTGGAATAGAAGTCCCAGATGGTGAGAAGCGCCTGAGCTTTTGTGCTTCATCCAAAGGAGAAAAAGATAATTGAAGCCAGATGACCGACCGCCAAGATGGGATGGCAGCCCCAAGAAAAAGAGGACAGTATTATTTTTTGGGTAAAAGCTGCTATGTGAGCCCATCAGGGATGAATAACGAGGTTCTCTCAAGCCATCTAAATGCAAAGACTAATTGCAAACACACAACTTCAGAGAAAACGGTACGTTTTTCAATGTGTTTTGATCTCACCATCAGTCTTTGCCTTGCCCCGGTTCAGTTTCAGTTGCTTCCTCTTCATCCATGAGCTAATCCCATGGCAGCGTTGGGTCATCTTGATAATTGAAGTTAGGTGAAATAGGCAAATGAATGAAGTAAAGCTGATTATTCAAAAAGAAAGGAAGAAAGAAGAAAAAAAAAAGCGCCAGGAGTTTAAAAGCTAGATTACACGAATTTTTGCTCATCTCGAAAACGCAGGAAATTATTTTCCTTGAATTCTGCAAGATCGAGTGTGCCACTGATTAAAACTTTGTCTACTGAAGTGGAAGAGCAGAACACTGATGAGTTTGATTGTCCTGCAAGCAAGATATTTTCAATGAGACTTAACAAAATGAAACCGCTATGATAATTTAATTCCTAGTTCAGGCCTTCCAGCAGCTTTTCAACATGAGTAATCTCCATCAGTTCAATACCCCCAAAATTATAAATAACGACCAGTGAAGATGTGCCATTCAAATGTAGGCAGGCGTGAACTTAGGAGGTAGTTTGTAACTTTTATAGTCTCACCACCAATTAACAATGTAAATAAATTACTAAAGCTCTATGAGATTATACTTTCCCCGAAATAACATTTCTGTGATTATAGTTATCAAGTAACTATATGAAGTAACTAATCAAAGGGAGGGCAAAAAAAATCCTAGAATAACCCAAAATTAGCAGGAATGAAGACGGTTGGCCCCTCATGGCCCCTGGCATAAGTATCTTTCCATCCAAGAAAAAAAATCCCCAGCAATTCCAAGCGCTTCTGGGGCCGTTCACGTCAGAGCAAAACTCGGAGTGGTGATTGCACAATCCCAAGGAAAGCTTTGATCGATACAGAATTCAATTTATTTATTTTTTTTTTCACACAAGAAATACCACAAAGAGGCAGCAAACCCTCAGAAATAATTGATAGATATTTCGAAGGGAGTATGACAGATCATTAACTTCGGATTTCTTCGGTGACATCATCCTATTTGATACAATTAATGTAAACAAACCTATCACCAGGAAAAAACGAGGCAGGAGTTTGTATTGCAGCTCGTAAGCACATGTCCTTTCTGTTACATACTGCCCGGAATCAAGGGAAAGACTAATTGTTTTTCTTAAAACAGGTTAAAGCGAAGGCAATGAAAAGCAATTAGAACATCTCTGCAGGTTTTTTTACCTTTTTTTTTTTTTTAACATCGAAGTTTTGGAAGTAGCAAGAACAAAGATTTGCTGCTGACTTTGTTGCTAATTTTGGAAGTTCTGAGTCTAGACAGCCCAGCATTGATAAAGTTGTTTTTATAATCAGATTAGTTTGATCAAGAGACTGCTAAAAAAAGCAAATTAATTTCTGAAACCTGACTGTACCTAATGAGAGATCTAAACGTAAGTCTCCTATCAAGCCCATAGACTACAAACGGTCGGATTCTTGAGCTTTACTTGCAAAAATAATATTCATTGCAGGCAATTATCGTATGAAAAACAAATATGATTACGAAGGAGATCATGAAGCAGGCCATTACCATTTCATATAATTGAGTGTTTTCCTATTCCCTTTTCCTTCCATAATTCTCCTCCAGAAGCAGGTGGGATTTCTCTTAAGGCTGCAGAAAAATCGCAACTCCACCACCAAGTTAGTTTAACCTCCGATTTAACCTCAAGGCTGCAGAGAGCAGGCGTGTGAATGGCGTTTGGATTCAGAGAGCAGCGAGTCCAACAAGGAGCTCCAGAGCAAAACCCTGTAAAGCAGAGCCCCGGTCTAACATCCACAATGAAATAAATATGCTAATGATCTTCCTTCCATTCCCATATGGATTTTTCTCTGATACCTGTTTGTTTATAGGGAGAAGCTGTTCATTATAAATTTACTGAAAATGAAGTGACTGGTTCTGGGCTTCCCAGTTCAAGAAGGACAGGGAACTGCTGGAGAGGGTACAGCAGAGGGCTACAAAGATGATGAGGGGCCTGGAGCATCTCTCTTACGAGGAGAGGCTGAGGGACTTGGGTCCTTTTAGTCTGGAAAAGAGAAGGCTGAGGGGGGATCTGATCAACACCTATAAATACTTCAAGGGTGGGTGTCAGGAGGATGGGGCCAGTCTTTTTTCAGTGGTGCCCAGTGACAGGACAAGGGGGAATGGGCACAAACTTGAACATGGCAACCTGCTCTGGGTGGACCTGCTCTGGCAGGGGAGTTGAACTAGATGATCTCCAGAGGTCCCTTCCAACCCCACAGCATTCAGTGATTCTGTGACTCTTTTCAATAAAAGGAGCACATACTTCTTTGAACACTAAGACCAGACTTTCAAATTCTTATCTTTGATTCCTGCTCTTAATCCAATTCTTTTTTCTTTATTTTAAAGTATGTAAAAGTAGCAGTAATTTGAGCTTACTTCCATTCTATCTTTAACTCCCTAGCCCATTGGAACGAAGCTGTCCATATCCTCCTGGACACCCTGCTGCACATGGAAACATTTTGGGAATGGCGCTGCTTTTACCCTTCGGCTGCTGCACAAAGCATAAACCTTTCTTTCAGCAAAGATTCAGAGCACGTTACATTTTTTTAAAAGAACAATATTATCCCTGTGACAATAAAAGGCTCATCAGTCGTTATTCAGCGCACAAAATGAAACAGCTTCAAAGATGCCATTCTAAGGTTTGAAAGGTTGAGTTTAGTTTGTAATTCTTTTAGTCACAAACGTGATTTTGGTAGTAAACCATGTGAATTTTGGTAGTAAACTGGAAAAGTTGATATTTTTGAGGTCCAAACTGGTTATTAATATAAGCAGAAGTGGTTTTGCTGAATATTTATATAGACAAAGCGGTCGGGAACCGGGTCCACCAGGAACCCTCTGCTCCATGGAGCCCAGAAAGTGCCAGATGCTCCAGGTGTTGATCGATAGTGCTGCTGGAAGCGCCGAGGCTGGGAACGTTCATGGGATATTGCTGACAAAATAAACACTGAACTCAAAGGGAAGGCATGAGGCTACGTTAGCTAAAAGAATAAGACCAACCCAAAATAATAAATATTTAGAGCCACAGGAAATATTTATTATCAACATTAACTTGTGCTGCGTTTTATTTTTCTATACAACAGAACTACTGCATAGCTTTCAGAGCTGGAAGAAGCTTAAAAGAATCCCTCAGAGCCAAGATGTACACAAACAAAAATTATTTTATCATCTGTCTGACATCCATTCCGGGTTCCTGAGAAACCGCCCAATCTGAGCCGAAAACTGCAAAATCCAAACACCTCCAACCGGCAGAACGCGTGGGTTACCGCAGGAATGTTATCTTACTGCCGTTATTTAGTTTAATCCCTCGATATTGGGTTCTCCTCGATGCCACCTGCTTCTCTCGGACTCATCGGTGCAAATGGAGAGGCAGCCCAAGCTCCTCAACGTGGGAAAGTTTCATCCCGCTTTTAAAGGTGCTCATTTCAAGCCCCAAAAAACCCTGACGTTCGGCCGTTCCTGGGGCCCCCTGCCCAGTTTGTACCAGTCGTAGGGAGCACACCCCAAAAAGCTCTAAGATGTATTCTTCGAAAAAAGGAACTCTGTTGACCAAGTAGATCATTTTTCCCCGCTCTGCCCTTCGCATAAATCTTACGTCACGTCACATTAGTCCCCAAGTTAAGTAATTTTAAAAGGCCAACGGAGTCCCGGCACAAGATTAAAACTTCTACTAGTAAAAGATGTTTATTATTAAAACCTTTGGCTGTTCTAAAAGCAAGATAAACGGCTGCTACTCACAAATTACGGGAAGTGAATAAATTCATGTATTTTAGAATACAACTCAGCTTCCTAGTATGGCGGTGCGCTTTGGCTTTTCAGTGCTAAATTGTCATAAAATAAAAAAAATTATAGAAACCCGATTATAAATTAATAATTGTAGCTTGACTGGATGGAAGGAAAACTCTCTGCCCTTTCACTTTTGTTAAGGTGTCTTTTTTCAGTGCCACACCGAAAGCTAATTTTTGCTTCAAGCTGCCATTTCTTACGGCAAATAATGAGCGGTTTTCAATAGGCATCACCTAACAGCACAGGTTGAAAACAACAACAAAAAAAAATAAATCATGCGTCACACGCAAACAGTGTTTCGCAAAAAAGGGGGGTGGTGCCCAAATTCCTCCCTGCTGTAGGTACACGTCCCAAAACCAAAAGTTTACGGGGGTTTTTTAGGACATGGAAGCAGAGGGAAGCACGAACCCGCCGTTCATCCTTCCCTCTGACAAAGGCTCTAAATGCTCTAAAATCCCTCCAAATCCAAGTTACCGCACACGTTTCTAAGCCCAGCGTCGTGTGCTCAGTCACCAGGAACCACCTCTGCGTCGGACACACTAAACTAAACACACTCAGTGCCTCACACCGCTATTAGCCCTTTACTGCTCTGAGGTACCACACAGAAACACACTTAAGATGGAAGACTCTCCTCTTTTCAAAAAAATAATACTTTTTTCCCCATAGTTCTATTTTCCCTATCACCCATTCCGTATCTTCAAAAAGTCCTGCGCTATAAATAGCTTTATACAAACCATGTCTTTTAAAAAAAAAAAAAAAAAAACCACAAAAATCACTATAAGTAACCAGCCTTTTTTTTTTTTTTTCTCCTTTCAGGTTGTTCCAAAGCAGATCCCCAACTAATCCCGAGGGAGCAATTCCTCCATACTCCAAACTAAATGTGCTTACCCCCCAGCCACGGAAAAGGGAAGAGCTGGAGTTGGTGTCAGGGCAACGGATGGGCTTTATTCGGGATCTCTAGCTCCCCAGCCCAGCAGGTAAAAAAAAAACAAAAAAAACAAAAAAAAAACCACACGTGAAGCTGAATTTCTACTTGACACAAGCAAACTCTTGGATATTTTGGAATTTCCAACCTTCCCCCCAGCCCCGTTGCCTGCAGTATAAGCAGGGGTTTTTTCACCCTTCTAAGAGGGAGGCAGTGACCTTCATGTGCTCTTAGATAAAGCGGCGCTTCCCTCCACACCTTTTTGGTCTTGTTTCTCTGGGCAACCTTTTTTGATGTTTTTGTTGGGTTGGTGTTTTTTTTCCCCACCAGAAAAAAAAAAACAGGAATGAGGTTTTACCTTTCAAAGCTAAACTTAGGAAAAACCAGGGCAATTCTCAAACACCAGTTATTCCGCACACACCTGCTGCATCCCTGAGGTAACTGTGGTTAAAAAGGGGTTCCAGATATGGTTTCCCTTTAGGACCTGGAAAATACCTTTCTCTGAGAAGCCAGGCTCTCCCTTTCACTAGTCCTTCAGCGAGGGCTGGTTACTTCTTAGATAAGGTGCTCCCTTCCCACCGCCGTAGGGCTCTAAAATGACACTTAAAAAACAAAAATCGTTAGAGAAAGGAGGGTGACGTGTGAGAAAAGGCTTTGCTCCTCCACTGAAGTACCACAAGCTCTCTCTGCTCCTCAGTTCTCCAGTGGGAGAAACATTTTCCAGGGAATCACAATGACTTCACTTGTTACCCAAGTACCGAATCTGCTGGATTTCCCAGATGTTGGAGCTTCAGTCCCTCCTCAATCCCCACGGGGTCCCCCACAGCTCAGGGAGGACACCGTCCCCAGTGACAGCCGGGACACCCCACAGCCTTCCAATTAAGCCAGTGACACCGGTGGCCCCTGGTGCCTTTATTTAGGTGGAGTGCACAGGTGTCACAGACTTAATTGGCAGATGGCAAGGTCTCCCAGCTGTCAGGGGACATTAATTTGGCCTGGAGCATTTGCATTCCTGGTGGCAGAGAGTGAAAGATCCCAGGTTGGCTGTCACAGCGCTAGCTGACGTTGTGGGGATGACAATTTAAAATAAAAAAAAAAAAAGGGAAAAAAAAGAAATAAAACCAGGCCAAAAGTGTGTCCTGTGCCCAGTCCCACTCCCAGTCACCCCCCATCTGCTCCCCCCTGCACAAGAACCAATCTGCTGGGGCTCCCACCAGCCAGTTCTGGGGTCCTCCAGGGATTTCCCATGGGGAACTGGAGGACCTCTCCGTACCGGGGACAGTCGTACGGACAGTGGTTCAACACCTGTTACCGACGGCTGCACATGGAGACCAGACACCTTCTTACCTGGGGAGCAGCCGCTTTTTGGCACTACACAAAGTAGCCCCCTGGCTCTGCCCCCCAGAAGGGGGACGGGGAAGCCAGCATGAAAGCCCCCCCATACTCATCTGCAGTCACCCCAGAGTTTGTAGAACAAACATTTGTACGTTCAGCAACACTAGTTTGGAATCAAATTGCTCAGGATCCCTACGTTTTAAATAATTCTTATACCCGCAGTCAGGAAACTGAAGCCAGTTCAAGAGTCAACCTTCCCCCTTCCTTAGAAAAACTACTTTCCTTGGGAAAACTATTCCACAGGGCAGGAAAGGCCAGTCCCGCCACACAACGCCTCAAGTGGGGAGGAAAGACCCCCCTCGGTCCCTCATCAAACTTGGGGCAGACTCACAAGTCCCACAGTGTTTGGGGAAAAATAAAAAAAAATTCGAGTCCTACTCAGTTTTTTTATCTTCAGACACATTTTTCTTTCCAATACCGTTTTCACTGCTAACAAAAAAGTTTTCAAAACTTCTCCACTCCCCATCATACAACTGGCAATTTAGAAAAAGAAAAAAAAAAGTTGCAATTGGACAAAAATCCTCAAATTACTTGATTCCAACTAATTTTCCAGCCAACTGCTAGGATTTAAATAGGATACCCCAAATATCAGTGCTTTAAGACTGGTCTGAGGTGAGTTGCCAGCTCTCCGAGCTCCAGTCCTACAACAGGAGAAGAAAACCTGAAATCTGACCGAATATATGAAATCATAGAATGGTTTGGGTTGGAAGGGACCTTCAAGATCATGGAGTTCCAACCCCCCTGCCATGGGCAGGGACACCTCCCACCAGACCAGGTTGCTCAAAGCCCCATCCAGCCTGGCCTTGAACACCTCCAGGGATGGGGCAGCCACAGCTTCTCTGGGCAACCTCTTCCAGTGTCTCATCACCCTCACAGGAAAGAATTTCTTCCTGAGATCTCATCTAAATCTCCCCTCTTTCAGTTTAAAACCATTTCCCCTCGTCCTGTGGCTCCACTCCCTGATCAAGAGCCCCTCCCCATCTCTCCTGTAGCCCCTTTAGGAACTGGAAGGGGCTCTAAGGTCTCCCTGGAGCCTTCTCTTCTCCAGGCTGAACACCCCCAGCTCTCTCAGCCTGTCCTCACAGCAGAGGGGGCTCCAGCCCCTCTGATCAAATCTTCCCATGAATTCCACACAGCATTAGCCTTCCCAAACTGAGAAATGCTGTCAAGTCCTATTTCATTAGAAATCACTACCCAACTCCAACGGTGCAATGGAATGTCACCTACAGTGTCACTTCCGGCGCTGTTCGTGTTCTCTTACACCCTATCTGAACGTTGCCCAGCAGGGCCATTCCCAACTGGCCACAGACACTTCACAGGCCACATGACTCCAGTTCCGTCCAAGAAATATCTAGGAGTATGTCTGAAGAAAGCATTTTCCAAAAAAATACTCTGCATGCATTGCATTTTTCAAACCACTTCCTACATAATTCCAACAAGTTTGCACGGGATCACCACTGTATGTATTACACTGATAACGCCGTAATTGCGCTGCTTAAGCATCCGCACTTTTTAATAATAAAATAATAACTACTGCCACGTCAATAAACGGCAGTTTAAACGTGAGACTAAATGCCTTCTCATGTTTTGATCAAAACCAATAGAAATACTGACATACCGTGGCACAAAATTAGTATAAATAGACTTTATTGAAGTCAGTACCTTTGTACTGAAGCCGAAGATTGTGTCTACATAAGCACAAGTTGTAACATTTCACAACTTCTAAAAGGAATGTCAACAATTACAACGATCATGCATACCATGGTCGATAATCACATTTTTTTTTTTAGAAGCATTTTCAACCATTTCTAAAGAAATGCTTATAACATTGTTATATATAGAACTACTTTCAATAAACTGCAAAACATTGATCAGCTTTTCCAGTATGAGCTACAGTGTCAACACAAAAAGGGAGGCATAAATGTTTAATTTATGAAATCAGAATGGAATATTTACTGTAAAGAAAAAAATTAAAAAGCTTTCAAAATAAAGGCCATTATTGAACCAAAGTGAAGAGCACAACTTGGAACTTTGAATCCTTTTCATCTCTTAAAGCTGTCCTCTGAATAACTTCAGTTCAAAGCATAAATTCAGTACTGTGAGTATTCCTTGGACTGAAGTTTGGCAATGATGCGATCCAACTGTCTCTTTGCTTCACACTGTGGAAAATTGCTCATGTCATAATATTGAGGGGCAATTTTCACCAGCCTGTCAAAAAAGGAAAAGTTTGGTTACTAATACTCCCAACTTTAAGACGCATCCTACAGAAGTTCCGCAGCTGTGGGAAACAAGGCTCATCCATTCCTTTGAGCTCATTCTAAGAGGAACAGAAGTTCACATACACACACACACATACACACACACACACATTTACATCCCAGTCCCAAGCGAAAAAGCCGGTGCTTGAGCAGAGCGAGATGCTCCTGCTCTGTCACACGTCCCCTAAAGGCCCCTGCTGCTGCCTCAGGACGTGCCACGGCAGCCCACACAGCCAGACCTGCCGCTCCACGTCCACCAGCCACACCAGTCCACCTGAAGCTCGCTGTGTGTAAGGCACACTCAGCCTCAGCCATTCAAAGCTTAAAAATGCAACCGAGGCCAGAGGCTCCAGGCAACACCCAGCTTGTTCAGAAAAAGATTTCCCAGAAAGGATTCTAAGACGTATTTTCCGTTAAAACACTACAGACAATGCCATGTTTTCTGGCTAATGGATCTCTAAACTCTTTCCGCACAACAGCACAATTCCAACAGCAGCTGAAGAGCCTCCTGTGGCCCCAGAGCTTCCAGCTTAGCAGTTTTACGTACAGCCTTGAAGACGGGCAAGACAATGCAGATCCCTGCTCGTCTGTGGAGGATCGGGCCTCTAATTCCTTGATACGTGCTCTACTGACTAACAAATATCATGATGTAGCAGGTCGTACCACTAGTACCACCCTCCTTCCTTCCTGTTTTAAGAAAGTAGAGTCTTGTTCAGATCCTTCAAGAAAAAAATCACAGACACTCGCTGCCAAGAGAGGTGCAGAGGGATCTACCAGTGTCTCTTAACTTCATCATACAAGGGGGTGCTTGGACACTCCCCCAAACCAAGCATCTCCAAACAGCTCCTTCCCAACTGGCTTTACTAAAGCCACTGGTTCCAAGTCCACCATCTCTCCACGCACAGAGCCTGGGCATCCCAGTTTTACACACAACTCCCACAAACAGAAACGAACATCCACGAAGGAAACCTTCGGTCGTCTCCAAGATCTCAAGTCCATGCCACTGCGATAATATTAGCTCCAGGACAAAGAAGAACAAGAGGTTCAGAGCAGGTCGCGGCCGCGTTAGGACTTACCATTCCGGCTTGATGTCTGTACATGTCCGGATGTAATTCTTTGTCGTGAGGACAAACTCGTTGTAGAGCACCCATTCCGGTTTGTGATCGAGAACGGTGGAGGGATGCAACTGCACCACCTGGTTGTCTTTTACTGTCAAGTAATGCCCCGTCCGTTCCAAATGTGCCACCTAAGTGAGAAAAAAAAAAACCAAAAACATCATTTCATTACCACAGGCAATTTTTAACAGCTTTAAAATCACTTCATTTAAGTGTTCTACACAGAATATACCAGCCCAACTTTCAAACCTCATCTAAATTTGGTACATGACTTGGCCACTTCAACTATTCAGGGATTTTTTTTATTTTTTTTTTATAGACACAATCAAGATGCCAGATGTTTTTGCCGACTGCCACGGTAAGCGAATATTCGAACATACGATTGGAGCAATGTACAAAAATAGTTGTCACCCAAAAAAGAAGACTCCTGATCAGAACAAAAGCAACGGGAAGGGAGGATCTAGGGACACGTCACGCAGACTGTGATCCACTGCAGCACCTACTGGGGGACCCGAAAGCCACCGTGTCACCATCCTCCCAAGTTTTTATTAGCGCAGTGTTTCAGTAGTTATTTCACCGATGCGCATATTATTCTCCAAATTTTTTCACACAGCGAGCCTGGAATAAAATACGTCAGCCCAGGAAGAATGGGAAGTTCAGCATCTCAGAAATAAGAAGAGTCTTGTCAGAGCGTGAGCTTCAGAGCTGGAAAATGGAAGTTGAGCGACACGCTTCTGCCGTGACCTTGGCAAAAATCAATTAACCTCTCTCTGCCCGAGCTGCTGGCCCTGTGAGAGGGAATAGCGCCTGCCGCGCCGAGATGCTCCGGTATCCAGCTCATCCAGATCTGGTGAAGCAGACAGTTATCCCTGGAAGGAGATCCTCAGTGAGAACAGGTGATCTCACAGAAGAGGGAACTACGATTGACCTTTGGCTACTGGGAGTTCGAGATGACCTCAGTGCTTAATATACACAAAAATACTATAAAAAGATTAAGCAGAACGGACAACGGCTGAAAGACATTTTTAATCAGACCATCATTAGCTGCTTTCCTTTATTATAGACTCTGTACTTCCTTTTTTTTTAATTCCTAAGTATAACTCACCTTTTTCTTTTT